>JADBJO010002345.1:55000-82500 GCA_016801955.1 Conus betulinus
TTACAAGTCTTTTGCTAAAAGCAGGACAATACCTCCAGCAAACGATCAGATCTACAGCACGTGCAAGGAAAACAGACAGATGGTTTGAGAATGAGTGCATGCACAAAAAGTGTGCAGCTGATTGAGCAAATGATACAACGCACCCGTACTCAATATGGAAGACATCTTACCATACACATAAAAAAGATCTGATTATCAGAATACTTTCAAACGATCAATAGAAGAACATTTACCAGAAAGCAGTTTTTTACTTTTTCAACCAATTTGGTGGTGACTCGAACAAGTTTTGGTTAAGAATATGCTCATAATGCAGGTCCGAGTCCATGGTTATGGTTTAGGCCCAAAACGCTATACATTCACCATTACACTCAAAGCTGCACTGGCTTTTCTCAGAAGATCATCCAGTACCAAAACATATTCTTCGCACAGTCCAGCCATTGACCTGTGGCATACTTGACTCTGAAGCAGGCATCATGTCCGTTTCTTTTTCAATGCAAGCACGATGCACGTGACCCTTCATTTCCCTGTCATCCATTTGACTTATCACTCCAAAATCCCAGTGCCCTACCAATACATGGTGTCCACAAGTCATGCATCATTCTGCTATTTTTGCTGACATATGGCATTGAACTCATTTGCTGACACCAAATTTCATGATGAAATCATCTTTTTCAAATTGAAAAAAAAAAAAATCATATTAATCATTCTGCTGTTTTTGCTGACATAATGGCATTAACTAATTTACTGACACCAAATTCCAGGATAAAATCATCTTTTTCAAATTGGGGAAAAAATCACAGAGCCAGTAACATTTCCATCTGTTCAAACTGTGTCGTTACTTCTTGACCATTGATGTAACCCTGAACTGTGACTTAATAGATTGTTCAGGGCTTTGCAAGGCAGATAATCTGTGTTGGAGTTCGTGTTCAGTGGGTGCTAGCCCAGATCAATTTTGCCCCTTCAGTCAGCGTACCAGTTTCAATCAGAGCGAAGAAAATGTCAAAATATGGCTGCAAAACGAGGCACCTGTAATGCAGACAGTCAATATCCCGATTGTTATCCTGGTGTGCGTTCTCCAGTTTCAGCTAACTTTCTCACGATTTGTACATGAAACAAGTACATTTCACCTTGCTTTGCAAAGGTAAGTGCAAAGATATGGGGTATGAAGAACGGGGGTGGGGGGTCGAGGGGGGAAGCTGATTTCGTGGCCACAGCTTGCAGTGTCTCCTCGCCTGTACACCTGCCTATCGCCACAGGACTGGGGTTATCTGATGATGTCTTGACTTAGGCATGAATTCGGTGTTACTTCACCGTAACATTTGGGCCTGACCGACACATTTTCACGTCAAAAATAATTTTATAGTCTTGGAAATTTTCTCAAATTCCAGATGTGCCTCAACTACTAAACCTACTTTGCAATCATGTATACACAAGATCGTTTGTTTTTGTTGGTTAGTAAACAAATCAACAATCTCTGCTGTAAACACACCCGTATTAATACATCATGGATCTCAGCCCCTCACTTTGGAAAGAAAGAAAACGTTTACACTTCTCTTTCCTACATTGTGGAGTTCACAGGCTCTCGTTTTTTTTTTTTTTTTTTTGTTTTGGTTTTTTTTTGTTTTGTTTTTTTTCTTTTAAGGATTATCATCATGCTGACTGCATTAGATCTGCTGTTGTTGGCTTTCGTTTTCAAAACTGTTTGCATCACTTTTCCTTACGTTCATGTGCGTGAATCGAGGCGCCTTCAGGCAGAACCGCTCCATTCTCGCCCCCAGCTGGTGCTTTCATGGGCACAGTCCACCGAGTCCAGACTTCCCATGCAGAGGTCGACAGACCCTTACTCGCTGTGGGCTACAGCCCCGTTGGCTCTACTCACCAAGTTCATTGGGTCAGTCAGACCTGGAGTATGGCTACTGTTGCAAGGGTTTTGGGTATAGCCCGCCTTTTAAGTATTTGGAACGATGATGGCAGTTAGGTCATTTTTTTCAAAAATCCAGCCACCTTCTGAAAATATTTACTAATAAACTGCAGGATGTATGGAACTTCAGAGGCACGTTTTGTCCTAAAATCAGACCATTCATCTGAGTATGTACACAGTTGAATACATTGTGTTCTAGTAGTGTCATAGAAATGGTATGGGGTGGGAGACAGAAAAGAGGGGAGGGGAAGGGGTGCGGGAGATGGGTAGAAAATGGGTTTTGAGATCTATGTGGAAGGCGGGGGGAAGCTAGGGTGATGGGGGAAATGTGATAAAAGGAGGGATAAGAAACAGACAAAGCGAGCAGCAAGAGACTGGAGAAGGTGCTAGGAGTGGAGGATGGGGTGGGACTGGGGTGGCAAGTACAGACTGTCAGCTGGGAACTGTTCATCCTTTCTAGTCTCATATCCTCCCGTTCTCTGCTGGCTGACAGAGAAACGGCCCACAAAAGCCTCCAGCCTGATCCCATCATGCCCTTCTCCTCCCCTTCCCACAACTTCAGGTCACACACATGCATGACACAAAGAGGCAGGAAATTAGGAACAAACCTAGGTAGGTCTCTCTGGAGACAGTATGCTGGTCTCCCCTGTTGAAACAGGAGACTGGAGAAGATGTTCAGAGTGTAGGATGGTTTCAGCGACCAATAAAACCAGTAAACCAAACCAACATCCAGCCTACAGATTGTTCCAAAGCTTGCAGAGCTTTGCATACATTCCACACTCGCCGGTGACTAGCAGGCCACAGTTTGAAGATTTCCTCTCCTTCGATCATCTGTGCTGGCAACCATGACTTTGTTTTTGTTTGTTTGTTATATTTCAGGACATGCTATACCTCTTTCACTGGTCTGACCTAACATGTGGACTCCACTCACCTAACATGTTGACGCTGGCTGCAAAGGTTTTGAAATTTGAACCCCCCCCCCTCCCCTCCCCTCATCCCTCCATTTAGGAAACGAATCTGTTAAAATGAACAAGACTTCGCTGCACAGTTTCAGTCTTCCCTTTGCATTCACAGCAAACTGATCTGTGCTATTTCTTCAACAAACATAGTCCTCATGGGTTCGGTCCTCCAACTTCTCCATGGTAAGCCTATGAATCCAACCCCTGAGCCACAGAGACAAGTCACTGGAGATTAAACAATTGGAGATTTCCTCCACCTTCTGATAGCTTCCATCATGAATGAAAACATGACAAAAACTGCACGACCTCCTTCAGTCTTCTTCATCTGCATCCAACAACATACACACAAGAAAGTCGATGCAACATCAGTTGAACTGACTTTATTTGTCAATGTTCGGTATTCTACATAGATGGTGATTACTTTTAATGCACATTCAGTACGAACTACCTAGCAGAGGAAAAGATGTGATACTGTCCGAAGATGACAAGAACTAGAACATGAGTGTAGCCCTTTCTAACTCATGTTCTCTTCTTGTACTCGCTCTCCCTATATCTTCACAGTGATACATCAAACGTGTCACACATTCAGAAACAATACTGGTAACACCTGACCACACCAGGCTCTATCTACCATTAAAATCACCAGAGAATGCTTTCATTCTAATCAATCAACATATGTAGAATTCCACCTGTATGGAAGGTATGAATATGACACCAATAATATGGTAATTGACTACAAACTTCCATTGCAGTCAAAAAGAAAAATGAAAAGAAATAGACCCAAGCACACCTTTAACCTCTATGAACAGCTTAAAACCATTGTAACAGTTAAAACCATTTGAGGGTGGTTCCTTGTTTGCTCTGTGTGCCTTGTATCTGCATTTGCACCACACAAGCAGGCGCCATACGCAGCATTTATTTGGAGTCTTGAGTGGTAACTCTTGCCATGGCAGCAAAAGTTGCCTACCTTAGCATTCTTTCGGAGTCAGAAGCTTCTATCGTATTTGATTAAAAAAAAAAAAAAAAAGCCATTCTGGTTTCCTGTTTACCTTTTCTTTCACATGTCCATGTGGAGCAAAGTCTTGCTGTCATAGTTTTGTTGTTGTTGTTGTTGTTTTAATTTTGGGGGTTTTCTTTGCAGGGTTAATGGCACTTTCAACAGACATGATCCAACACACTAATCAAAAGTGTGACCACTCCTGCACATAACTCTACTGTTGGCATGTTGGTAGGACTATCTGAAGACAAGCGTCAGGCACACTCAGACGCATCCATGGCCGTCACCCTTGCCACCAACCAGAGCACACAACCAATTACTGACCACTGTATTCAGATGTGTACTTGTATCAAGATCCTGATCTGATCTCTACAGTGAAAGATGCTTGTGCAACAGACAAGATGGAGCCCGAATGTACCTACGAACTTCTAGGCTGAACAGAGAGATGTTGGGGTAATGCTACTGGATGGCAGGAAAAACACGACTTCAAAACAAATTTGTACAAAAGGCAGGATTCATGTCTTTTGAGTGTGTCTCATTCCAACACATTAGGAAGTTTAAGCTGACCAGTTCACCGTCTTTAAGTGATTGCAGATAAATTAAGAAAGGGAAAACATACATACAAATTGTAATGAAACATCTGGAAAAAAAAGAAGACATTCCACTCACATAAGCATGTTACCAGACTTAAAAGTATTTAGATCTCTGACTCTTTTCTTTCCTTCGACTGACAAAGATACAGTAATATGTGTGATAAACTGCAGACAAAAAAAAGTAATAATAAAAATGAATGAATAAATACATAAGTGAAACAAAGCAAAATTCACCGTTCTCTGAACTGACATATTTTTGGCGTTAGCATTCAAGCATTTCGCATCCTTTTTTCTAACATCGTTATTTTCCAACAACTTTATCTACCTGACTTTTTCTTTCCTCTGAATGAAGATACATTAGCATGTATGTTGAACATGTATCCCCCACCCCACCTCACCCCCCAAGAAAAACAATAATGATAATAACAATAGAACAAATAAACAAATGAATTAAATAGATAAGTAAGTAACTAATGAAAAGTGAAAACAAAACAAAATTCACCACTCTTGAACTGACAGATCAGTAGCATCAGCATTCAAGCTTTTTTTTGCATCCTTTGGTGACATTTTCATTTTTCAGCAACTTCATATTCACACAGAACTAGGAAATTGTTAATAACCCTCTCAAGAAGGAAATCCTTGATAACTGACGCATCTCACCTGTTTGAAAAATTCATGTTCACACTGACTTTGAGACTTGCGTGTGCAAAGTTGGGAACTCCTTCAACTCAAAGCCAGCCCTACAACGGATATCCATCCAGAGTTTCCCTTAGGATTA
The DNA here is from genome assembly GCA_016801955.1 of Conus betulinus. Classification (NCBI taxonomy): domain Eukaryota; kingdom Metazoa; phylum Mollusca; class Gastropoda; order Neogastropoda; family Conidae; genus Conus; species Conus betulinus. The sequence goes on from JADBJO010002345.1 coordinate 60,249, forward strand.
CAATTCACAATGAAATGTAATGGGGCCTGAGGTGATTCTTTAGATGTTTCATTTGAAAACAAAACCTCTGTTCTGCTGAAAATAAAGAGATTGATTCATTTAAAAAGTTGCAAATTTTCTCCTTGGAATATTAGAAAAATGACAATTCAAAAACAAAATACTTGTGGAAAAGACAAAGTCTACTTTGATCCCCCACCCTACCAACATGGACTCACATAATTTGGGCTCTCAGTCATGAAAAGATCTCGAGCAACAAAAAGACGCAAGATCTCCAATCTACAAGTTCAAATATACAGATGGACTGGCTTATAGCACCATGTCTGAAACTGGCACAGACCACGCACTGTGTCAGAGATGAAGCAAGAAAGTGGACAGTAAGGATGTTAGCAACAATGCAATAGCATGCATGTGTCCATACGCGTATTTCCTACATGATAACTTAACCTCTATCTCTCCCTTTTCCTCCCCTAGCACATGCTCTGTTTAACAACAACAAAAAAAGCCCTTTGAACAAGATTTGGACCAGTCAAAGTCAGAACTATTTCAGACAGGCACACAGCCCTTGTACAACCACCTGGATTGGAGGGCTCCTTAAAACTGTCAAACCTCTAGCAAACTACCACTGGCTTCTTTTTACTTCTTAACACGCTCTCAAACCTCTAGCAAAACTACCACTGGCTTCTTTTTTCTTCTCAACACTCTCAAACCTCTACCAAAACTACCACTGGCTTCTTTTTTCTTCTCAACACTCTCAAACCTCTAGCAAAACTACCACTGGGCTTCTTTTTTCTTCTTAACAGTCTCTTTTCTTCTTAACAGTCTCAAACCTCTACCAGAACTACCACTGGCTTCTTTTTACTTAAGTTTGCCAAAAATAAACAGCCCTGCTCTTCTCACTCCAAACATCATTAAAAGGTTAGAGCAAAGCTACACATTTTACTAATCATCAACACAGTAATGTGTGAAATTTCAAGAAACAATATCGAATTGCTGGTACAAGACAGACTTTTCACAAATGTTCCTCAAACAACACACACTTAAACAGGCAAAATAAATAATATGTCAACATTCTGATAATATAAATCACGAAAAAGAAAAAAAAAAACAGTAATTCTCTGGAACATCACAGTCTAAGCCAAGAAATAGACTTCAAGGGAAATCATTCTGACAAGTTCCTTCAGTGTCTTCCCATGTATCAGGAAAATGACTGAAAAAAAATAATAAAAGCAAAAAAAGCAGGATGTTAAATCGAACCATCACACCAATAAATTTCACGAATAACACATTCCAATGCAACAGTAACATATCGCTAACAATTCATCTCCCATTTCTCATAATCACAGAAAACAGACCTGTCTACCCCCGTTTTCTGTTTTCTGTTCTGTATTACTTGTGTCTACAGAACAAAGCACACATTACAACGATACACACTGGTCCACAGGTCTGAGAAAAGCAAGAACTGTTTTGCACATCTTTCAAACCTGGGACACATCAGGAGGGTGGGGGAAAGTGGGGGGAAAGGAAGAAGTTACACACATTCTGGACACTACCTTATCTCTAAAGAAAACAAAACCCATTGTGGTGTTCTTGGCTCCTTTTGTTAATAAGGCCCCTAGCCCCTCTTTTCTCAAATATGAACTGATCCCCCTTACTCTATGTATTCTACCATCTTCCACACATTTTCCTAGATACATCAAGGGTTTGTCAATATGAATGTACAAAAGATATCACCCGAAAAATATATGCACATGCCCCAAGCTAACAGGAATGTTTACAACAGCAAGGCAGGCAAGACGGCATAGGAACTGTAACATACACCATTGTCCCAGGTCTCATAACTCTAACCCATCATGTAGAGGGAATGTAAGAGTAAGTTTCATATATTTGAGTGTGGCTCGTTTCATCTTGAATGTTTTAAAAGTGCAAATCAACTGATGGAGGAAAAAAAAAAAAGCTCTATAGTCCGAGTTTATTTACATGGCAAGGAACATTTCTACAGCACTGCCACGGTCACTGAACCTGAAAATCATTTTGCACAACAGCAAAAAATGCAACTGGCTTTTTAAAAATATCTGTTCAAAGCCTGCCACTGACTTCTGACTTCAAATAGATTGAAAGACCACTAAATCCAGGTACTTTGAACAAGTGTATGATGTACAGAAAGCAATGATTTTGTGTGGTACTTTTTCTTATGCTGGAGGGATAGGTAGAAACCATCCATGGAGGAAGAACAGATTATAATACTTTAACACACTGGAAGTATAAACAAAAAGAACAGGGTATGTTGGAATGTTGAAAGGTTACAATACTCTGAGACGATTGAGTAGTACAGATGATGGATATTTGCTTGGAATATGAGAAGATTACGAGCGCTTTAACATGCTTTGGGCAATAAACATGAAGCACAGAATATTTTTGAAAGAGTACATTATGCACCTATGCTGCACTTAACCTTTGCCCAAATTTCTTACTAATGAGTATTTTGACATGTGATCTGAAACTATGACAGTTAAATATTCAAGAGACTGTTTCCTGTTTAATATATCTAAGGACCCGAAACTAATTAAAAGGCAAACCAAAAAATGAAGAGACAGATGTTTAAAAACACAGGAATAAGTATGTAGTTTTGTAGAACTGGAAGTAGAGATTCTTAAATGGAAACTTTTCATTTCATACTTCACCTGTATATGCAGATACTTCATTGTGCCAAGAAAAATTCTTTTCAATGGTCATTCAACAACATTAATGCGTGAAAGCTAGAGAAGTATCGACAATCAGTTGGGCACTCAGCAGGCACTAACACCATTCTCAACCTGAGCATTCAGCCTCACCTGTCCTTCCTGTTCACAAAACTATTTCTAGAGAAAGAGTTATGTTTCTTTTCTTTCGGTATTTTTTTATTCTCAAATTTTTCTACGCTTTTCAGACATGTGTGGCTGCTTTGTTTGTTTTTTTTTTAATTCACACTAAGTATGAGCTTGTTCTTAACTCTGACAGCAAGTTTGTGCTTTATGGAAGTCTGAAGTTGACCCTAAATGCTGGCCATTGTGAAAATCATGATTAGCTTTGCAGCTCAAACCGTTTGAAAAATGCAGGCATATGGTTAACTTTGCAGCTCGAACTGTTTGATGAATGCAGCCATTTTATAATTTAGGGCTGAAAATGACCAATAATTGTTGAATGCTAGCAAAGCTTACACAGCTTGTAAATTTACAGACTGACTTCAGCGCTGGAGAAATTGTCATGAACAAAACCAACAGTTTACAGAAAAAGAAAAGTGGATATATCCTGGGTGGAAAATTACAACAGACTGACATTTAAGAGGAATGTTATTTTACAAGGTAAATGCAAAAGGTATCAAGATCACAGTTTAGCCGACAGCTTCACAAAAATAAAAATAACGACAACAAACATTCATACATCTCCAGAAAAAAAAAGCCATGAAGGGGAATTCATTTCCAGTTGGTTCATGACTCTACTGCATTTCACATCTTACCTATCAAAAATATTTAAAAACTCAGGACAAGATCTGTTGGAGTGTCTGTTAAAACTGATAGTGTCTGTTAAAACTGATGCACACACGATAACAGACATATAAACATCACTTTTCAAAGCATACGCAGAAAAAAGACATTTATTGATACACACTACAAACCATCAGTCATTGCATACACAGATAAAGACACGCATACAACGACCAGCATATATACGCTTGTGACGTAAATCAAATGAAAAGAAGCCAAACAGAAAAGGGTCTTTTAATACAAAACTTGACCAAAAATTATTTACTGTATCAATGCACCTACAGAAAAAGGGTCTTAAAATACAAAACTGAACCCAAAAATTATTCAATACATCAACGCACATCCACATCAACAGAAGCTTAAAGAAAAGCATACTGGAAGCAAGATTGATTGCACTATCAGACAATGCTTCATCCTCTGTGACATATACAACCCCACTTGTTTATTCATCAAATGAAACTGAACACTTGATACAGCTGGATTCTACAAGGCATAATGATTCACACTATATCCAAGGACAAAAAAAGGTATAGTACCCTATCACAAAACCTTTCACACACACACACACACACACACACACTCGCATATGCACACAAACACACACACACACACACACACACACACACACACACACACACACAAGTGCACATATAGTCTCACACATTCACAAATCTCTCCCAGTCATAGCATTTTAATGCATTATCAGAGAGAGAGAAGAAAAAGATAAAGACAGGCAGAAAGAAAAAAAACAATACAGCTTTGTTCTTTATTCTCAACCATTCACATCAAAAGCAAGCAGAGAATAAGTTATTCAAATAACAAACAAACCAATAATCATTTTGCTGGAAATATCCTTATCCATTCCAAAAGAGAAAAAAAGCTAAAGGAAGCCCCTGAAAATAACAACAACAAAAAAAAACAGACTCTGATCATGCATACAGTTTGAACTGTTTCTATAAACCTTTTTGGGTTTTTCTTAATTTATCACTGTCCAGGTTATAATATGTGCGGTAACACCTTTTTATGACAGAATTTAAACAAAACATTGATCAAGTATACACTGTTCATGATCTATGAAAAAATGTGTCCTTGCGAAGCTTCCTGTGGGAGGTTTATTGGAAATATTTACCTCTCCAACCTGCTTTTCTGAAACTTTACATTTTTTGTTGATGCAAACCTTTCTCACTGGTGCTTTTGTCCATAACATTTACCCATGTATTACATCATCAAAGAGTCTTGCTATGTTGCAACAAACCTCACAGATGGACTGAGAAACGCTGACCGTGTCATTTCAAGTCTCACTTTTTGTTATAAACCTTTGTAATAGAGACCTACAGGAAACACTGAACCACTCATTGTTCCATGTCTAGTTAGCAAATCTCTACAACCTCTACAGAAATGAAGATTTCAAACCTCTACAGAAATGAAGATGTCAATTGACGGGTTCCACCACAGGGCTGGAATGCACTGAAGAGGACTGTCATGACTGGTGTGCTGTAACACTTCCATGCTCATCAGCTACTTCTCTCCCACTTCTCTGCACATGTTCACTGGAATGACAGTTGGATCAGACTTGGCACCAAGCCATCAGGGGAAAAATAAAGACAGGGAACGATAAGACAACATAGCAAGCAGGCGTGACACTCGCCGGCCACTTTGTGGAAAGATTCCCTGGGCAGGGGGAGACAATTCCATTGCTGAGATTCCAGTGAGGGACAAGAGAAGGACCAAAAAAAAATCCACCCAAATATTTTATATACCCTTCCTTCCCCTAAACACTATCCTCACCCCCCTTCCCGGTCTCTGCACAGGTCTCCATCACTACGCTGAGGCAGCTGGTTTTCTTCCAACAGGATCCCATAAAAATTAAAAAGATCAGCCATTGGAGTTTCATGGTCCTCAACATTACAGGCCAGGTGACCACATATGGCCTTTCAGGACAGTCAAACTCACATATGAACTAACTCCCATCCTGAACAAGTTAATCATAAGAAAAGATTACATCCTGAATAAAAAAAAAAACAAAACCACAAACAAACACAAAAACCAATTCATGACTTGGTAGCTATACTATTGACATCATCACTGCAGACAGAACTAGGCCCTGCTTACAGTGCCAGGCATTCCCCTCCATTTCTCGTTGCCAGATTTTCAAAACAAAAAAAAAACACAGCAAAGCATCTCAAAAGAGAAATCAGTGGCTTGCTGTGAACTGAAACCTGTTGCTCCCTTCAAGATGAAATTTACTATAAGCTATATTTGCTGGCTTCTGAACATGGGTAAATGCACTACACACACACACACACACACACACACACACACACACACACACATGCACACATGCACACACACACATAAACTCTTTAAGGTGGACATTATGCTGATGCAGAAATACCTATGGGAACCCAATGCATGTTCTTAATTTTACAGCTTCAGTGAGCAAGAAATACCACAGAACCAAACAGAGAAAAAAGTCTTTTCGTCACCCATATCATCAATGACATCCATGTACAGCCCAAGACAGGAGAGAGAGAGAGACAGCTTATCAAACAAAACAAACTTCACAAAGGCAGAAAAAAATCAAGAATCCTTATTCCCCCACACACTTCGAAGACACATGTTTCCGCTTTTCTGAACCACCAGTCAACTTGAGATTGCAACTCAGAGTGAGCAATAGTGGTGTCATCTTTACAACATGTCCGCATTAGAGTATTCAACCTAATCTGACAACAATTCTTCATTCTTTGGCTGATTCTCTTAGTTCCACCATTGGTAGGATTTTCGCAGATGTGACCGTTTCTCAATCCCTCATTAAATAATCACATTATGTCTTCTCCACAGCAATAATTTGATAAGGACTAAACTGGAATGACTCTGCAGTGAAATAAGTTGGGGCAATCTGAAATCTTCAAGGCCAAAACTGAGCATGCAGTACAATCAGTTCAAGACTAGCTTAAGCTGTTATCTCTGTTGTTGTTTTGATTCAGTAAGGAAAAATTCATTTCCAGCAAGGGCATGTAAATCTACAAAGCTTGCTGGACATGCAAGCATGTACACTCCTGTTTTTGTTCAGTTTCACAAGTTCTTTAACCAGTAAGCTATGAAGATAAAGAATCACTGTTAAGATGAATTAATGAATGAAATGTAATGAGGTTCCCCTGTCTACAAAAGACATGCGTTATCGGTGACTTGGGCCAAGGGTTCTTTATCTCAGACCTGATGCCACAGAACCTGCTCCACCTTCAGCAGTCGTCAATGGTTTCAGACAGCCTTCCCTATGGCAACAACATCTGGCATCTCAGCCGACCCTCCCCCATCCCCCCTTTACCCCCACCACCTCAACCATAATTTTCTATCCTCCTCCTCATCCACTCTCTCAACCCACACACACACCTCTCCCTGCCCCAATGAAGCAAACCTCCACCTGTTCACACAACAAAAATCAACCCCCACACACACACCTCGCTGCCCCAATAGAGCAAACCTCCACCTGTTCACACAACAAAAATCATGTGCCCGTCACTTTTTTTTTCGCCGCCTACCTGTTCAGTTTTTCGCTTTATTCCAACAGCAACCCTCCACCCCCAAAAACCCATCATCCTCGACCTTCCCTCATGAGTGTGCATACCAAATCTTTTTACACCATCCACTCTCACCAGAATCCTCACCCCCACCCTTTTCCTTCTTTCTTGCTGCAGGATTCAATTATCACTCGCCTCGCTCTTGCCTCCTTTCCTCCGCAAAAAAAAAAGATCTTTAAAGCAGCTTTGCCATCTTCCTTGATCTCTTGCATTCAGATAACCTGATGACCAGCCACAATACAAAACCCCAACAAAGCTCCTCTGCCTTCTCTATCCCTGCCATTGCTACACTGGCCATTCCCGCCATCCTCCCCGACTCCCGTATGACCAGAGATTAGATCACAGTCATCAGACTTCATATTGCTTCTCACACGCATTCCAGGCACCCCAAAATCTTTCCAGAGGTGGCCACACCACATCTATCCATGGCTTTTCTTTCCTCCCCGTTCCCCACCCCACCCCCCACCTCAACCCCCTCCTCACCCCCCCTCCCCTCACCCCATCCTCCCTTCCAAATTCCCTCCCCCCCCCCCTCCCTTATGTGCTGCTTTCAGGCGCCCCTCCCCTCCTCCCCACTCTAAAAAGCTTGTCACCAGTGTCAACACTGAAAACTCACAGATTCATTTTTTCTCTCACTACTTTCATATTCTCCTCATTCACCCCATCTTTTCACCAGGACCCAGACAGAATACTTGCAGATTTTAGACGTCTCTAACTTCAGATGAAATCCCTCCTCCCCCACCCCCTGCCACCCTGTACCTAACCCCTTTCATCCCCAAGTAAAATCACCAAATCTCATCACATGGAGCACCCCCCAGCGCAGATAGCAGAAGTAAACAGTGACAATCCTGACAAGGTTCCCATCTTTCTGCACACAGTGACTTCACATCTATTCCTCACAGACTTCATCCTTTCTTCCATCACCAGGGCTCCGATAGCATGTTCGCACTTTCACTCCCTCCCTTTCCCTTCAACTCCTCCTCCTTCCATCCCCCCCCCCCCCCCCCCCCCCCCCCCCCCCCCCTCCATTCCCATTCTGAGTTTTCGAATCCATCCCTCTAACAACAAATGGTAGCTTTGCACATCCCACCCCCCAAAGTTACAAACGGCAGATGACACAGTTTTTATCAAGTGATAAATAACCCCCATTTTTTCCACACAAGTTGTAGAAGAAGCATAGAGACATGGATCTCAACCTCACCCCCCCCCCCCCCCCCCCCCCCCCCCCCCCCCCCCTCCCCCTCCTCCCCCTCAAGCGCTGTAGCATCATAACGCTGAACAGGGCGGGGGGTGATGACGACAACGGCCACGAGATCCTCCAATCAACAGGCGCAGCTGTTGCTCTGCATGTTGGGGTTCTCCGTCAGCCGTGTGGCCTTGGCCGTGTTGGAGACCAAGGTAGGGTCTGAGTCCAGGGACTCAGACATCTTGTCGCAGATGATGTCCACCAAGCGCTCGAACACCGCCTTCACGTTGATGTTCTCTTTGGCCGATGTCTCAAAGAACTCCAGACCTGCGGGCAAAAAGGATATGGGTATTCCTTAGGGTGAGACTATCTTCACTGCTGCAAGTTCCCCTTATCCCTATTTCCTATGCCATTTTAACAGTGTTACTACCCCCATTCTGAATCTCCAGTGCATAAAATTATCTAAGTGTAAAACACACATGCACACGCAAAACACACAAACACTGAGATACACACACACACACACACCAATACACACGCACACACACAAGGGTTTTTTTATCTGAAAAGTTCTGCCATTCCCCTCATCACCCACCTATTGTTTGCATCCCGCACACCTCTCTCAACACCAAATGAGGTTAAAATACTTACAATGTCGTCCAATGCTGTGAACACTCACACACACACACATATATATAAACACACGCACGCGCGCGCACACACTCACACACACACACACACACACACACACACACACACACACACACACACACATATACACACATCTGTCACAGAAATTGCAATATCAAAAACAACTAGTCTTCACTTGTCTGTACCATATCCCACTTAACTATGAAGCATCTTTTATGCGAAATATGAAAATCAATGTACATTTTAATGCATGAACAGAAATGCAATATCAAAAACAACTAGTCTTCACTTGTCTGTACCATATCCCACTTAACTAAGAAGCATCTTTTATGCGAAATATGAAAATCAATGTACATTTTAATGCATGACTCGCTGACAGGAAAAGAAGACACATTTCATTATTACACACCATGCAAGCAATAAGTATTTAATCAATACATGCACACACGACACACCACTAGTGTGCAATAAGGAAGCACACAAAATGCAGTGTTACTAGTGTTCACTGGCCAGAGCTCACAATTACAGACTGCCAAAATTGCTCCAGGAATTAGACCACACAATTACAAATACAGAAAAAATGACAACACAGAAAGCAACACTGACAACATTTAAAAACTTCATGTTACGACACACAGTCGTTCAACACATGCACACCCACAACACACTAGGAGTGAATCATATCTGAAACAACCAATCAACCATCAACAATGAGAGAATGAAATGTGCCATGTGTCACAACAACCAACAACAAAAAAAAAACAGAATGGCGAATCACAGATAAGTGGAAACAACCAAAGAACACATGTTTGTTAAGACAACAATCTTTGCAACAATATCGCTAAAAACTGTTATTTCAAACCATTCAAAGACATGTAAAGAACTGTGAATGAATATGTGAATTCTGCAAACTTCTTGTCGCTACCAACAATACAAAGAATGGGAACATTCTTGCACAGAAAATGTCAACAGATGAAATTTATGGCTTGAATGGCTGTTGTATGCTCAAACTGTCCAGAGTGGCATCCACAGAGCATGGAGCTCTGGTTATATGTGACCTGAATTCACCGACACAAAGTCCAGCGCTCTCCAGTGCTGACCTACAAATCCATCTGGTTACGTCTTGGATTGCATGCATCGAAAAACAATACTGGCACCATGTCACTGCCAATATTAATAAATGGAACCAAAAAAACCTGTGGTATGAAAATGACAAAGTCATGTCTATAAACTGTTGAAGGTTCTTGTGACAATCAAAACACCTGCATTTTGATGTCACACACACACACACACACACACACACACACACACACACACACACACACACACACACTCACACGCACACACACACACACACCCTGTGCTCAAGTGCTTGTAAGTGCACGCCCAACGAATGAAACTCACATTTCATGTTTCTACTGATCTGAAACACTTGATGAAACAGAAAAAAAAATTAGATGAAAAGAGTATCAAGTTTTAAAACCAAGAAAAACGAAGTAAAAACAATCGAAACAAACAGAGAAAATCAAAACAATAATGATGATCCAAAAGAAACATAAATCCTACTAGTGACAAGGATCATAACACATGACAAGGTAGCAACAATCAAAACAAAATATGTACAATGAAAATGTAGAGTGACAACAATCAAAATACAGTGATGACTCTCACAATTACTATCGAAATCTTCCTCATAAGTTCGAAACAATTATAACTGACATTTTCCTCTTACAACATTATTTGCCAAAACAACACACATATGACAGCGTAGCAACGAAATAAACCATGTAAAATTCATGCATATTCATATTCAAGCGTGTGTTATGAGAGGAACAAAACATAGCTTATTAATACATGTTACAAGCAAATACATGTCACAAGCAAGCTACTATTTCAGTGCTCACAGGAACAACACATACCATCAAAAGTCTGAATCATGAAATCTTTAAGATCACGCTAAAATATCACAGTTTTTAACCTTTGAAAAAACCCAAGCTGCCGCAGTTTAAGGCTGAAGCTTTGCACAACACTCATTATCAAAGAGGCAGCTAAAAAGTTAATATAAAGAAATTTAACACATCAACACAAAAAAGCGCATACGAGATCAACAAAAAAGCAATAATAATTTTCATTCAACAACAAATAATTCAACATTAAGTAGCCACCTCAACCACAATAGAAGAAAACAAAACAAACTAAAAACAGAGACACTGCTCTATAGACAATTGAAGGCAGTGGTATCAAAGCCACTTGTATTAAAAAACCTGTCTGTCCTACAGCTTTCATATTTTCCCCAAAACCATTTATTTTGACTTTTCTTCTTTTTTTTATTTCTGATTCTCATTAGAACAGTTACACTGAACTGATCTTCTGACTCCTTCCATTTTGATATCATCAGCATGGACCGCGTTGTTTCACTGCTGCAGTAGGACTGGGTTGGGTTAGTCCTAGTGAACAGCTTGAGCGACACATCTCGAAAGCATGGGCTGGACAAACCAATAAGGGCTGGTCTGCATAGCACATTACCTTCCCTTACTATGGAGCCAGGCCTTATCTCAAGTTCCTACCACACATGTTCTAGACCTGACCAACACTAGATTGTGCCGAGTTGACAGATACAAGACTGTCAGCATTCACCATGATATAACTATCAGGAAGGTTCCCTTCACTGTCAATGCCTCCTTGGACCACAAGGGGTGGGGAGGGGGGCTGGGTAGAGAAGTGGTTCCAGCAGTTCAAGAATTCACCCAGCCCAACAAACCCTCCTTCCTCACCAAGCCTCTTTGTCAAACTCCAAAAGCACCACCTCCCAAATTTCTACAGAACGTATCAAAAAAAAAAAAAAAAAAAAATTGCATAAGACACATAATCAGCAAAAATTCTGTAGATAATGCGCAGATTAAGCTCCCCCCCCCCCCCCCCCCCCCCCCCCCCCCCCCCCCCCCCCCCCCCCCCCCCCCCCCCCCCCCCAAGTTTTGGGTGATTACAGTTCATTCCACTAACAAAAATCTCTTTGCCACCCTACCCCCTCACAAAAATATTTAGCCACAGTAGATCCCTGAAAATAAACCAGAACACCCCCCATCCCCCTCCCCCATCCCCATTCCCTTCATCACTACTCCCTCTTGCATGAAGTGATCCACCCCTATGTATCTTGTAACACTCTCAGTCAAAAGAGAGAGAGAGAGATCTGCCCAGCTCTCTGGCTACATCTATGCTCTTTGCAACACCTCCATTGTCAGACATTCTAGTTTTTCAAGGATTTTTGGGGAGTTGTTGAAATATACTGTGTGTGTTTCTTGTAAGTGGTCAATTACAGACAAATAACTACTGTTAATAATGTCTTCAAAAAAAATTTTTTTTAAGGAAAAAGAAAAAAAATCTAATATACAGAGCAGCAAAAGTCCCCCTCTGTGCAAGATCTGAATTTTTCATCTACTTTTTTCTTCTTCATGTGTTTGCTTTCAGCTCTTTTCAACTTCAACCAGTCAGACAATGACCAAACATAAGTACACTCCTGTGCCACACAAAATGACGAGCCAACCCATTTACACAACCCCATCCATCCATGTACAGAATGACATAGCATGCACTGCGGTCTCACGGCAACAGCCAGCAGCGTGCCAAGACAACAACGCCCTTATACACACATCTGAAAAGTGAGGCATGCAGTCAGCTACGGACAGGAAGGGGAGGGTGAAGGCATGAGGGGTGGGAGAGGGAAGGAGGGGACAGAGGTACCTAGCTGGTCGGCCAGTTGCTTGCCCCTGTCAGCTGACACCACCCGCTCGTCCTCCAGGTCGCACTTGTTGCCCACCAGGACCACCTGGGCATTGTCCCAGGAGTAGGTCTTGATCTGCGTGCACCTGAAAGCATCCAATGCCCCTAGCACCCATGAAAGCACCACCCCAAATGCCCGGAATTGTCGTGAAAGCACCGTATCAGCGCCACTTGTGCTTTATGCCACAAGAGGTCTTGATCTGATCTGCCTGCCCTTGAAATCAGTCAACACTCATGCCTCTAGCTCCTGTAAAAAAACATCAGCACCAACAAAAGATTATAAAAGACATCAGATTTAGAAGAGTTGTATTTTGGAGAATTTGAGTCAAATAAAACACTCCACTCCTTTATTACTATATTGTACCTGTTACATCAGGCAAACGAACAACAGGGAATATACATCTGAAGAAAGGACTAAAGAAAAGAAAAAAAAAAAAAAATCATCTGCAAGCACCAAACTTGAACAGTCACATCTGCCATCGCAGAATGCACAATGTTGCAAGGGGAACTAAGCAGTATCTCAGGCCTGGAGTTACAAAACCTGGGGAAAGTTTTATCAACAAAGCTAAAAATGAAGTACGAGAGCAACACTGCCTGCATTCCAGGCGGTGACCACTTCACTTCACGAAAGATGTGACAAACGTGCACACTTTACTGTGGAATGGTAAGCACCTGGAAGAAGTCAGCATCATCATCGTCTTGCTCTGGGCTCTGGCTGCTGGTTAGTGTTAGTTGAAGACAAAAAGCAAGGTAACCCCAACACCAGGTGAGTTGGTCCAGACTGACAGGGACACTGGCTGCACATCCCTAGGGGCAGCAGAAGCGGTTGGAAACAACTAGCAGAACAACAGATCTCCATTCTTTGGCTGTTCTCTTGCCATGGATCAATACTCCCCATTCTATTTCGTACAGCCTGCAAAAGTTCAACTCAGCTTTAAACAGAAGTGAGTTGGGGGTTGTTAGGTTTCAGAAAAATGTCTAGATGGTTCACACAGTGAATTCATCTTCAATTTTAAAAAAAAGTGGGCTGGGTGTTTGTTTTTTCAGAAAGGTGTCTGGCTGGTTCACACTCTGAATTCATCTTTCAAAATATTTCCTATTTGATGTTCAATGACAACAAAAATCTTGATCATCATATTTTGATTGAAAAAAAAACAAAAACGATCTGAGGTATACTGCAACAAAGAAGCTCAAAAGTAACAGTCCACATCTTTTCATTCCAGCAAAGGAGAGTAATGTCACAGATGACTCTCTTCATTCATGCTGGCTCTGCACCTAAATATAAGATTATCATTAAGTACAGGGGTTTGTAGCTGGTGTCCTGTATGTATTGGATCAGAACAAGACACCACTGCACACCACCAAAGTGACTCAGCATCAGTGCAGAGCCTTTTTTGGTGGACTGTCATGTCATGACTTGCTACTGACTGCTCCCTAAAGCCTGTTTGCTGCCGGAGCACTGCCTAGGTGTAGCTGAAAACCGGGAAGCAGGCAAGTGGTATAAGAACTGTACCCCTGGGGGGCAAGGATGATGAAGCACAAATGGAAAAAACAAGGTCACAGCTTACTGCCACAAGAAACAAAACCTGCCAGAGAAGGGGACATTTCCTGCCCAGTCTGAGATCAGGAGGTAAAAAACCTGACCTCCCTCAAGTGCTGACCCCCAATGGCAAGAGCACAGCCGCCTCGTTCAGTAAAAACAACACCCCCTGCATCACAAACCCTCACCCACCACCAGTGATCTAGCCAGCCACTACAGAAAGGAAAACCTGGGAGCCCAGCACTAGGGGGAACCCTAGGGAGTCTCCCTCCTGGCCTGCCCTACCTAGCACCTCAGCCAGGTCTTGGCCCGGGAGGAGCTAATCAGCCTGGCGTCCTCCAGGTCACACTTGTTGCCCACCAGCAGCACTGAGGCATTGCTCCAGGCGTGGGTCTTGATCTGAGTGCACCTGCCAACACACCATCTGGTCACAGGGCATGTCGCACGCACTGGCACGCTAACTTCCCAGGAAGACAGGATGAAGCATAACATGCGCACCTGTCACCTTCCCTGAAACCTACGTTTGTGAGCATGGGAAGGAGGGGGGGGGGGGGGGCCTTAATTTAATTAAAAACATGTTACCCCCTGACTGCTATACATGAGCAACACTAATTTCATACAGAATACATTATTCAGTCCATGGAGTTCCTTGCAAGTCCAGACTGCTGACTCCCCTGGACTCTCACAATCCTTTCCAATAATTGTCTTCAAATCCTTCATTCCAGACCTCTCTGACCGAATTCAGGACTTCATGAATTAACATTTCAACAAATAAGAACTTGCAGAAAAGTGTTCTTATGCTCAACAACTTTAGAAAACCTCAGGCTCCTTTCCAATCATGTCTGCAGTCACAACACAAGTTTGTAGGTAACAAAGAATTCTAGCAGCCAACTTAAGGCATCCCAGAAATTTTTTTCAAAACATTTCATGGCAGACATAATGAATTCTACATCTTCCATAACTTTCTAGTCGGGTTCTCCATTCTTTATGAATCAGAAACCTGGAGTGCCCCCCCCCTTCTCTTGCTACAGACATTTTATTAAGGAGCTTTCATTAAAATGTTATAAAAGGATTTAATTTACAAATAAAAGCCAAAAACTGGGCTCTCTCATAAACATCATTAACTGCCATCTTTAAGGTGACCACGTTCCAGCTCCAGAGATGAGAGATAAGACTATGTTACTTGTAGTCCAGCCAACAGCAAAGGGCCATATCAGGGCTGTCTTCAGAGATGGACGCACTGTCCTAAAAGGCCACAATATTACAGGCAATCAGTGTTCTCGAAGCTGAAAAACAGCAAATGACATTAACTATCTCAACGAAACATCTGCTAACCTCATGAGTTGTAAGTCAGGTTCAGAGACAAAGAAGAAAAAAGGCTGATACTTTACCAGGCGTCAATTAAACACTCAGCATCCAAACAATTGCAGATGTGGAACCAGTCACCATTTCTACCACCACCAACTCAGTGTTCTACTCTCTGGTAAGAATTAAGGCTCTACTTCTACAGGGGTTTAGATGACTATCTCTGAGAAGAGTCAGGTCGCTATTTCAATGAAGGATCAGGTTGCTATTTCTCTAGAGGATCAGGCTGCTATATCTCTGGTAGGTCAGGTCTCCATTTTAAGACTGTCAGGTCAGCAGTTCTATGAATGGTCAGACTGCTATTTCCATGGAGGGTTAGTTTTCTGTATCTTTAGCAGATGTCATTATTTCCATACTGGGTCTTCTAGCAACTTTTTTTTCTGAGAGTTACACTAATGTTTCTATGTAAAGTCAGATCATTATTTCTCTGGAGTGTCAGACTGCTGCTTCCATGGTGGGTCCGGCTATCATTTCAGTGGAGGATCAGACCATTACCTCTATCAAAGGTCATGTTACTGTTTCTATGGAAGGTTGTGTCACTAGTTCTATGTAAAGTCATGTCACTATTTCTATGGAAGGTCATGTTCCTATTTCTATGGTGGGTCACGTCACTATTTCTATGGAAGGTGGTTTCCCTATTCCTATGGAAAGTCATGTCACTATTTCTATGGAGGGTCATGTCACTATTTCTATGGAAGGTCATGTCACTATTTCTATGGAAGGTCATGTCACTATTTCTATGGAAGGTCATCTCCCTATTTCTATGGAAGGTCATGTCACTATTTCTATGGAAGGTCATCTCCCTATTTCTATGGAAGGTCATCTCCCTATTTCTGTGGAAGGTCATGTCACTATTTCTACGGAAGGTCATGCCACTATTTCTATGGAAGGTCATCTCCCTATTTCTATGGAAGGTCATGTCACTATTTCTATGGAAGGTCATGTCACTATTTCTACGGAAGGTCATGTCACTATTTCTATGGAAGGTCTCCCTATTTCTATGGAAAGTCATGTCACTATGGCTACGGAAGGTCATCTCACTATTTCTATGGAAAGTCATGTCACTATTGCTATGGAAGGTCATGTCACTATTTCTATGGAAGGTCATGTCACTATTTCTATGGAAGGTCATGTTACTATTCCTATGGAAGGTCATGTCACTATTTTTCTGTAAGGTCACTATTTCTATGGAAGGTCATGTCACTATTTCTATGGAAGTTCACTATTTCTATGGAAGGTCACTACTTCTATGAAAGGTCAGGTTTCAACATCTCTGGAGGGTCAGCTCACTATGAAGGTCAGTCAGCATTTCAACAATGCAAGGTTGTTCATTACCTGCCTGGTGTCAGGTCAGCATTTCTATTCTATGTGAGATTTAGATTACTTTTTCTATGAAGTCAGATCGCTATTTCTACAAGCTCAGGTTAGAATGCATATCCTAGGCGAGGTTCAGATAACTATGAGATGAGGTCACCATTTCTGTTACTAGGTTAGTTTACTATATCCAAGAGATCTGGGTGATGGTTTCTCTCTGTTATGATCTCCACATGTTAGTCAGGTCAGTAATACCATCTGTGTATAGCTCAGCAGTTCCATGCCAGAATCACGAAAGCACTTTTTCAGTGGCTTTTGTAGTTCACCATTTCATTTTATGGGATGGGGAAAAGGCAGAGAGACAGAGACAAAGAGAAAAAAAGAGAGACAGACAGACAGTTAGAAAAAGAGACAGAGACAGGGGGACAGAGAACAAACAACGTTACAATATTGACTTCTTTCGTTTTTTTGACCTACTGACGACGACCCAACAATAAAATATCAGCATGTTAAAAAACGTGTCACAGACACGCACGCATGCACAAACGCATGCACACACACACACACACACACACACACACACACACACAAAGCAAGATTCTTTGTGTTATTGACATTCAGCTCCAGACCCATTTCATTATTTGTTATTTTCAATCCTCAACACATGTCAGGCCTGAATGGTTTCCAGTTCAACCCACCCACCCCATCCCCATCCCCCCAAGCTGTTTCTCTCTGGAGGTACAGACAAGGCAGCAGATGGACCGACAGACCAGAAGAGACTTTCACATGCGCTGAGGAAATCACAGAGCACCCACCAGTCCTGAACGGCGTTGAAGGACTCCTCGTTGGTCACGTCATACATCAGGATAAAGCCCATGGCCCGCGGTAATACGCCGTGGTGATGGTTCGGTACCTCTCCTGGCCTGCCGTGTCCTGCATCATACACTGTCGGCATTAACGTTGGCATCACCTCTACACCTGATGCGTTGATACTGGCATTGACATCTTCTGACACTTTCCACGCATAAGATCAGCTGTGCACATTCGTATTTACACCAATGTCCACTTACTGGACTGGAACTTGGAAAACATGCTGCGCTATGCAGAAATATTTCATTAAAAAATAAAGCATGTGGCTCCCATCTACAATGCTTGTTAACAGTGTAAGGCATGTAACTGCATTTGAATTCTTCTTTTCTTTTAAATGAAGAAGGAATTTTGCTGTGAACAGTTTTTGTTTTGCTTTCTACTATTGCAAATTGAACAACAAACAAAACAAACCTCAAACAGTGTGTAGCATCTCCCTCCCTCTTAATACACACCTACCTGACTTGGTCAGGAGAACTAATTGGCTTTTGTACAGGAAACACAGTAACAACTTCCATTAAACATATTCATAACTATATTTACTGCTCTTTTTTTTTCTTTTTCACATCATTTTTTCCTTTTAACCAGTTCAACACATCTTTGCCATTGAAAGCAATGGCAGACCAGAATGAGATACAGTGGCATGCTGAATGAGTTAATCCAGTTTCCAGTGAGTCATTCAGTTAGTTATCTTTCTCCCCTTACACACACACACACACACACACACACACACACACACACACACACACACCTTCTCCGGAGAACTGAAACATGCTGTTGTTCATAGTTAAAAGAGTTTTGCTCATGTTTTACATCAAAACATTTCAACTGAATGCTCTCAGCGCAGTGCTATGAAGACAATGAAGAGGCTGAAATGTTCCACAGAAATAAATGAAAAATACATGAACACACATTGGACAAATGAAGGTCCACAGGCAAGGATAATAGAAGAAGGGGGGGGGGGGGGAGGGGTGATAACTGCATGCCAATGTTGTGTTTAAGCATAATGTGAGTGTGAGAGACTATCAGCGCCTCCATTCTAAAATGCTCATTTGACATTATGGCTCCAGTTATTATTGTTGAATGCCACATTCTTTTTTTCCTGCTTTTATTCTCAATTTTGGGGGGAGAGGTAAACTGAGTGGAATATGACTGGCAGTTTCATTTGCCAAGGTTGTCAATAATCGCCCTGTATGATTACCTACTGGAGGAGAGAGTGAGTGAGAGTGTGTGTGAGTGTGTGTGTGTGTGTGTGTGTGTGTGTGTGTGTGTGTGTGTGTGTGTGTGTGTGTGTGTGTGTGTGTGCACGCGCATGTGCGTGCATGCATACCTGCATGCATGCATGTGTGTGTGCATGCATGCGTGTGTGCATGAATGTGTAATTTGTGTTTGTATTGTGTTTGTGTGTGTGTGTGTGTGTGTGTGTGTGTGTGTGTGTGTGTGTGTGTGTGTGTGTGTGTGAGTGTATGTGCGTGCATATGCATGCGTGCGTGCATGCATGTGTGTGTGTGTGCGTATGTGTGTGTGTGAGTGCATGAGCATGTGTGCATGTAGGGCTATGTGTGTGTGCTTGTATGCACATGTGTGTGTGTGCATGCATGCATGCGCACACACACGCAAAGACTTTTGTGCTTGGTGGCAGCCGTAAAGGGCCCTGCACAATCAGCCTGGCCACAACACCACTGAAATCCACTCATGTCTCCTCACAGCCTGGCCGGATCAGCCCAGCCCACCGCAGCTGGCTCAATTCCCCCCACCCACCATCCTCACACATGGCCTGCTGTCAAGCCATTGGCAAGGCAGCAGCCAGGCTAGAACGAACGCTGTATCTCCACACCATCTCTCCTCTCTCTCTCTCTCTCTCTCCCCGTGCATGACAGTCATCGCCTAAACCACCATGAATTACCGATGATCCATGACAGATATCCCATCACAGCCGGGCAGGATTAGTCCCCATCATAGAGATCAGTTCCGCCTGCTTGTTACTGGTGTGTCTGGCCATATTCAAACATTAGGACTGGGATGTAAACAACGCTAATACCACTATCTCTGTGTTTCATCATTCACTGTGTGCTGGAAGCCCCCAGTGAAAGCCAGCTGCAGACCACTGATGCGTGATCGTAACAACACAGGAGATCAATTGATGGCGGCTGGTTCGATTCCGTCTTGCTGTCACCAAAATATTTTGCCTGCGTTCAGACTGTCAGGATAACAAAATGTATGTCTTCTGCACGTTGTATTTGTCTTTTCTTTTTTTTGTGATTACCTTATTCCCATTATTTACCACCAAATGAACAAGCAAGATCCCACATCAAAACCATCAGCTGGTTACCATAAAAATCATAAACAATCACTGAACTGACCTTCTAATTTGACAAAATGACTAACTGTGTTGATTTCTTCTTTTTTTTCTTTGATCAAAGAGTTCAAAATGATCCTTAGATTAAATGTTGTGAGGACCTCTTATTTAGTCCAAGGCCCTGGCACCCTCAACACTTCATGCAGTCAAACCCGTCCATCAGCTCAATATTGTGCCTCTATTCAAGTCGCTGCACTGTCAACTCCCTTCACAGAGTAAATCAGCTACCCCTGCTCAAAACCTTGTGCCGTCAACAGCCTTCATACCATGAGTTAGATACCCTTACACAGGATCTTCAGACAGACCTGTATGCAGTCAGAGACACTTGCCTGAACATCTAATCATACTTCGAGTTCAAAACACCTGAGGGGTTGCATTGCATTTCTCTCTCTGTTCATCCAGCAGTAGATTGGTGCTTGATGCAGGTAAGGAAAGGTTAGAGCCATGGAAGGAGGGGGATGGGCATACCCATCCATAGTGCCCTGTCCCAGACATTGTCAACCTCTAAGCTCACTGTCCCTATGACCATTACACCATGAGACATGAACCTTCACGGTACACTCAAGACTCTGTGCTGTCAACATACCTATGAACTAAGTCTAGTCTTCCTGCTCTTTGCGCATGCGTACACACACACACACACACACACACACATACACACACTTACACACATACATGCGTATACACGCATACACATACACACACAAACACAAACACACTCACTCTTTCCCCCTCCCCTTGTTTGCAGACCTGATGTGGTCTCCATAGTTGACTGGGCTATAAATAGTCATGACTAGACTCTCTTTCGCATGCATGTGCTCGCGCACACACACACACGCGCACACACACACACACACACACACACACACACACACACACACACACACACACACACACATTCCCCCTGTGTAACAACGGCATCCACATACCCAGATCTGCAGCTTGACCCGTTTGTCCTGCCTGAAGACTGTTTTGACCTTGAAATCAATGCCGACGGTGCTGACGAAGGCGGAGGTGAAGGAATCATCGGCATACCTGAACAGGAAGGAGGTCTTACCCACACTGCTGTTGCCGATGATCAGCAGCTTGAACATGTAGTCGAAGTTCTGGTCGGCAGCATCTTTCTGCCATTTGGCATCGTTGGCTGAGGCCATCTGAAACCCCCAACAGTTCGCAGGTGAAAAGAAGCGGGAGCATCACTGTTGGTGAGGTGACCTGTGAGGTCTGTATTCTATCTATAGTTTTGTGTGCGAGTATGTGAGTGTGTGTGTGTGTGTGTGTGTGTGTGTGTGTGTGTGTGTGTGTATGTGTATGTGTGTGTGTGTGTGTGTATGCATGTCTGTGCTTGTGTGTGAACTAGAAACACATTGTTAGAAGCATTAGGCAGCTCTTGAGCTGGCTACACTCAGGAATGAGAGCATGTAAAGTGCCTAGAGCTTGGTCTGTAACGGAGGATAGATGATACCTAAATATTCTCAATAATTATTTTATACATAATGTGTAAGTGTGCATGTGTGTGTGTGTGTGTGTGTGTGTGTGTGTGTGTGTGTGTGTGTGTGTGTGTGCATGCGCGCAGCCCGCACACACATCTGTGTGTGTGTGTGTGTGTGCGCACACATGTGTGTGCATGCACACGCATGCATGCATGCATATCTGGACATTTGTGTGTGCAGATATTCACATCTTATCTCCTTCTTTCTCTGTCCTTCTCTCACACCCAAGCTTGTATGATCATACTTATGTCTCTCTCTCTCTCTCTCTCTCTCTCTCTCTCTCTCTCTCTCTCTCTCTCTCTCTCTCTCTCTCCCTCATTTGCAGACCTGATATGGTCTACATAGTTGACTGGGCTATAAACAATCATGACCGGACTCTTTCACATGCCTTCCCCCCTCTTCCTTCTTCCTGTCCCTTGCATGGTCACAAGAAGTCAACAGACAGATTCTTCCAAAATACAATTTCAAGCACACATTCTCCCAAAATACAGTCTATGAAAGGTATGGCAAATAACAAATTATTGACACTTGCTCTCATTTCTGATGCTTCAGAAACAGCTGTTTAAAATTTTCCTTCAACAGTTCAAGTATG
>JADBJO010002345.1:90000-95000 GCA_016801955.1 Conus betulinus
GGGAAGGGTCATAGCCCCCTAAATTTTTAACTTAAGGTATGAAACATCTTTTTCTTAGATAAAACTTGAATTATATACCTGATGCACAATTACAGGCAAATGTGACAAATTTTGAGCATATGGAGGCAATACTTGCATGTGTGTGGAATGTTGAACAATCAATGAGTAATGTTTTTTACTGCGCTACTGACACTAAACATGACAGTAAACCATTGCACAAGACAGCTTACAACAGCTGAGCACAGCACACACACACACACACACACACACACACACACACACACACAACACACACACACACACACACACACACCATACATAAACACCACAGATACAGAACATGATTAGCTGCAATCTTAATTACAAAACAAAACCATACCTGAAGAGCCCCAATGTTTCAAGGTCCCGTCATTTTTAGATTGTAAAGTCCTGTCAGTTTTAGACTATAAAGCAATACTTACATGTCTGTTTAACTGACTTGGTCATTTCATATTCTGACTGTAGCAGACCTCTGAGTTTGAACAAACCTGGTATCAATCCCTTGAATCAGTTTCATGAGTGAAAACAAAATTTTTTTGCTGCCAGGGGAGGAAATAGCTGCTAGAGACTGAAGGAATTACTTCCCTTGCGCTAAGGTACAAGAACAATTTGGATCACCAGTGTTTATATCACCAGAACGTTTCGCTGTCTGTTTGTAACAGTGACATCACAGTGTTCATGTCCAGTGAATAATCAATGATGATCTAATCCATGATTTCAACAGTTCTTGGATCTACCAATCCATTCAGATGTGCACCAGAATTTCTCACCTAAGGTGTGTGCGTGTACGTATGTGTGTGTGTGTGTGTGCTTGTGTATGGTTGACCGACTCATCTTCTGTGCTACATCAGTGGCACTGCACCCACGCCACTCATTCCAGCTCCCCATCCACAGCCACAGCCGGGCTTGTCCTCCCACAGCCTTAAGGCATCGGCAATCCACACAGAGCAGTAGTAATATCAAGCTGTCATGAGGCAACCCACACAAAGCAGACACTGCACTGTTGCCGAGTCACTTCATAGTGTTCGGCGGTGCCTTTTGTGATCCAACTTGTGCAGGACATCTTCTAAAGCCCTGCACTGACAGCAGTTATTTGCACAGTTGCAGAGCCACCCTAAGTGAGTTCTTTTGGAGAGTGCCCACCACATTCATCCACCAACAGTTCCATCTCCACATTCATCCACCAACAGTTCCATCACCACATTCATCCACCAACAGTTCCATCTCCATCAATTGGCCATCTCACCAATGATCGTGTCAGAACCTAACCAAGGGCACAGACGTGGAAAAGAAATTGAAACTGAGATCACCACACACACACACACACACACACACACACACACACACACACACACATATATATACACAGACAGAGATAGATAGATAGACAGATATATGGAAGAATTGTTGGCCTGTGCTTGTTTTCTCCCACTACTAAACTGTTCAAAATATACGTGTGTTTGTGTGTGTGTGTGTGTGTGTGTCTGTCTGTCTCTGTGTGTGTGTGTCTGTGTGTGTGAATGTGTTGTGTGTTGTGGTGCGGTGGTTATCTTGAGGAATGGGCGTTTGTGGGTTTCATTTCCATCAAAGGCATTCATGTGTGGTGTTCAATCATCCCTGTCTGCCCCTCTCCAGAGTTCAGAGTGATCCAAAGGGGAAGACAGTAAACCACACAGTTCAGTTCATTTACACAATCAATGTGACCCAGGAACTGTCGTCCAGATTGCCAGACCGACAATGCAGGCGTGTCTGTATAATCTAAGATATGGCTGGCGTTCAGCTAAATCACGATGGAAACACAGAGCACAGTACTACTAGGTATGGTTGTGGACCATACAGAGACTCTGTAGCATCATCTGCATCATCATCTGCATCGTCATCATCATCATCATCATCATCACTGATCTTCATTTAAAACAAAAGTTTCAACTGATGCGGCCCTTCTTTCTCACCCTGCTTTAAGATGACCTCAGTTTCTGTTCTCTCTCTCTGTGGGGAGGCTGTCTCAAAGTTGGCATCAACAAGTTCAAGAGCACTGTCATTAGATGGATGTGGCAGCAGCCACCAGAAGGGACGCTTGCCTACACCAGCTCTGCCGCAAACCATTTCCTGTTGTCAGTCGTGGGGCTTCAAAGATGGTGTCTGCATATCTTGAATCAGAACTGGCACCACTGACCACCACCAGCGTGACCACTGACCACCACCACCATGACCACTGACCACCACCACAGTGACTGGGCACTAGTGCAGTGTCTGCTGGGGGGGGGGGGGGGGGTGTTTCCTCCCCACAGCCTGATACTAATTATTTCCAGTAGACTGCGATTCTTGGGCTCACCGGGCAAACCTGCCTGTAGTTGTGTAAGGGGGAGCCGAAATGAGCAGCGTAAGAGTAATGCCACTGGGTGGGGGGGAGGAGAGAAGGGGGCATGGAAGATGGGATGCCCCCCCCCCCCTCCACTGGTCCCCCCCCCCCCTCCACAAATGGTCCCCCCACCCCCCTCCCAACCCCCTCCATACCAAACATAAGTCCATACCAAACATACATCATTTACTTTCTTCAAACCTTTCTCTATCAAACACTAACACAAACAAGGTTTTACAAAGGTTTGGAATGCGATATGTAACTGGAATAATTATAATCATTCCTGTGCAACATTTTTGCTTGTTTGAGTAATCATGCTAATGAGTACGACACTCATGACTTCTGGCCACTAATTAGCAAGGACAAAATGCAGCCCCCCCCCCCCCCCCCCTTCCTAAGGTGTAGATGGTAGAGTCTGTGTCACAGTCAATGAATGACAACACAGCTGCAGCAATTTGTGGGCACATGGACCTTGTTTGCACCATGCCCCTAGTGGGTACGAACGACTGCATATATACAAAGACTGATTAACATTATGAATGTACGAAGTTACACTTGCTGGCTTTGTTAAGAGACCAAGCTCTGAAAGTTGGAAGTTTTGGTTCAGCTGGGGATTTCACGATGTCTATGGAAATATCAGAATGAAATCGGTTGCACTGTTCTCCTGTTTGACTGCCTTAATGATAATAAGAAAAAAAAAAAGAGAGAACAAAAATCGCAGCATGTCTCAAGCGCAACATGGGCATCCCTATAAACTACAGCGTGAACAGGAACAGTGATTCATCTTCAATGTCCTCTTAACATGCTTGACGTGTTGTTCAAACACTTGTTGTCCACGTGTCTTGTCATTGCCTGTGACTCACAAGACCAAAAATCCACTCGGGTGAAATTGTGAGATCATACATGAATCATCAGAGAGAGACAGAGACACTGACAGACCAACAGAGACAAAGAAAGAAACATGAGTGAGGTACCACAAACACACACACACTAAGGAGAGAGAGAGAGAGAGAGAGAGAGAGAGAGATTTCAAATTAGTGTATAAAAAATCTCCCTCTCTCTCTCTCCCCCCCCCCCCCCCCCCCCCAACCCTCTCTTCTCTCTCTCTTTATTTGCATGTGCATGTGTGTGTGTGTGTGTGTGTGTGTGTGTGTGTGTGTGCGTGTGTGTGTATTCAAATCTCCCTTCTCTCTGTTTTTATGTGCAAATATTTATATTTATGTACATGTGAGCATGTAGGAGTGTAAATGTGTGTGTGTGTGTGTGTGTGTGTGTGTGTGTGTGTGTGTGTGTGTGTGTGTGTGTGTGTGTGTGTTTGCAGGAGAGACATAGACAGATGGACAGAGAGAAAAAGACAGCGAGAGAGAGGGGGAGAGAGATGGGGAGCAGGGGAGAGGAAGAGGCACAGAGGGTGAAAGAGTGACAGAAAGAGGCAGAGAGAGAGACAGAGACAGAGACAGGGACAGAGCTGAAGACAGAAACTGAGACAGAGAGAATGACAAACACAGTGAGAAAAGAGAAAAAAAGAAAATCACTTGACATATGTCAGCGCATCTATCACCATGTCTCTTTCTACAAATTCCTCTTAAATGTACATGAACAATAACCGTATAACTCAGAGCCCCCTCCCCCCCCCCCCCCCCCCCCCCCCCCCCCCCCCCATCCCCCCCCCCCCCCCAAAATCTTACCTTTCAAGAAATGAACAGCAATTAAAAATGAAAAAAAAAAAAACAATCCTGAAGACAGACACAGTGTGAAGAGCAAGAGGCACACACAATATCAGGACTCCCAAAGCACACCACCACCACCAGCTATGCCCTGTCACACACACACACACACACACCAGCTCCCCGCACCACCCACAGGGCAACAGATGGGGAGAGCAGCCCGCCCCGCAACACCACCTTTCCACAGGATCCAATATGGCTGCTGCCCCTGCTCTGCAATCTCTCCGCCAGCAACCGCCACTCTTGGATCCGATCGTACAGCACCACCACCTCCTCCTCCTCCTCCTCCATCTGTCTCTCAGCAGCCCCCCCTCGGCTCCCTTCACCCCAGCTCAACCGTTCAATATTCCTCTCCCCCCTCCCACCAGCTTGTAACGAGCCCTGTTCAAAGCTGGATCACTTCCTCTGGTAGGGTGGCAACACACGCACCTGGACAGCATGATGGACGTGGACAGACACACACAGAGTCTTCAGTCCCCAGTTTTAAGGGCTGCTCAGTTACTGGTGTCTCTTGGATGCATCATTTCATAATGGAGACATTAAATTACACACTGAGAAACCAGGAAGTTACATCAACCAGGAAGTTACATCAACCGAAGGAAAAGCTGACATCAGTAAGACAGAGAGAGAGAGAAGGAGCAAAGAGAGACAGACAAGACAAGACAAGACAAGACAAATTTTTTTATTTACAAGGATAATAGATAAGCACTGACGTGCTTTTTAACATCCAGTCCTCGCCCTGAATAGAAACTACAACATGCAGTGAAATGAAATAATGTAAGAAAACAAAAAGCAAACAAGCAAACGAGAGAGAGAGAGAGAGAGAGAGAGAGAGAGAGAGGAGCAGACAATCACAGAGACCAGAGAGAAGT
>JADBJO010002345.1:105000-110000 GCA_016801955.1 Conus betulinus
ACAAAGACTGAAGAATGGTCCACAAAGCACAAAAAAAAAAAAAAAAAAAAAATCAGAAAGACAAAAAATAATTTTAAAAAGACAAAGAGCAAAGATGGTGATAATAAAGAGGAAGCTGCTAGCACAAAACTTCCAGAAGGTGGGGGGGAGGGGGGAGGGGGGAACTAGCTGTACTGAAAAAGACCCCCCCCCCCCCCCCCCCCCCCCCTCCCCAGTCCCTGACTGCCCCTCAGGGGCGTCATTAGTAGAGGACCCCTTCTCGGCACACACACACAAAAAAAGGCTTTTCTAGCTTTCTGTTGCTTATTGCCCGGGTCTTGATGGCACAGGACCAAACAAGGGCAGGAAATTCACTCCTCAGATCACACGCTGAGCCAAACAGTGAAGCACCACCATGCCCTAGTCAGAAATTACACACACACACACACACACACACACACACACACACACACACACACACACACACACGCATGCACACACACACACACACACCATACACACACACACACACACACACACACACACATATACACACACACACACACAAACAACTGCATATATATGATGTTGCAGAGATATATTTTACCTAACACCCACATAAGACTAATAAAACCACAGAACTGAAGAACTGAACACTCACAGACACACTGAACACACACACAGTAACAAAACACTTAGATAGGATAGGGGGGGGGAGGTGGGGAGGGGGAGAAAGGGGGCAAGAGCAGAGCAGAGGCCGGGATGGAGAAGGGCGGATGGGGGAGGGGGTAGTGCATTATCAGCCAGCCAGACAACTGCCTACTGAGTTTCCTCCCCTAGACAGCCCCGCAGACAAAGGCCAAAGTGGTGGAGGAGGAGGAGGAGGAGGAGGAGGAGGAGGACAGCAGATAACCCTGGCTTTCTCCGGCCGGCTGCTGTCTTCTGGCCACTGTTGCAAAGTTGAGCAGGTCGGCAAACCCTGTCCTCCCTCCGCCTCCCACTCAACCCCTCCCCCACTCCACCTCCCCTAATCTCCTCCCACTTCCACTTCCATTTCAGCCCGGGTCCCCCCAGACAGGCAGCTCTGCCAGTGCCATCAAGATCCAGTGGCTGTTTTGGATCACCCGGCCTCCAGAGCCCCCCCAGACACCAGGCCATCCCTCCCTTCTCTAGCCTCCCCCCCCTCCCCCCCCCCCCCCAACCGCCACCCCTCAAATGTTTTTCTCAACACGCACGCCACAGACAATTATCCTTTTTTGTTGTTGTTGTAGTTGTTTTCTGGTTCTTCTCCAACCAACGGTTTTCAGTTTGTTTTGTCTGGATCAATGTGGAAGAATGTCTGGTGGGCTCCCACTCTCTCGTGTCTAATGACCTTTCCCCATTCTGAACGCGTGGATACAGGGGTCTGTGGGCAGAGTGTAATCTCTAATTAAAGGTACACAATAATACATAAACTACACCACTAATGATTAAAACAACCATTCTAATTAGAACAGAGTTCTCACAACATGTGGAACCCTCACAACGACAACCTTCACACAAATCCTTTCAAAACTTGGGTCCTCGTAGGATGGGAGACTTTAAACGTGGAGGATCACTCGACCTGACAGGCAAAGACACCAAGGGTACTGAGAAACACATCTATAAAGAGGGAGAGAGGGGAAGCTGAGTGTGTGTGTGTGTGTGGGTGGGGGGGGGGGGGGGGGGGGGGGCTGGGAGACAAGTCCGGAACAAAGGCAAGTTCCTGGAAAAAAAAAAGGAAGCTCTCAGGCTAAGTAAATCTGGTAAAGAGAGAGAGATGCGAATGTTACAGTAAAACAACACATTAAAGAGGAGTAATCTCTGCTTGGAAAGTGAATTTGGTGCAGAGATTAAAATGTTGCAGAAAAAAAAAAACACATCTTGAATGGGATGGAATCTGTCTGTCTGTCCTTGTATCGAGATTTCACTCCATTAAAATGAAAGGCAAGAACAATTTCAATGACAACAAATGTTAACAGGACCTTTTTTTTTTTCAATTTTTTTCCTGGGCTAGCACTTTTACATGGCCAAGACATTTTTTCCTGTGTGTGTGTGTTGACAGCCCTGAAAAGGCCCTGGGTGATTTGTTGAGCAGTACCGCACACACAGACATACAAAAGCAAAAACCAACATACCACAAAAAGAAACATACATAAAAAGCAAATAAACAAAACTGGAAGCTTTTAACGCATCAGTGTACAACACTCCTAGCATGCAGTATATAATGTATGAATCAATGGACATTAAGACAAATTGTTTTCATTATAAAGGGCTGTGTACTTTATGGATGAACTCGCAGACAATATTTTCATCTCCTAGTTCTAGTACCAGTACTACAGCCCAGCCGACCGCATATGGCCCTTTTTAGACTGCCACAAAGTAGAGGTTATAAAAAAAAAAAAACAGAAAATCCCATCCTAACAAAGAAACAAACAACAAAGAGACAAATGACAAATATAAAACCAACAGCATAACATAGAAGCTGTACACAAAGAACAAACAACAAAGAGATAACTGACACATATAAAACCAATAAA
Organism: Conus betulinus; assembly: GCA_016801955.1. Lineage (NCBI taxonomy): Eukaryota > Metazoa > Mollusca > Gastropoda > Neogastropoda > Conidae > Conus > Conus betulinus. The sequence continues at coordinate 107,538 of JADBJO010002345.1, forward strand.
ACCAATAATGTAACACAGAAGCTATACACAAGAAACAAACAACAAAGAGACAACTGACACATATAAAACCAATTGCATAACACAAGCTATACCACTAAGATCCTTCATCAAATCAAACAAGGCTGTCCTGGTGGCAAGAGACAACTGACACATATAAACCAACAAAATGACACAGAAGCTATATCACTGAACACAAAGAAACAAACAATAAGAGACAACCGACACATATAAAACCAACAACAGGACACAGAAGCCAAACACAAAGAAACAAACAACAAAGAGACAACTGACACAAATGAAACCAACAACACAACACAGAAGCTATACACAAAGAAACAAACAACAAAGAGAGACAACTGACACATACAAAACAAACAATATAACACAGAAGCTATATCACTGAACACAAAGAAACAAACAATAAAGAGACAACTGACACATATAACAACCAAAACCTATCACAGGACACTGAACAAAGAAACAACACTGACAACTCATATCATCTATCACAGGACACAGGCTGTTCTGGTGGTGCCAGACATGAGGCCCCACAATGACATCATGATCACTATGTGTGAGATGGCACCTGTGGTCAGTTGGGGCTAACAGTTAGATGAATTTTACTGGACAGCTTATCGCAAGGATTATAAACCTTCAAACATACATAACAACAGGCAATTAAGAAGCTCATGAAAGCGTTCAAGTGTCAGTGTAACTATGTGCTATAATCCTTGATCTGATTTGCATCTTTTTTTTTTTTCAACATTTTGAACAATACATAATTATTGTTCTGAACTTGAATCAAACTCATTACTTAAAATCTGAAAGTTTGTAACATCCCCCCCACAGTCTGCAGCATATGTTCCCCTTTATGAACCACACCCAAAGTATGCTTCAGGACTGGGGCCGGTGCATTTGAAACAGAACAACAGCAACAATGCAACAGCAACAGTAAGAACAGCAACAGTAACAACAGGAACAACGAGCAGCACAAAACACAGACAGAAACCTAACCACAAACTCCAGTTTTCAGTTACTCCCTGTAAAGAGGGCAGATCGTCTCCTGCATGATGGCACCTAAACCACCTGGATTTTTTTTTCCTTACTAAAATACTACAATCTTCGTCCAAACCACAACTTTCATCAAAAAGCAATATCCACCAATATGCCTATGATCTTCACAAAAGTACTACGATTTTCTTCAAAATAAGCAGATTTTACCAAAGGCACAACAATTTTTCTCCAAAATACTACAATTTTCATTCAAACCACTACAGTTTTCATCTGAACACAATGTTACCAAACCACTAGACTTCCTCCCAAACCATTGATTTTTTTTTTTTTTTTAATTACAATATTCACAAAAACTGCAAGAATTTTCAGCAAAATATGGTTTTCACCAAGATGCAAAGCGTTCACTGAAACATTACAGTGCAATGGACATTAATATCATTTCCACCAACACACAGCACCTTCACAAAACACACCATGATTTTCCCCAAAGCATCAAAATTCTCACCTAAGCCACAACGATTTTCACCAGAGTATACAATTTTCATCAAAACTACAATTAAAAAGTCCTTAACTACAATCTTTTTTTCCACAAAACAACAACAATTTTCCCCAACTATGAAGATTTTCATCAAAACTACTACAGTTTTCAACAAAACGACAACATCCACCAAATCTACAAAGATTTTCTACCAAACTGCAGTGATTTTCATCAAAACAACTACAACTTCACCAAAAGTGCCGTATCTGTCAGGGGAAACAAAAACAACAACAACAACAAAAAACCACCAAACTTCTATGGTACTCACCCCAACTACAATGATTTTCCCACCAAACCACAACAACTTTTGCACAGTCTTTCAAAAGTTCTGGTGAACTAAAATCTCCGATCACTCCACAATGACCTGCTGGTTGGAACCCAAAGCTCCCTGCAACTGGCCCTCACAGGCCCAAACCAACACACCCAAGGCCATTGTTTGGTTAAGGGACTAATCGGGGACTGGGGTGTGAGGTGTGAACTCAACCATGCATGGACAACCTGACCAGAATCAATACAGTGGGTGGCATTGGGGGGGGGGGGGGGGGGGGGGGGGGGGGGGGGAGGAGGTTTTCACCCCTTCCCCATGACCAGTGGACTGAGTCAGCACATTTCTGTGGGGGGGTGGGTCAGTACAAGGACCACTACCACTGGTTGCTCTGCAGATGACAACCTTCCCTCCGGGAAGCATTGTTTTTCTTTTATATTTTCTGCATTTATATGTACTACCTCATAACGATAAAAAAAAATATATATTTGCAGTAGATTCACTTGTCTGTTTCCTGTCACATACCAATATGCGTAACTTTGCACCCTGTTAACTGTGTTTAATTACATTTTTTGCCTTATCGTGAATTAGCTAAGTCCAATGGTCTGTCTCGGTACAAGTACCATAAACTCATACAGCCCACGGA
>JADBJO010002345.1:115000-120000 GCA_016801955.1 Conus betulinus
TAGAAAATGTAACCTCCACACGATATGATCTATTCCTGGGGCAGTAGAAAAATGCTGCCATCATACGACACGGTTCATTCCTGGGAAACAGAAACGTCTGCCTCCACTCAGCAGAATATGATGTCAAACCAGGACCCTGACTGCCTGATTCTTTTCAGATGCTTCATACATGAAAATAAATCAAACTAATTTTCATATAACCCATCTCATGTTTCGGAAAAAGTAGGTGACAGTCAGCCACGCATGTCATGTCAGTGAATAAGAGGCATGTATGAATGACGTTGACTGGCACTGAATTTTGCTACCAGAGATCGTCACCATCATCTGATCATGAAATGTTCAGACTGTATTAGATGTCTGCACCATCAGTGCGTCTCAGACAGCACTGTCCTCTGGCAGCATCCAATCACCATCCCCACATGAGTGAGCACATCTCCCACCCACTCCTTCACCTCCCTTTCCTCGTCCATCTCTCCCCAATGACCTTCCCCATGCCCCAGTTGCTCACAATGAGGGACACTGGCTTATCCTGTGACGGGCTTTGTACAGACTGTAGTTTTCTCAAGGGTTTGAGATGAACATCAACTTTTGAGATGGTTTCATATACACATGAACACAACTGCCAGGTCAAAAAGATAAATAACTAATATCAACTAATTCTACGATCAGTTTCTCTGCATCTGCTATATGAAGCACACAGAACAAAACAGAAAGAATAAGTCAGTCACTAGTTTCTCTGCATCTAATACAAGTAATAAAAAAAAAAAAAAAAAATGACTATGCCAGCAATCAAGTCAGTAAGCACGCTGGCAGACGTAAGAACCGCTCTCTCAGGATAGTCAGCTGTCATAAGCCTACCTGGTAAGAGCATACTAGAACTAGACAAGACTCCCTGAACAAGACCACGTCACAGGGTACAGCGCACGGCTGATGACTCACAGGTGAAACAGTGTTAGGTCTTAAGGAACACTTTACAGAACTGGATGGAAAGTAAAACCTCTACCCAAGCATAGCTGAAAATCCCCAAAGCAATACTGGACGAGTGAACTCTTTCCTCTGGAGGATTCCCTCATGATGACCCGATGTTGACTGCTCTCTGTGGACTGTCAGTAATGGGGCTGCAGGAGTGGCAGTCTGGGTGTGGCTATGTCGGTGAAAGCTGAAATAAGTGACATGGGTAGGACCATACGGAGGGCCCAGAAGATAAGACAGGACACACACACACACACACACACACACACACACACACACACACACACACACACACACACACACACACACACACACACACACACACACACACACATATGCAATCATACCTTCTATTCATCTTTCTATTCAAAATCACTTGCAGTGAAAAGATGTTAAAGAAAGTGAGAAAAAAAAAAAAAAAAAAAGGACTCTCTCTCTCTCTCTCTCTCTCTCTCTCTCTCTCTCTCTCTCTCTCTCTCTCTCTCTCTCTCTCACACACACACACACACACACACACACACACACACACACACACACACACACACACACACAAACTGTATGCAAGTAAGGACCATGAAGGATGGAGGATGGAGGACCAAGCCATCACACAATGATGAAGAATACTTTGAGCACAGTTGAAACATGATCAATAAAGAATACTTTTCTAAATGATAGGACACATGAAAGCGCACAAACATGCATCACGCACACAGCATGCATGCATATATACAGTTCTAAATCATACAGTATGTTCATCTTATTACCCATTTTCAAATTAACTGCAGAAAAAGTTACAGAAAGTGGATAAAAAGGATAACTCTTGCTCTCTGCGTCTGTGTCTGTCTGTTTCTCTCTCTCTTTCTCTTTCACACACACACACACACACACACACACACACACACACACACACACACACACACACACACACACACACACTGAAGAGGGAAACAGACAGAGAGTGAGACAGAGACAGTGATGTGGGAAGGGGAGGGTAAAGTTAAAATAAACATCAATCCTAAAATCACCTACCCCCTGTCTTGAATACTTCAGTGTAAAACAACCGCCTAACAAGATTAAAGCAAAACTCTGCACAGACAACGGCAATATGATCAGTCTCTAGAGGCACGTACAATAAATAAGACACTACACATACCATCCCCCCCCCCCCCCCCCTCCCCCCCTTCTTCCCTCCCGACCATCTCCAGCCCTTTCTACTACACCCATTCATCAGATGATCTTCCATATTACACCCTGACTAGAACTCTAAGATGAAAGGGGGATAGAGAGCAGAAATGAGGTAACAATAATGCTGTGATATGGATAGATATAGAGAGAGAGAGAGAGAGAGAGAGAGAGACAGATTGATTGACTGACTGACTGATCTTAAATACGCAATGTTGAAGATTTCAGGCCAAAGCCTAGTCTTACCATCTGTCCTTATCATGCATACATTATTTCAACACATATCATTGATACTGACAATTCAACATAGCAACACTATAATCTAATTCTACACTGACAAGCAGACAAGAGAGAGAGAGATTGAGAGAGAGGAGGAGAGAGAGGGAGGGAGGAGAGAGAGTGTGTGAGAGAGAGAGGGGGGGGGTTTTCCACAAAGGGAAGAGAGGGCAGAAAAGAGAGGCTGTTGTGAAGAGGAGGGGAGGAAGGGAGGAGGTATGGTGGAAACAGGCAGGAGAATTAAAATGAGAAGGCTGAAAGGAATGGAAGGAGGACGAGGAAAGGAAGGAAGGTACAAAGGAGGGTGGGGGTGTACAAAATGTAACGGCAAGCCAAAAAGGGGGAGCAATCTCAAGAAAGGGGCAAGAAGAGAAGGGAAAGGGGGGAGGAGAGAATCACGAAAGGGAAGGAAGGCAGAAAAGGGCAGGGTGGCAGAAAGGCAAGGACGGGTGACAAAGAGGGAGGCATGGATGAAAGGGGAGAGGGAACCCAGAAAGGGCGAAAGCAGACAAGAGATGGGGGGGGGGGGGGGGGGGAAAGGGGAGACAGCATTAGAAACAGGAGGAATTAAAACAGGGAGGGAAACAGAAACAGGAAAGAAAGGGAAGGGAAGGAAGGGGGAAAAGGGGGGCACGGGGAGGACAGGCAAGGGATAACAAAAAGGGCAGGGTGGTGATTAATGTCAAGGAACAGTAGGAATGGGAGCAAGAGTGGAGAGACGAAGGAGGGCAGGAAGGGGACGCATACTGAAAGAAGAAGAAGACAAACTAGGCTACAGAAGTGCAGGAAAGAGGAGGGAAGCAGACAGGGGAGGTACAGAGTAAAACATAAAAAAATTAAAAAAAAACAAGATATGGAGGTAACGTCAGGAAGAGCTGAAAGAGGAGGGAGAACGACAAGTGGACAGAGACTGGAAAGGACAGAGAGGGTGGAAAAGAAAACGGGGACAGAAAGAAGAGGAGGTGGGGGGGGGGGGGGGGGGGGGGGGGGGGGGGGGGGGCGGGGGCAGAAAACAGAAAGTAAGGCAGAAAGGAAACCAGAAGGAACAAGAAACAGTACACAGGCTAAGGGGAGGGGAAGAGAGGTATGAGAGTACATGGCGGAGCTGGGACCAGGGGACAGGGAGAGGGCTGCCCGCCCTGCCCCCCCCCCCCCCCCCCTCCCTGTTACCCCAGTGAAGCAGAGACCTGATGGATGAGGAGCTCCCAGTTCCATTGATTTTCCTCCCTTCCTTCCCCCTGTCCAATTACCCACTGCTCCGGGCCAGGGCCCATAAACCTGGGCCATAGACACTGGAGGGTGGGAAAGAGCGGGGAGAAGTGATGGAGACAGGGAGTGGTTGGCCATAGAGACAGTGGGGGAAATGGGGGGGGGGGGGGGGGGGGGCGGGACAAGAGGATGAAGAGCTGGAGGGCACCAACCCCACACTGTGCCAAAGACGGTGACCTGGGTCACACACTTTGTACAGAATCGGAGGAACTCTGAAATAATTCATGGACTTGGCAGCATGCAAAGAAGGATTCTGCACAGCCATCCACTGAAAAAAAACAACAAGGGTACAGTTGGAGTACAAGTAACATTCATCTCGTTCATTCCATCCAAACTGGTCTTTCCAGAGCAATGGATTTCTAAATGTTAACACCCAAAGTGTGTTGTTGTTTGTGTTGTGTGTGTGTGTGTGTTGTGTTGTGTTTGTGTGTGTGTGTGTGTGTGTAAGTGTATGAGTGTATGTATGCGCAAGTGTGTGTTTGCTAGCATGCATTTGTGCATGTTTACATGCATGCTTCTTTTTCTTCATTCTCCCTCCCTCTCTTCCCCTCCCTCCTTCCCCTTACCTCCCCTCCCATCCATCTTTCCAGTTCCAACATCTTTAGCTGCCAGAGTGAGCTCTCTCATCATAAACAGCAGCCTTCCTCATTCCCCATCCCACCCATCAGCCGTCCACAGTACTTAGCAAGACCTAAGCTGAATACGTTTAGTGTTCAGTGTCTCCTAAAGGATGAGAATGCTCTCCTCATTCCTCGTTTCATCCACTTCCAGGCCAATTCTGTTTGTCTCCCACAGATCCAGCAATCTCCAAAACTCTGTGTTGATACAGAACAAGGAGGACAGACTATATCCACATTTACCCCTGAAGAAGATGATTATCTACTGACAGAAAGAGGCTCTCTGAATCATTCTTGGAGCGACCTTCTGTCAGTAGATTATCTCCTCTTACAGAGATATATGTGGAAACAGCAGCCGCAGGGTGCGCATGAGAGCTCAGACCTCCACCACAGTCAAACAGATCCAGGCAAATCATTCTCCTGCTAAGGGAAGTAATTGTAAGCACAGACTTAAAGTTACTTCCCACACAATTTCTATTCAAAAGAACGCAAAGAAAATAAAAAATGTTAAAACTTAAATCACAAGAAAATTTAACTACTCCATAAAAAATTGCTTTCTTGAACAATTATCGGTTTATTGTAACTTTAAAATGTTCACATTCAGAGGAAAACGTGTAATAATTTCGCTGAATGGATCCTGGACTGGTCATTGAATCTGGATCTACTCTCTACAGATCCACACCA
>JADBJO010002345.1:127500-140000 GCA_016801955.1 Conus betulinus
TTTCTTCTTTGCAGCCAACTCAAGAACATGGTAAAAAACTCTTTCAGGTTTGGACAGATTTTAAATAGTTTGCTCATCATGTCCCATGCAACTGCAGTATATTGCTATACACTAAACAGTCAATGGGCAATAGCCCATGTGAACTTGCCTCATGGTAAAACGGCATCTGAGACATCAGAATTTAAGTCATGTATCCCTTCAAGTCATGCAGATCAGCCCAAACCGACCCAGAGAGGGGGCAGGCTGCTTTCGGAACTTTTTAGGATAAATATCTGTCATCAATTACTTCACCGACCACAGTAGAAAACAAAGTGCAGTTCTGTTTCAACAGCATCAGAACAAAAACAAGTGAGAGAGAGGGAGAAAAACTCAAGGGACAAGCTGCAGACAGAGTGAGAGGCAGGGGTAGGGTGGGGACGGCCATTGGGAGAAAGTGAGATGCTGAGGGCAGGAAGAGATGAAAGGATGGGGAGGATGAGGTCATTAGCTCACTAAAAGGTTGGTAACACTACGTAAATGAGAACGATAGTGAACACAACAAAAAACAACCAGGGAATATAGACGCTGTGATCTTGCATAAGTGAAGGAAAGCAGACATCATTTAAGTGAAGGAATGAGAGGTGACTGTTAAAAATGAGAATGAACGAACTGAAGGAAAATGCTGATATGCAGTGGAAAGGACCGAACAAGGTACCTACACAGGAATGGGAGGTCAAAGTTCTGCCGTTTACTTCTGCTTTACCATAAAAGTTTCATCATTGCAGTATTTCTTTAAATCACTATCTTCTATCTACTAAAGTTGTCACCCACATTCATTTCTTCACACTATACCATCTTCCATCTCCAAAACCCATTTAGGGTTTCTATTCATTCACCATTAGCTACTCTACAATCAATCTGCCTAGGCCATATTTGTTCCACGCTATTCTTTAAACAGTCACTATCCCCATCTGCCCCTCTGTCTTCATCAATCATGTGATCATAAATTGTTATCAGCATCCTGTCTCGTTACTGACATTGATGCCTCTCTGCAGTCCCTCCAGCTGTGACATGTCGATCAGACCAATCAATCAACATCAGGTAAAGATCAAAGGACTTAGGTGGTAGTAGTACACCCCAATAATCAGCGTGGCTTGAGCATGATGTTAGTTGTTAGACAGTAAAACTAAAGCAGAGCTCACCTTTACAGGTAATTACTCAGTCAATGAAACGTGAACAAAAACACCGGCCAACAGTGTGCGACATACCAACTTCATGTTTGCTTGACCGCATGTTGGCAGTGGGAAAGTGGACCGTTCTACTTGTGGGACTTTAACTTCTGCCATTTGCTATGATCAGCTTACCAGTTTTGTTTGACCCACCTGCCTTTGCCAGGTATGGTAAAACGGTTTTAAATAATTACAAACTTGATCACTACTAATGGAAGCAAGTCAGCCATGACAGCAGCTTAATAGCCTGTTTCAACAGATCAATAGTCATGTTTTTCGATGTCACAGGCACATGCTGGTAAAAACTGGTTCAAATAAAAACCAGAAAGACAAAAAAGGTCAAGCAGATGAAACAAAAAAAAAAAAAAGTGGCAATGTGTTTAATTCAAAGTAAAGCATTGTGATTTTTTCAATTCCTGAAGAATTTAAAAGATGAAAAAAAAAAAAAAGAAAAAAAAAAAAATATATGATCACAAAAGTGCAGTCAACTGGTTAGCTAGACACATGTTGAGAATCTTCAGCCATGAAAATGGCCATTTTTAAAAACAGGTTCATGGCAAGCTGAGTCAATACTGTGTGCAACATCCTCCTCTCCATATACACTTGTGGTTGGAAGCTGCATCAAAAGTCATCCGCAGCGCCATTTATTGGCAGAAACTAAACTTCCACTGTCTGTTCATCTATACCAACATGGCGCAATTCACTGGCAGAAGCCAAAAAAATTCTGTCTGTTCATCAATACCAGCATGGCTCAATTCACTGGCTGAAGCCAAAAAATTCTGTCTTTTTCATCAATACCTGAGCATGGTTCACACCATGGCACCATTTACTGGCTGAAGCCAAAAAAATTCTGTCTGTTCATCAATACCAGCATGGCTCAATTCATTGGCTGAAGCCAAAAAAATTCTGTCTTTTCATCAATACCAGCATGGCACAATTCATTGGCTGAGGCCAAAAAAATTCTGTCTATTCATCAATACCAGCATGGCACAATTCACTGGCAGAAGCCAAAAAAATTCTGTCTGTTCATCAATACCAGCATGGCACAATCATTGGCTGAGGCCAAAAAATTCTGTCTGTTCATCAATACCAGCATGGCACAATTCACTGGCAGAGGCCAAAAAATTCTGTCTGTTCATCAATACCAGCATGGCGCAATTCACTGGCAGAAGCCAAAAAAATTCTGTCTGTTTATGTATACCAGCATGGCACCATACTGGCAGCATGGCACCATCTATACCAGCATGGCATTTACTGGCAGAAGCCAAAAAAATTCTGTCTGTTCATCTATACCAGCATGGCACCATTTATTGGCAGAAGGCAAAAAAATTCTGTCTGTTCATCTATACCAGCATGGCACAATTCATTGGCAGAGCAAAAAAAAATTCTGTCTGTTCATCAATACCAGCATGGCGCAATTCATTGGCAGAAGCCAAAACAAATTCTGTCTGTTTATCTATACCAGCATGGCACAATTTCCTGGCAGAAGCCAAAAAAATTCTGTCTGTTTATCTATACAGCATGGCACAGTTCATTGGCAGAGGTCAAAAGAATTCTGTCTGTTCATCTGTACCAGCTTGCATTTCAACATATGAGTGATAGTAATTCTATTATCACAATGTCAATAATACAGAGGGAAGCCAGTCAGATATGATGCTTCCATGTGAAGTTCTTGACAACTGCATTTGTAAGCTGGTAGCCGCTGGCTGATAACTGGTACTGCACCCCTGTCTAATCCTTGTAATTACTTCAATTTGTGATCCACACCAGGAAATTTGATTTGTGACAGCAGAGAACTTGTACTTGTTGCTGGGATCCTATGCATTATTAAGTGGTTCCCTTTGTGCTTGATTTTGAGTGGAGAAGCCTCAAAACACTGTACTCTCTCCCACAAACATTATGTACACTTGGCTCTTCTGTGAATTCTAAGAACAGTTTTGCATCCCTACCACTGGCAAGAAACGGCAGATCTACAGTGCAGATTTGCAGAAAAATTTGTAATGGAGTTCACGGATTGACCTGTTGGTTTACCGCAAAGAAACCTCAAACATTACCCTCTCTCTCTCTCTCTCTCTCTCTCTCTCTCTCTCTCTCTCTCTCTCTCACACACACACACACACACACACACACACACACACACACACACACACACACACACTCTAGTCTTTGCCCTTGTCTACCTCATGTCCTCTCCTCCTTCCCCAGCTCCCCTTGCTTCCTCTTCCCCCACCTTCCTGCTTCCCCTTACCATCTCTCCTCCCTCTTCCTTCTTTCTTCAGAATGTTGAGTAACAATATAAGATCCCTACAAAAAAAAAAAAGGCAAAATAACCCCCCCCCCCCAACCCCAAAAAAAAAAAAAAAAAAAAAAACAAAAATCGACTGAAGCAGCACAGAGACCCGCTGCAAGATTTATAACTGGAGATTACAGACTGCCTTTGCCTGGCTGCGTCAGCAACATGCTTCACAAGTGAACAACTGCCTGCCCTTCAATTCACCCCACAGAGAAGGAAACAACTTCAACCTGTCCTCTTTGATCAGGAGGAGGAGCGGCCGCAGGTGGTCTTTTCTCTCTGGATCAATTTTCATTTCCACCCAAACCTGGTAGACCTGTGTTCGCTCTACGCATCAGTGTCAGATCACAGCCAACACCGCCATCAGTAGCTTTTTTTCTTGTTTTTGTTTTTTGTCTCGTCTTCCGTGCCCCCTGACTCTGTGGCATTACTCCCATGCTCCTGTTTCCTGTCTCCCCGTGCACAGCCACGCCCCAGGATGGGCCAGTCATGATCCAAGAAACAGCAATCCTCAGTGAGCTGTCCATTCCAGGTCGACATGAGGTAGCCCATCATTCAATTCGGTGTCAGATATGTTCATTTTATCATTGCAGTCACCTGGGTGGTGACCTGAAAGTTTCCATGAGCAGCAGAGGTTTCATACATTGTACACAGGCTCTGACACATGTATGCAACATAGCAAACGCACACCTGTAAAGTGAATCTGATACATGAAACAGCACCGCTCAGCCTATGGTGCTATCTTTCATCATCGAACATGGACTTCAGATGATAAATCATACGAGACTTGCTTTATATTTGCCTTGGGTATAGCAATTTTTTTTTAAGAGCGCGATATATTCCACTGAGTAACAGGTCAGGCTGCCTAAAAAAAAAAAAAAAAAAAAGGTACGGCTATCTCTGCTTTCTAAGTTATAGCCCAGTTGGCTCCTTGGCTCAGCCGCCTATATCTCGTCACTGTGATCACCATAAGAGCAGGACATGAAGGGCAACTAAGCTCTGACTTCTTATTTTACTCTTATAAACAGAATTCTATTGTTGGAAAGTTTAGAAAGAGTGTGGGGTTAGTTTTCGCCGAGGACATTGACGAACAAAGTACACAAGACACCGGAGAACGAAGCAAAGTTTAGAAAGATTAGTTTCCGCCGAGGACATTGACGAACAAAGTACACAAGACACCGCCATCAGTCGCTCCATTTTGAAATTTGAGAATTCTATTGTTGGTCATGGCTATATTGCATATACCTCTCAAGTCTCAAGTTATGTTGTTCACCACCCAACTACTGAGATCATATCTGGGCCATATCACAGCTCAGAAATGCTGTTTAGAATTCCTATGCAACAATAAAGCTCAAAACCTTTTATTTGTTGCTGTTGCTTACATTTCAAAACAGTGTTATGCAAAGAATGAAATGACTGACTTTGTCCGAGCATCAAAAGACCCAGAGCGCATCATATACCGTAAAATGTTAATATGTAACACACATCAATTTGTTATGCTGATATGAAATCATTAGCCTCTCAGTGAAATAAATTTTGTGATATCAAGAGTTAAAAATGAAAAAAAAAAAACCCTTCTGTTCATATACTTCGGCCCAAACTGGCCAGGCTGGAGAAGGTGCCCTGGCATTTAAGTCAGTAGACTGGAAAGGCCTAACACACCAAAACAAAACATGAATGAATCAGAGATAACTGGTGTCCTAAAACAAACTGCAAAGACTGAAGATGCATCCTCACATTTTCAAGACTTTCTCTTACCTCTGTTTCACAGGGTGAAACTTTTCAAAATATTTTCATCCCCAGCCAACACTCCACTCACCAAACCCCTGTATATATATATATATATATATATATATATATATATATATCACAGAACTATTTGATTGTACAGGGAGCCTTCTGACAACTGAAAGCTTGAAAAATAGAAAATTAACTCCGTGGGCGGTGTGACAACTTACTGTTCATCACCATTTTTCTCTCTCTCTCTCTCTCTCTCTCTCTCTCTCTCTCTCTCTCTCTGAGACTCTGGACACACCCAGAGAAACCTTCATAGGAAACAGTGCCTTAGGCCAGCATCTTGGGGTACACATCACAGTCATCCTCACCACTGCAATCACGCAGTACTGGCACCCAGGCACATAGCCATCATCCTGTCAGGAGCCGCACGCCATAAACAGGCATCATCAGTGAGGGACTGTGATGGTTTTTTGTGCATGCTCCAACACCATTATCAAGCCCTGAGCGGAACTGTGGGCAACTTCTGTCTCAGGATGGAATGATCTCCATATCATCATGTAAAGCTTGTTAGGGTAGAAATCATATGAATGTATTCCAGATTTAGTTTGTCATCTGTTTGTCGTTTTTTTCTTCTGTATGTATGATTTTAAGGGTTTTTTTTTTCTCTTTCATAGTTGTTTTCTTTCCTGATTATTTTTCAAATACATGTACATATTTATTATTAACGCCATACACTAAGTATTTAGCAGTTGTATGAAAAAGAACAAGTTTTATTATTTGTGCAAGTTATGAACATGTATAACTGTATCTGTGTTTGTACTGTGAGTACGCATGAGTATGTGCATGTACATTATTAACCTTTTTGCGATGCGACACGCCATAGTGATGGCAATTCAGTTGACCCGTTCATGACGAGCCGTGTCCTGGTGACGACAGCTCTGCTGTACTGCCTGGACGAGCCGTGCTCCGTGACGGCACAACTACACAAAAATTCCAATAAACAACTGTTCCCTGCCTCATTTCATTTCCAAAAAAATTCCAATGTTCTCTTGTCTACTCTGGGGGATGCTGCTGACATAAATATTTAGAACAGGGTTCTAGCCACTGGAAGAATAAGTTAACATGCACTAGCGATGACCTTTGTGACCCCAGAGTAGTCTGAACAAAGAGACCCATCTGGTACTGGGAAGGCATGTGTGGAATTTCCTGCTTCACCAATTTATCGGGCAGAAGGAGAATGACATGTGGTTTTAGAACTGGTTCAGCAAAGTAGTTCAGAAAATGAGGTGGGTACAAGTTTATCAAAAAGAATCTGAGCTTGATTTATTTGCTCTGTGTATTTAATAGTTTTATACATCTTATCATCTGAAGTCAAAACAGTGAAAAGTATGTACTGTGTGCAATGATTTAGCCTAGTTTCCTTAAAAACAAAAAAAAAAATTCACTTGGATTACACATACTGAATATCTCAGGCTTTCTCTGCATCTGTTCAAAGTAAGAGCAAAGTTTTATGCCCTTTTTCTTCCTCATTAGCTGTTGTCATACTAACCAAACAAACGTAAACAAGACTCTGTTCTCCTACGTTTTACTTATGTTGTTTCTGTAACAGTAGCATTGCTATTTTACCCAAAATGTATTTAGTTCTATGCTCATTACAAAGTTTGTGCTTTACCCTTTCTGTAGATATAGAACAACTGCTTGTAGGTTTATATTAGGAGCTGTAAAATGAAATTTCAAAACGTGCGAAAATTGCACGTCTGCAATGGTTGTAAGCACATGCTGTGCACGCACATGCAGGGAAGCTACGTTGCTCTGCCACATCTGTCGGGAAAGTATTAATGTGGGTATGCAGCTGTGAGCACAAGTGTGTATTTGCACCCATAAGAACATGCTGCGTCAGCTGAGGTATGTGATTAACTCAAAATGAGACTTATTCAGTCCAAACCTTTCCTTCAAAAAATCTAGTGGCTGGTAATTATGAATGACATAATACAGAAAAGTTTCTGATCTACATGCCTGTACATATCAGCATTTGAACCATGTGATTGATACTTCTTTCTTTCTTTTTTTCTTTCATTTTTATGGTGAGAGATTGATATTTCTTTCTTTCTTCTGTTTTTCCTTTCTTTTTAGGGTGAGACTTAAAATAAAATGAATGTGACTGTGAAATGCAGTTTCTCCAACCTAAAAAAAATAAAGAAATGCTGAAATGCTACCATAAGAATGATGGAGTTGCAGTACTATGCAGTGCTACACTGAACAGTCCATTCAGTCTCCTACTAATTCCAACTTCCAGACCTGAGGAGATAATTATGTAAACTGACTGGGTCAACCCCTGCTACAAGACTTTGAGAAGGTCAGTTGAATGCCTTATGTAAGTCCCATCACAGCCTGAGATCCATCAACAACATGCATCTCCAAATTTCACCATGCCTGGAATACAGTGCATGCCAGCGTCACTTGCTGTTCTACAGTACCACATTCTTTTTTTTCCAGAGATACTGCTGGGCAAAACATGTCTTTGTCCAAAAGAACACACCCTGAGTAGATCAAGCTGCCTGTCAAAATGACCACGACAACATCCCTGACAGATTTCCAGGCCAGGTTGGACATAATCCAGTAATATCCCTTGGTGACAGACAGGTGGGGAGGAGATGGAGATAAAGTTCACCCTTTTTTTTTTTTTTCTTTTCTTTTCTTTTCAACACACAACAGGTAGAGAGCATCAATTCTTATGCTTAGGGGCAACATTCAGTTCAGCCTGCGGATTGTCTTTTCTTGGTTTTGTTTTGTTCTGTTTTTCAAGGCTCTCAGCCAAAATTAAAGTGCTGAAATTTCACTGGCAGATTAAGTGGCATCCTTGTTCTATAAAAAGAAGGGAAAAAAATAGTTTTCTAAAAGTCTTGTCTCTTTATATACTCACATTCTAGTATTCTTCTATAATTTCATACAAGAGTGCAGCATAGTATGGGATAGAATCTAATATCAAGTTATTCTGAAAGCCATTACACTGACACGAGTTGTGCTGACTATTGAATGGAAGTGACCCCGCCAC
The DNA here is from genome assembly GCA_016801955.1 of Conus betulinus. Classification (NCBI taxonomy): domain Eukaryota; kingdom Metazoa; phylum Mollusca; class Gastropoda; order Neogastropoda; family Conidae; genus Conus; species Conus betulinus. Next base: position 135,794 of record JADBJO010002345.1, read on the forward strand.
TCCCATACCCTCCCTCCAAACACTCCCCACCTGCTCAACCCCCTCCCTCTCTCCCCACCGAAAATCAAAACACGGGAAAAAAAAAAAATAAGAAGTCATTCCTGTCATGTAATGGATAAGGAAGGAGGGGAAGGGGGGGGGGGGGGGGGGGGGGGGGGGCAGACCATTCAGCATACACACAAGAATGTATAACACAATTCCTTGTCATAACAGGTACAAATTCGCAAATTGTTACATTGCAAACCTCTAAGATTCAAATAGACAGCTGTGTATAAAACCATACCATTATTTCAAATTAAGCCTATCCGCTCTGATCAATAAAAGCATAATTCACACATCATAGTATTACTACTGGTGGGGTCCCCGAGTATCACCAAATAAGCAAAATGTTCCAGAAGTCACTGAATCCAAGCCAGAAACAAAGTTTATTTGCGCACTGTGCAAAATCCCTTCTCTATTTTTTTATATTTTCTTTTCTTCAAAGGAGACATCATCAAATCTATACAGACCTTTATGAACCTAAGCCATATTTTATAGCATGCCAATTACGTACATTTAATGCAATGGTTTTTTTTTTCCCTTTCCCTGAACTTTGGTTGACAACAACAACAACAACAACAACAAAAACCCTGGTGCAGAAAAGTCAAGGGGGAGCTAAAAGGCCCCCAAAGCACCAGAAGAGGCAGATGGAGATCCTTTCCAATCCCTGCAAGCGCACCAGATGGCACAGAATGGATAAAGTGGGAGTGATCAGGATTTTCTTAATGTAAATGCCATCACAACTAAATGTCAAAAATAAAGGGGAAAAAAAAAAAAACACAAAGAAACGGCAGACTCTATCCAAGACAAAACTTGATAATAAAAACCAAAGGTAAAAAAAAAAAAGCTTCAGTCATATTTCTGATTAAATTTAGGGTGCCTGTGAGATGTAGCAAGAGACAGAGACACAGAGACAGCAAGAGAGAGAAGCAACAGACAGAGACACATAACAGACAGACAGTGAAAGAATCAAAGATTGAAAAAGGACCGAAAATTTTAAAAACATTTTGCTTAAATTTGGACCAGTTATGACACATACAGTACAGACTTAACATTGGATCTCGTTTGTTAATCCAAAACTGTCCAATTAGCAACAAATATCACACTCTCACCCATGCAAGCTCACACACGCTCACCTCTAATCAACCAAACATTTTCTCAATCACAAAAAGAAACAGTTACTGCGGTAACAAAGAAAGATTGAAACAGCAAGACAATCCAAACACACAAAAAAAAAAGAAAAAAAAAAAAGGCGCTGAAAACACCCACATGCTGATCAGCATAATCGTAAAAGGACAAACACAACAACAACAATAGAAAAGAAAATGGGGGGAAGAAGGGAGGGGTTAGGATGTAGATGATCAAAGGGAGAGAAGGAAAAAAAAAGGCGTGAACCAAGCCAAACAAAAAAGCAACTGAGGTGCAGGAACGCCACCAGAACTGGAAGTTATCAGCGGTACCTGCACAAGTCCGTCCTGCCGCATGGCTTATCCCCTCGACCAACCCGAAGTGATGAAGAGAAGGAGGGGAGGAAGGAAGGAGGGAGGGAGCCAAGGGGCGACAGTAGGCAGAAGCAGGCACTGTACGGCACTGTGCGGAACAAGTAAGCAGACGGCAAAATGCTGTGAATGGAAGACCCAGGAGTTAACGGCACTCCCCCACTGTGCGTAGACACACAAAATAAACTCATCCACCCAAGAGACAAAAAAAAAATGAAAAAGGAAAAAAAAAAAAAATGAAGAGAATAAAAAAAAAGATCAGCACAGAACCAGTGAAATATTGACCACGCCCCCTCCCCACAATGCACTGTAAGACTTGCACCACCACCACCACCACAACCACCACCACCTCCACCTGCACCACTACCACCACTACCAATAAACCCTCACTGCAACAGTAACTGTAAGCTGGTGCTGGCACTTACCTTAGCGCAATGTTCCCCGGAGCAAGGGAGACGACTCAGTCAAACCCCAGAGTCTTGACTATTGAGATGTTTGCGAGGGCTGTTCTTTTTCCCCACTCCGGCAGAGAGACGGATGGGATGTCTGGAGGGGATGTGGGGGTAATGTCTGGGCTGATCCACACTGTCTCCGGCACCCGCTCGATACCAAACACCGCCCTACGTCCTCAGCCAAGCTAGGGCTTCTCTGCACAGAGCCATGCCATGGACATTCACCATTATGCAAATCAGACAGATGGAAACTTCCAGACCATGTTTCCACAAGCACTCAGGCGTGATAGGCTAGAACCACACACGTTATATCGGAAGCACTTAACGTTCAGCTGAGGGACAGACCCTGGCTAAACCCATCTAATGTGTGGAAATAAGCTGCTTGGACAGGGATCAAACAAACGTTAGAGACAGGAGTGAGAGGAAAGAGAAACACAGGGGTGATGGTGGGGGTAGGATGAGAGTGGGGGAGGAGGAGCACAGCTAGAGGAATGGGGGTATCATTTTCTCTTTTTCTTTTTTTCAATCAGCTTGTGTATCCAATGGAGCTATAATTATGATAGAAACTGTTTATCTTAAAGGAATTCTTACAGAACTGCACACATACCCCCCCCACACACACACACACACATACATACACACACATACACACACACATGCAGCACACATACAATTCAAGCATACATATATGTATGTATGCATGCACAGTCATGCACGCACTTGAAGACACACAGTTTGAGGCTTAAATCAAATACTACCTGAAAAAAGAGAAAAGAAAAAAAAAAAAAAAAAAAAACAGTGGGGAGAGTAGGCAGATGGGGTAAATCAAAACATAAAAATCAACATATAAATCAACAGAGAGCAAGCAAAAGAACCTAACTTGGTCGGGGAATGGAGGATGCGGAGGAGGAGAGAAGTATTACGCAGGGGAATGTCATGCTAAGAAAAAAATATCAAATGGACAAGAGGTTGGGGGGGGGGGGGGGGGGACCATGGAACACCCCTACCCTGAGAGGGTACATGGGTACTCAGCAGGGCTGGGGAGTTTCACCCACCCAAAAGCTGTAGGAAAATGTGTCAAGTAGTCTGGTAGCCTCTCAGCAATTCTCCTGTTTAGCGCAGTTGCTTAGCCTTGACAGCAATTTTTTCCCCTACATATATGCGTAAACATTGTAGCAAATCATTAAAAACAGTCCTTAAATAGAACAGCAAAAATAAAGCTATAAATATTTTCCTCTCTCTATTGTTTTTTTTTTTTGTTTTTTTTTTTTTTTTTTTTTTTTTTTGGGGGGGGGGTGTTGTTTGTTTCCCCTTGAATCCTCACTCTCCAATTTCAATATGTCAAATACACCTCTTCAAGAACAAAACACCTAAAAACAACAACAACAAAATAAAATCAACACACCTACACACAAAGCATCCACAACACACATCACAACACACACACACACACACACACACACACACACACACACACACAGCATTTATCATTTTCAAGGCTTTTCAGAAACATCGGAACATCCTCCCACCTTACATCACTATCCAATCTCATCAACAAAATAAATACTGAATTCCTGATTTAGCATTTGCAAATGGATAATATACACACTCACTGACTCAATCACAAAACTTTCACCTCTATAACAACAATACGGATGATGATGAGCATTATCATAATGATAATAACAACAATAATAATTCTGTTAACAATAATGATGATGATGATGATGATGATGATGATGATGATGATATGTTCAAAAAATAACTATCATTAAATAGCTCACACCCACCCCTCCAAAAAAAAGGACTGAATGGAGGTAGAGGATGGGGGGAGAGGGGGGGTTGCATGTCCTTGTACATATGTGTGTGTGTATATGTGTGTGTGTGTGTGTGTGTGTGTGTGTGTGTGTGTGTGTGTGTGTGTGTGTGTGTGTGTGTGTGTGTGCGCGCGCGCACATGTATGAGAGTGTGTGAGAGAGTGTGTATCTGTGTGCATATGCTTGACTGACTGTGTGTGTGTGTGTGTGTGTGTGTGTGTGTGTGTGTGTGTGTGTGTGTGTGTGTGTGTGTGTGTGTGTGTGTGTGTGTGCGCTCACGCACACACGCACATGTGTACATGCGTGCACAGCGCGCGTGCGTGACCAAGTATGTTTAAATATGTGTGTACCCACACACATACGTACACATATGCAAAGGCAAATATCTATGTGAGCATAC
>JADBJO010002345.1:147500-277500 GCA_016801955.1 Conus betulinus
AAAGAACACTGAAAAATAACAAATAAACGATCAAACAAAAGAGAGAAAGAAAAAAAAAGAGAGAGAACCCAAATGTGAATTGTGTATCAAGACCGTTCTTTTAAGCTTACTGTGTTCAGGTTTGGGTCTCATCTCTGAAAGAAGATGCCGAAGAGAACTAACGCGGCGGATTTCCAGGTAACCCACGCGACAGGCTGAGGAGATGTACCGCTGGAACGACAGCGTCTTGTCCCGTGGAACACCAAGGTCACGAACGAACTTCCATGGACCGACATGAATCAGTTGTCTGGATGGATGGATACTGAAACTGGATCAGAGGAAAGAGCCTTTTCTGTTTGCAATGAAAATCATATCTATTATGTCATTATTCAATTGAAGCTTACTGCGTGTAATTCAAGCTTTGACGTCACAAAATGCGTGTTTGTGTACTCTGAATGATGAATGATGGCTATGACAATTTCACAGAATAAACGCTCGGTTGGTTCAGTGCCGACTGGCAGAATTGGAATGAGCACATTCTGTTCAGTCAAAGATGTTTTTATAATGTATTGCCCTCATGAACTGAAATCGTAGGCTACTTGTTAACTTTAGACGGACATCTGAAATATGTTACGGGAAGGTTTAGACCGGGGGCATTTGATTTGGCTGTTCACCGTCTTAGAGAGAGTATAAATAATTAGTAGGCCTATTATTTATTGCATCCTCTGGGAAAAAAAATCGAGAGACAATGGATTGTACTTTGTTCGTAATTGACAAACATTCTGTTCTGTTTTAAAAAAAAAAAAAAAAAAAAAAAAAAAAAAACCACCAACATCAACTTTCATCCAACTGAAATATTACAGACAACCTCGTGTGCTTAAACTTTACTTGCTGTTGTCATGCTTAATGCTTTGGTCTCCTCGTTGCTTGTAAAATTTCTTTGTATGTATAAAAACGCTTTAAATGAGGAGAACTACAGCATCTAGAGCAAATGTATGCTTAGCTTTAGTACCTTGTAAATGATTTTGATATTGTAACAGTGCATGTTCCTCACCTCTCTCTCTCTCTCTCTCTCTCTCTCTCTCTCTCTCTCTCTCTCTCTCTCAACTGTACTATAACCTACTCTAAACCAGCCTGTTCTTCTGCTTGTTTTCCATATTGTTCTGCCCACTGAGTGAGCCTCTTATTTAGAATGCGTGTGTAAACTTTGCTGACGACACTCGTTAGGGCTATACCACGGTAATTATCAGGTACATTAACATCCCCTTTCTTGTGGATTGGAACTATTATAGATTTGCACCATTCTGCCGGAAAGGTACCCTGTTCGAAAATCTTATTGAAAAATTCTACGAGAAAGGGTAACAATAGCATCGTTTGCATTTTTCAGCATCTCGCCGACTATTTTATCAATGCCAGAGCGTTTGCCCGATTTTAATTTTCTAATACTAGATTCAACTTCCTCCTTAGAAATAGGATTGTTAAATAGGGGTTCATGCGACTCACCGGTCGGGTCATCAATTACGATTTCCTCTTGTTCCAGATCAGGAGTTGCTGTGTTGAAAAGATTATAGAAATGTTCAAACCACTGGTCTTTAGAAATATCATTATATAGCACTGTCTTTCTGTTCACTGACCTGATGGTTTTCCAAAATAACTTTGGGTCATTAGCCGACATCTTTAGCTTTATTATTCGTTCTTTATCAAATTCTTGTTTCTTGGAAAATAAAAGGTGTTTATACTGTCTCTTTTCTTCTACGTATTTATCCCCATAGGTTTCATTAAGGTTTTTTTTTTTTTTTTTTTTGTCTTTGAAATAGGTTCAAATACCTTTCACTATTCTCTTCTTTAGAGCACATTCTTTATCATACCATCCGTTTTTGCTTTTTTTCTTGTTGCCAACAGTTTAGATCATGGCGGCTGCAGCTCCATATAACGTTTTGACAAAAATATCCAGAGAGGCATTTACATCGACAGAAAAAGCTGAAGAGCTTTTTTTAATACAACATTTACAATCATCAGAATTAAGTTCACGAACATATTCTAGTAAACAATCGTTTGACCAAACAATACATTCTTCTTCATTCTCCATTGGCATCGAATTGACCGTACGTTTAACAACATTTCGTAGGCTAAATTCAACAGGCAAATGCCATGAATCGATCCGTCACTGACATGCAAATGACATTCACACAAAAACATCTGTTTTGAAATGATAAATTGTCAGTAACACTATTTTCATGTAGAGATATGTAAGTAAATTGGCCATCACCATCACCAGAACACGTACCGTTTACAATAACACAATCTAACATATAGCACAAATTCAATAAAGATTTACCAAAATTATTCACACACTTATCCCTTGACTGTCTGCTAAAGTCACGCCAGCCGTCGTCGTCGTCGTCGTCATCATCATCATCATCATCATCATCAGCAACAGGAGGATAACAAAATACTTCATCCCCAGTTGGGCTGTTCCTGACCTGTCCTAGAGTTGAAATCTCCACATAGTAACAAACAGGTATACATCTTCATTATTTAGAGTTTCAAGAATGTTTTTACTTCTAACAGAATGATTCCATTTTTTGTATGTTGTTGCTATAAAAACAGGACTACTTTCTGGAGCGACGTACGTTGCAATCATCAATATGTCTTTATCAACTTGTAACACGCATTTATCTAGTTTTACTGCCACAGTATTTTCGCAATTAAAATGTAACCTCGTTACATAACTCTCAAAACATTTACGTATTAACAATAACAAACCACCAGAACTTCTACCTTGCTTAGACAATTTCTTTGCTGGCACAGAGTACTTTATGTAATCAGTAGGCTAAATATTGCATTATAATCAAAACTTGTCATCCACAAAAGTTTCCATCATACAAATGAAATCAAAGAGTTCAACATATTTTATGAAAGAAATATCGTTAAGCTTACTGTATAGATTTTCAATGTTGTACATCAGGAATTTCAAGTCACATGGATGGTCCTGTCTGTCCTTTTTTTTTTTTTCCCTAGCATTTCTGTCCGAACGACGTGGAAGGTTCTTACCAGAAGTTTTGTTCGCAGGTGTGCTGTTTGGGGTGTGACACTGTTTATGTTGTGTGCGGTGGAAAAAATCCTGCACACCATACTGGCGTGACTCACTCCCGTCACGGCTTGCACGCGGTGACCTTGAACTGCAGGCTGGCTGTGATGCTGGCAGGTGGCGAAGAGGGGAATCCCCTGCGTTGTTGTGGTCGGAGGATGCACCGTCCTCTCTGACCTCTGTGTTGTCATCTGCTGGCGAAGCGTCCCTGTCGTCGTCGTTGGCATCGTCAATGTCCGCTTGGCGTTTGGATCCTCCACTTCCGCGTAGGTTCGAGGATCGGGTTGCCTGGGCTGCACCACTAACTGTCCCTTTCTAAAAAAAAATAATAAATAAATAAAATAAATAAATAAAGGCCACTTTCCCTGCTTTCTTCGCTTCGACAACAACAGTGGCTTGCATGTGTGTGAGGTCGTTGGCTACAGACACCCCTTTGTCTTTCAATCTAAGCTTACTGTGGAAGTCTTTGTTGGTAATAATTGCCATTTTGTCTTTCATTGACTGAATTTCACCATTATTGGTCGGGGCCCACCGTTTCTGCTCTGGCCTACACGATGGGCCCGAGCGATGTCGTCTACTGTCCACGTCTCGTCCCCCCACCACACTGTTCAGGGCCTCCGTCACAGCTCTGGCACAGAAATCGTACGTCTCTCTCCCCTCAGCTGCTGGAACCCCATACATGCGGAGGTTGTCTCTTCTGGAGAAGCTCTTCAGTATGTCCATCTCCTCCTTCAGTCCTCCTGTTTGCTTGGACATATCAGCCACTGTCTTCGTCAATTTCTTTATTTCTTTTTTTGCTGTTTTCATTCTCTGCAAACAGTTCATTGACATCCGCAGCAGTGTCCTGTAATAAGGTACACCTACTGCTCTCGCTTCTCTAGTTTACCACATCGTTTCATCGATCTGTTCACACTGAGATCTGACAAGTCCGATGTCCGATTTGATTTCGCACAGACCTTGCCTCATAAGCTCCATGTTCGATTCCATGGACTGGAAGCTGCCATCTTGTCGTTTAATGGCATCTAATATTTGCCGAGCCGTATCCGCTGGAAAGTGTAAATCACCCGATGACTGAAGAGGGGTACGAACGGGACTGTTGTTATTATCCGATGCCTGCTCACTATCCTGTTTGCCGTAGTTTGGTCCAGGGTTCAGTTCAATGTCATCGAGCTATTTCTGCTGCTCTTTGCAGATAACGTAATCTTACTATCAGATACGGTCATAGGCCTACAAAATCAGCTAAACAATCTAAAAAAAAGAAGCAGATAGGTTGCATTTAGAGGTTAATTTAGATAAAACTAATGTAACGGTTTTTCGTAAAGGAGCCTACCTTGGAGTAAGGGAAAGGTGGACATACGGAAGTGAAGCACTAAAGACAACAAATACGTACAAATACCTAGGTCTGGTATTTACCGCAAAATTAAGTACAAGTGCTTCTTTGCTTGAAATGAATAAGAAAGGTAAGAGGGGAGTGATGGAAATCCTAAGATCGTTTCGAAGATTACGTACGATTGATCCCTTTCTATTCTGGAAACTGATGCCCAAATTGAACCCATCTTAACTTATGCAGCAGAAATCTGGGGGCTGGAAGATGTAAAAGAAATAGAAAAAGTTCATACTTTTGCTATCAAGCGATTTTGGGGACTTCCATTGCACTCTTCCAACAAAATGGTTTATGGAGAAACAGGAAGATATCCGCTATCTGTCAGAACAGCAATAAAATGCATTAAGTACTGGATCCGACTGGTTAGATTGCCGATGAATAGAATATGTAGACAAGCTTACGAGATGATGCTAATGCGGCTAGAAACAGATAGTTGTAACTGGGCTTCGAGAGTAAAAAATGTTTTAATAGAAAATGGCTTTGGAATAGTGTGGCTATGCCAAGATGTCGGAATTGAAGAGGGGTTTACATCAGAATTCAAGGACAGGCTTATATCATGCTAGAAGCAAAAATGGCACTCAGAGATTGAAACTAGCGATAAATACTCATGGTATTATTCATTTAAATCTGTGTTTGAACCAGAGAAGTATTTAACTTTAATTGCAAAAAAAGAATGAGAGAGAAGCACTGACAAGGTTTAGATTAAGAGTACCACGGCTTAAGTATTGCAAAACACTGGTGTATGGATAGAGAAGTCACAAATTGTGTATTGTGTGGTCAGAATGTTGAAGATGAAGTACACTTTATTTTCCAGTGTCCACTGTTCTCAGACATTCGTCGAAAATACTCCTTCTTTAATATGACTCATATCCAGCCATCAGTAAATGGTATAAGGGATCTTTTAACAAATGATAATTCAACCATTGTTGCCTTTGCTAAATATATAGTGGAAGCTATGAATATAAGAAATAAGAAACTAGAACCTAATAATTGAATAACTAGGTTTGTAGTCATTGGATGGTCCGAAAGTTGTAGGTCTAGTGTGCGTGCGTTTGAGAGGGTGGGTGGGCGTGGGGGGTGGGAGAGGGAGGGGGTGTGGGGAATGGATGGAGAGGGGGGGGGGGGGGGGGGGGGGGGCGGCGCGAGGAGTGAGAGAATAGTTATATTATGGGGGGGGGGGGGGTGGGGGTGGTGGGAGGGATGGGAAGGGGGGGGGGGGGGGGGGGGGGGGGACAAGCTAGGAGAAAGGTGTTTGTGTGCGACGTAGGCGTATGAGTGAGCGTGTGCTCTTTTTGATTCTCATGTATGCTCGGCGTGATGTCAGTTAGGACTGAGGGGTGGATAAGAGAGTGAGGGTCAAAGAAAGGAGATTGGTGGGTCAGGATAGGAAAAGGCAAGAGTGGAGGGGGGGGGGGGTAGGGGCGGCGAGGAGGGGGGACGGGATGGGGGTGGAGGGGTGCGGGGTGCGTTAGGGAAGGGAAGATAGAATATTCTACGTGTGTGTTTAATTTTATGTCGCTCCTTATGAACGTGTATAAGATACCCGGCAACATTAATATGCAAAAACTTTGTAATATTTGTTTTGCCTGTATTGTTTTCTACCATGATTATTATTTGTTATGATTTGGAATGATGCGATTTTTAAAACTATGCGTGGACCCCCCTTGCCTTTATGGCTACTTCGCTAAAGGCAACAAAATATCAAAGCGTCAAGCGTCTCTCTCTCTCTCTCTCTCTCTCTCATCAATTATTATCTGATTTTCAATTCCTTCCAGTACGAATTGGGTTCTACTTTGTTATGTCTTCTATCCCCTCCCCCCCCCCCCCCCCCCCCCCCCCCCCCCCCCCCCCCCCCCCTCCCCCCCGCTTTTTCAATCCCCTTTTTTTTTCTTCAACCTAAAACAAACCACATCTAACCCCGACCTTTTCCTCTCCCCCTTTCCATCCCTCTTCCTCGCCCCCATGCGCCTTGTGTGTGTGTGTGTGTGTGTGTGTGTGTGTGTGTGTGTGTGTGTGTGTGTGTGTGTGTGCTGTTTTGTTTCTGTTTTTGTTAACTGAAAGTGATTTAGGAGTTCCATTTTGTGTTCACTTGGTTATACTTTTAAGATTTTTACCTACTGTATTGGTTTGAATATTTTGCGTTTTTCTCCTTTTTTTTTTCTTATATGCTTTATCTTCACTGCTTGTTTTGGGGGACAGCATGTAAAGAAGCCTTCATACGCTTATTCTTTCCCCTTGATTACAAAAATAATAATAAGAAGAAAATAGAATAAATAAAGGGGGAAAAAAATTCAGTCGTTTGTTCTTTCGGATGTGTGTACGAGTATATATTCGTGTGTGGGCGCTTTTCAATCTGATCATCCAGGCTGTCGCCCTGTCTCATCCAGCGCCTGAGCCTATAAGAAAACAGGATCAAAGCCATAGGACTGATGATCGTGGGCATTTATAAAAAAAAAGGAAGGAAACGAAAAAGTGAGTCAGGTTAGTGTCGGTTTAGTTCATAGCAGACTGTGTCAAGGGAAGTAATTCCCACATTAGTATAATTGTTCTTATCAATAAATGAAGCGCTAGGACTGACGGGGAGTTTGAACGGTACGAAAAGTAAACAATCGGTCAACGCCGAAGTTTATTCGGTGTCGGTACCACATTTAGTACTCGATGTTAGAAAAGAAAGCTTTCTTGTCATCCCACGTGAATGCAAATCTCCAGTACAGTCTTTGGTGTGTGTGTGTGTGTGTGTGTGCGTATGTGTGTGGTGTATACAGGCTCGGGTGGGAAGTGGTTCCGAGAGATCGGGCGGGATCCCTTCGTTGCCCCACTCACTTTTCCACCTATTCACAGTCCGAATCAAAAAAAATTGAAAGAGATATTCTTCCGCCGAACGAAAGAAACAAACAAAGTACAATACGATTCCTGTAATTTGTTGCCTTGTAAATTTAGAAAGAGAGGCGAGTTAGTTACCCTCCAAGGACACAAACAGCACAGGACAAAACATAATGCATTTCGACCTCTTGGGTCTTCTTCATGCATAAACAAATAACATTTAGGTGAGTGAAAAAGAACGAGAAAACACTTATTTTTTCATATTCGGCGTAAAATCAAAATCGTTTGTTCTTCTTTCGGGGGAACGGTATTTTTTCCTATAATTTTCTTTTGAGTTTTCCTTTGTCTCATTTTCTGCTTGCAGTGACCTCACTTTTTAACAAAACAAAAACAAGACAAAAACAAAACACAAAAAAAGGGAGAGGGTGGGTGGGGGGGGGGGGTGGGTGTGGGTGGGACCATAAACAACAACAACAATAATAATAATAATGATATAATGATAATAATAATAATATGCCCTTGCACGTGCATTTATGTTTGTTTTGGTTTTTAAGTGAAAAAAAAAAAAAGCATAAAATCGATGATGCTGTTGGCGGTTTGTGTACAACAAAGTAAAAAAAAAAAAAAAAAAAAAAAAAAAAAAGACTTTAAAATCCACATGAGGGCCCAGGCACCCCGGATGTAGGTAAAATCAGCTGACAGCCAGGGAAGTTCGAACTGTCCGGTCGTGTCCAAGTACAGGTGAAATCTTTCAAACCAAGTCGACATCTCGAAGTTTCAGGTTCGTACTGCAGGAAGTGTGCTGTGAAATGGTAATGCCAAGTGTTTTTGGAATCTAGAAAGAAGATCTACCGAACAAACCATTCATCAAATTGATGCAAATTGGAAAATCAGAACACTGCCCAAGTCGATGATACAGCCCGGTGACGGGTCGTTGTCAGTGTAGAGTGACCGGTTGACCGATGTGGCTTTGCTTGAAGGTGAACGTGGGGCAGTGGATCTGTGGCTCCTGACTCTTGCGATATGTAAACATATTCATCCACGGGGGGGGCCTCTACTATTTTATGGTTATTATTATTATTTTTTTTTTTAAGGGAAAAAAGGAGAAAAAAAATTGCAGCATAATAACAGCAGAACATAAGGCAGGTCATTTTTTTTGAAGAACTGTCAGTTTGTGCAAAAAGGTGGACACAAACAATGGACAACAGGCTGGACAAGTAAAGTTGATTTTTTTATTTATTTTTTTATTTGTTTGTAATTTGTCTTTTCTGATCAATTTTATGTCACAGAAATTATGCAAAAATAGATAATAGCTTTTTTTAAAGAACATAAAGACCAAAACAGAATGTCATTAAGAAACCACATAATTTTCTTGAGAAGAAACCATATAATTTTGTTTGGAATTTGATCATCCAGAATATGTACAGTACTCTTGCCGAAGTGGTGGAAAATGATTAGTATCTTAAGTTTTGTTTGTAATAAAAGATATTGGTATTATGTCGTTTATAAGATGTGTATGATAAACCTCATGTAGCTTGAAAAGAACGTGATTAAAATATACAGAAGTAAGTTTGTTTGGTTGGTTTTTTGCTCTGCCATCTTCTGTGCCACCTCAGTGGCATTTCACCCACACCACGCATTCCGAATTCGATCCCCTGTTAACAGCCACAACCTCGGCACCGGCAGTTCACAGGGAGAGCAGTCAGTATCAAGTCGTCAAGAGGCAACCCACCGGACGAGACACTGCACTGCCACTGACTCACTTCAGTGGTGTTCAATGGCGCCTGTTAAGATCCAGATACACAGGACACCACCAAGTGACATACTAAACCTCCTAATGATGACAATAATTGCTTAGTCATGGAGCCGGCGTGGGTGAGCTCTCCATCCACAGGGCGCCACCACATCCGTCCAGTGACAGCCCCCATGGATTCACCGATATCGGTGACCCCGAAGGAATAAAACCAAGGCTATAGACATGGAGAGGACATTGAAACTGAGGTCACCATGAGAGCAGGGCATAAAGGGCCACAGAATTTGAAAACTTTTTTATGCTGATCGATGAGAATGAGGATGATCAAGTTGATGCCATGGACATCATTCTGGTCCAAAACTGCATGACAGGGCTGTACTTTACACTTTCTTTATAATATATCCAGTGTCAACCAGGCCAAGAGGTACACACACCTGCAGTGTTGGTCAGGAAATTCAAGCAACACTTTCAGAGTCGCATCCATTCAGTGGATGAAGCGTGACTGTGTGGTCCCAGTCTTTCCCCCAAATTCCACATTGCTCTGATGGGAATCAAATCCACTACCTCCCAGCCGGATTCAGTGATGCTAACCACTTCACCACAGTGGCTGGTCAAAAGTTAGATTATATCTTTTTCAAACCATAGCTTTAGATGGTATTGTTGAATGGAAAATCACAGGTAGGCCTAACTACAGTGCAACTGAAAGCAGTGTTTGATTCACATGTTGGTTTAAATTAATCAAAATTTGGATGGATTGTTTATGACAAATATTATGTTCAGCACATTCAGTTTTTGAGACTGATTAATAAGAAAGTAAGAAAGCAAGGTTCGTAAGTTTATACTATATTATAGAGAAATTATTAAACAAATTGTTTTATAACAAACATGTTCATTTCCAAGGTCAACTCTTCTGCTGTTCCAGTAAGTGATCATGCAAAACACATGCAGTATGTCTGAGCCATCTCTCAAAAAGGGAGTGAATTTGGTTGCTGCCATATTTAATATATTCAACTGAAGGTTTGCTTTGAACTTATTTCTGTCATGTGAAAGGATATCGAACCATGAGAGCAGGGCATAAAGGGTCACAGAATTTGAGACTTTTTTTTAAAAATGCTGATCAATGAGAATGAGGATGATGAAGATGATGCTACTGATTTCCATTCCGGTCTTGAGACTGCATGACAAGGCAGCACTCTACGCTTACTTTCGTCATAATATATCCCAGCATCTGCCAGGCCTGAGACATCTGCAGTATTGGTCAGGAAATTTGAGCAACACTCTCAGAGATGCATCCATTTAGTGGATGAAACTCGACTGTGTGGTCCCAGTCTTCCCAGCTGAGCCCATAGAAAACTCAACTTTGCATAGATGCCAATTGGGGCAGAAAAATCCCACAAGACTCTGATGGGAATTGAACCCATGACTTCCCAGCAGGGAGTATGTGATGCTAATCACTTCACCATGGCAGCTGGTCGAATAAAAGCAACTTGATGTTGATTCAGCCATCAGGCAGACCAAGAATTTGTTCTGTGAGATTAGATCATGCTGTCATACAGACATTTGATATCATGTGTCTCTAGTGTTGCTATTTTCAGGCAAAACTTTCAGACTCCACATGCACCCATGAACTGAGTCAACCACATTAGCACCATCTGTGCCATGGCAAACATAACTCTGGGGTTTCTCAAGCAGAGCCTAAAGGTCAGCATCACCAACATTAAGGATCAAACTTACCGTATATTTGACTGCTCTTTGCAAGAATATTTTTGCCTTTCGTCTGAGATCCTTGGACACACTAGAACATTGACAAGTTGGAAGCAGTGCAGAGATGGGCAGCACTTTGTCAGCAACCCTCACAGGAACACAAATGTCATCTGAAAACTGGAAACTCTGGGCTGGCTGACCTGATGAGCGGAGGATGAAAAAACCTGTTCCCCACCCTGGCTGGCAGCATTGAGGACAGGACCAGCAGCACTGTCTTAGTCTAGAGTAAAATACAGTGAGACTCATTTTACTCACAGGAAAACTCGGGCAATGGAATAGCCTTTCCACTGAAGCTGTATAGTTCACTACTGGTGACAAGGCAAGCATCATCAGGAATATGAGGCTGAACAGCACACAATGACCAGCACACGCACATACACACACACACACACACACACACACACACACACACACACACACACACACACACACACAACACACACACACACACACACACACACACACACATGCATATAGAATACACACACCTCACATGATTCAAGATAATACAGTGATTGCACTAAGGGTTTTGTCTACTGGTCCCATTAAGTCTTACTAAGGTGACTATTCATTTATTAACCTCTATCTAATTTGCACTTAATTTTGTATGTTACAGAAACTGTAGATATGGCAGAGGCACCAAAGCACCACACTTTTGAGGAAGCACTGAAGGTAAGTTTATTGTAAACTAGTCAGCAGGGATCTCATTAATGTACATTGGTGTTTATTTTCACTGTTTTTTCTGTAGTCCATAATTTGTGTCATTGTATAAGCACCGCATGGAGTTAACTACTCTCAGCCCCAAGGCTGCCTGACAAACTCACAAAGGCCTTGTGGAAAAGGTACACATTTCATTAGTATTTATGGCAGATTCTTTTTTTTTTTTTTTTTTTTTTTTTTTTGCTGTCCAACCTCTGCGCCACCTCAGAGGCAGTGCACCCACACTGCTCATTCCGACACCTCGTCCACAGCCACAGCCCCTAGTCGACCCCGCCGCAGCCCCGGCACCGACAATCCACAGGGAGCAGTCAATGTCGAGTCGTCAAGAGAAAATTCAACCAACACCGGAGGAGACACTGCACTGCCGCCGAGTTTCTTCAGTGGTGTTCAGTGGCGCCTGTTCTGATCTAACATACGCAGGACACCACCTACTAAGCCCCCTACTGACGACAATAATTGCTTTAGTCGCGGAGCCGGCGCGAGTGAGCTCACCCTCCGGAGGGCGCCACCACGTCTGCTGCAACGACAACCCTCATGGACTCGCCGATACCGGTGACCCCGACGGAAACAAACCAAGGCCACAGACCTGGAGAGGGCATCGAAACTGAGGTCACCATGAGAGCACGGCATGAAGGGCCACATAATTTGAGACATTTTTTTTTTTTAATGCTGATCGATGAGAATGAGGATGATTAAGATGATGCTAACGGATTTCCATTTCGGTCTGAGACTACATGACAGGGTTATACTCTACGCTTCCTTTCATATATATATCCCGGCGTCAACCAGGCCCGAGAGATACAGGCACCTGCAGTGTTGGTCAGGAAATTTGAGCAACACTCTCAGAAACGCATCCATTAAGTGGATGAAACTCGACTGTGTGGTCCCAGTCTTCCCAACTGAGCCCGCAGCAAACTCAACTCTGGGTAGGAGCCGGTCGGGGCTAGGCAGAAAAAACCCACATGACTTCTGATGGGATTCGAACCCACGACCTCCCAGCCGGGAGTCCGCGACGCTAACCACTGACAAACTTTCGCCACGGCGGCTGGTATTTATGGCAGATTCATCTGGAAGTCTTAGGAGAGTGTGTTTGTTGATATGTACGCTGATTACAGGCAAAAACAAAGGATGTTTGATGATTGTTTATTCCATAATTTGAAAACAGAATTTAAGTGTTCATGACTTTGCACAGTGTCAAATCTGAATTAAGAGTGTCACTGTTTATAGTCATCATGATTATTTTTTTTAGAGTCACCAAGGCAGTGAATGGCATTTTTTTTTTCTCCATGGCATTGGTAGTGAATTTTTTTTTTTTTTGGCTAAAAACATTTGTAGAAAGAAATATTGTAATGTAGACAGAGTTAACAAATTTTTTTTTTACCATTATTTTCATATCTCATGTTGGTGAAAGCTCATAGATGCTTATTTAAATGATTTTATTTGCATTTGAAATGTTAACTGAAATTCACAACATGTAATTGAAAAACAGCTGTTTACTACACCTGTTCTCCCCCACCCCCTCCCCTACCCTCTTTTCCCCCAGACCCCACCAAAACTGAAAACCAAATCTGTCACAGTGTCAGTTACATTCTGTTATATGTTAACATTTCTGATTTTCCCTGCATTGCATTGATTTATATGGGCACGATCATCTGCAAGTTGAAAGTCAGATTAGTTCATTGTTCGCATCATTACATAGAAGTATATTGCTGAGTTCAGTCATGTGCAGTGCATTACCATTCAATAAAGAGCAAACAACTGCAATACAATCACAGAAGGGAATCTGAAACTGGCCAGCACAGTTGCTGATGTTGGTGGCTGCTCTTGTGGTCATTCATTGGACTGTGAGAACTTCGTGAGCTGCTGATGTTGGTGACAGTTCTTGTGGTCCTGTACTGCACAGTGATAACTTCATGAGTTGTTGATGTTGTGGTGACTGCTCTTGTGGTCACATGCTTCAAATACTTCACCATGATAACTTCATGGGTTGTTGATGTTGGTGACTGCTCTTGTGGTCACATGCTTCAAATACTTTCACCATGATAACTTCATGAGTTGTTGATGTTGGTGACTGCTCTTTATGGTCACATGCTTCAAATACTTCACCATGATAACTTCATGAGTTGTTGATGTTGGTGACTGCTCTTGTGGTCACATGCTTCATGAGTTGTTGAACTGCTCTTGTGGTCATGCTTCAAATACATCACCATGATAACTTCATGAGTTGTAGATGTTGGTGACTGTTCTTATGGTCACTTGCAGCACTGTGACACCTTCATGAGTTGCTGATGTATGATTTTTCAGTATTTAGCATGGAAACAGTCTACTGTGTACAGAAATACAATATTGCTGAATGAAATTATAAAAAAAAAAAAAAAAAAAAAGGGCTTGTCAAAATATGGAAGAAAATCTGCTGACTTGCTGATCGATATCGATTCGGCTGCAAGTCTGGCCGTTATCTCAGAAGTCAATTACGTCAGATAATGGCAGACATTTACTGTTTTTGTCCACTGTTCTATAATGTTGATACAGCACGACAATTCAGTGGAATGTGACAGTCAGTCATGTTCATTGCCATGCAAAACTACGGACACTTTTTGTGGCAATTAACAAGAATAAAGAAATTACCAGCTTTTGGTACCTAGTTGACCAGTCCAATATATTTGCCTTCTTTAATCAAACAAAACTTCACTGGCCTAATTTCAAAACCGAACTGACGAGGCTTTGAAAGTCAGGAGATCGCAAACTCAGAAGTTTGTTTGTTAGCCTGATCAAGTTTGCTTTGTTGGGGTTGATCACCAAATTTTTTTCGCACAATGATGTTTCTGTACCATAGTCACATTTAAACACATCTGTATTATCCTGTCTATGAAATTCACACCAAAACTGCTGCTTTTGCATCTTGACAAAACTTAAGGAACTGCCACTGGAACTGACCAATCAGAGCTTGTATGGTCCTGTTCCTTACAAATACTTACTTGTATGTTCCATCTGGTTCCCATTGTTATTGTCATTGAAAGGACATAATTATTTGTTATGACGTTGTTATGACAAAATCATAATAGCAATAGTAACAATAACATTTATTTGAAAAAAAAAATCCATTACCTTCAAAGTAATATTGCTTAAAGGGATTGGGAAACTGAATTTTAGTTCAGTAAAATGTAATTTTGTGAAACATGAGTGCATGACTCCCTACCCCTACCCCCCCCCTCTCTCTCTCTCTCTCTCTTTAAACACACACACACACACACACACACACACACACACACACACACACACACACACACACACACACACACACACACACATAATAATAGAATAACAATAAATGGCTTGAAAAAAAGTCTCTAATTCTTTCATCAATTTGGGGTTATAGACTTTAACAAAAAAGATTTTTTTTTAGAGGGTAAGGAAAAGGAGTGGTTGTAATTCAGTCGATAGTTAAAGTAACAGCACAACGATTCATGCTTTTGAAATAATTTTACATTGAAGTGAATTAGAACTGAGTACTTTGCCTGAAAATGGATTGTGCTATTTTGTGAACTGTCAGGAATAGCAGAATGAGTACAGTCTGATGCAGGATTGACAGGAAGATTACTGCTTGCTTTCATTAACAGCAAGTCTTTTTCCACATGTTAATGTTTTGGAAAGCAAAGGTTGTCTGTAGTTCATCTTGTTGTCTAGTTCATTTTGTAAAGCAAGGTTGGAAGCAACAATGCGGGAGAGAAAAATTACATAGGGCACTATTATGGACAGCAAGTGAGGTGAGGCTGCACTGTCTTGTTTCAGGAGCTGGAAGCAGCGTTGACTGCATCAGGGTCAGAGAGGGAGGGGACAGCTGAGCTGTGTCATACAGAGTCTCTGCACAAAGTTACGACACTGCTGTCCTCCATGTGTTGCTCCAATGTAACTCTGCTGTCCACCGCTGTTGATTTCATAGGTGAGATGCTGGTTTTTTTTCTTCATTTGAAATTCATTTCTTAATTGCTTTTCTTTGTCAGATGGCATGCCAAAACAAGAGAACCACAAACTGAGTATTGGATTACTCTATAATTAAGAACAACTGTCACTTCTTATTCTCTCCCTTTAAAACACAATTACTGTGTTTATTTGTGGATATGAAATGATGTGTGTGTGTGCATTTTCTTTCATTTTTTTTTGTGATAAATCTTAAACCATTGCAGCGTACAGCTTAGAACACCCCTAAAGTGCAATCCATACCGAGCACCCTGCGTAGAGAACCCCGTGCTGTCCTGTGCCCCAAATAATGAACACGTGTCTTGCATGCTTAAGGAGCCTGTTGAGCACTGGATACATATTGTATAAATAGTCTGTAAAGATTTTTCTGGCAACCTGGCATAGACTTTTAATGGGCCTTTTAATTTTTTCCATAGAGTTATAACAGTGTAAGTTTATCATCTATTGTTTGTAAACTTAAAGTATGTTTATCGTTATATTTTGCTGGACATGGCTTTTTTCTAGCAGTATTGTGACAGATCTGAAGAAGCTCAGCATGGTCGGTTGGACTGTGATATGCAACTAGGGTATGGTCATTGAGCTTTAATGAAACTAGCGTGCAAAATGAACTCCTGTTTCTCCACCAGTCTCCTGCCCTATAGTTCCCCATCCCCCTCAAACATGGTCATCTGCTCTCCCATAACCCAAAACTCTCTTATATCCCTGCAGCATTTTTCATATACGATGTTTACAAGTGGACCTTTTGATGGTCTTTTCTATCAAGGGGTTTGCCATGTGTGCAGGTACATTCCATGAGCAGTTGAGCAACCAGCCTTACCTCATCCAAGAGCTGTTCCCCCTGGTTTTGGAAGGGCTGAAACATGAAGCATCTGCTGCCACTGCTGTCATGACGTTGTACCGCTTCGTCAGCAAAACCCTTCATAGTGTCCGTGCATTTCTTCCACGGACCTTGGTCACCGCAAAGGTTTGTGTTTTTTGCACAATTCCCCACCACATGTGTGAAGCAGTAGCAGGTACAACTGAAAGAAGCAAACATTTAAAGACACATTGTTTGCTGTTTGTAAATATTGATCATTGTCCCATGGTATTGTGCAGGTGGTTTTGAGGACAGACATGCTGAGGCATGCCACCAGTCTGCAGCTCATGATGTGTCTTGGTCATGTGCTGTCAGCACAACCCATCCAGGTAGTAAGCGAATATCTGGACTTCCTGCTCATCCCATACCAACAGGTCATGCATCAGTTCACAGAACTGAAGGGTAAGGTTTGACAGATAATTGTTTTTCTGTGTTTATGATGTATACAGGTTTATTAGCAGTAGACAGTATTGGTGGGATTGGGTGTACATCATACACCACTGTCCATATTCTGTGGTGTTTCTGCCACCAAGGGTTAAAAAAAAATCCAGCAGCATCCCAAAAAGCAGCCAGCGAAGGGTAAAAAAAAACAAAAACAAAAAGAAAGAGTGGTAAGCAGATAAGTTGCTGAAAAACTAAAATCATGATATAAACAGTATAAAATGTAGGGGAAAATCTTTGAACCTGTGGTTGAGGATCCATTCAATGATTAAAGGGAGGTTAAAAAGAAAAAAGTCCAATATACAGAGAGTGTGAGCGAGAGAAATGATTGAGCTAAATCAGCTTTTTGAGCTCTGAAGAGAGGGCATTCATTATGGGGATTAAAAAAAAAAATCAGTTTCATTTGTCCTGCTACAAGCCAAACACAGGCAGGTGCAGCTCACAGGGAGCAGTCAGCATCAGGCTGTCATGAGGCAACCCACAAGGGACTTACTGCACTACTGCCAAGCCTCTGCAGTGGTCTGCAGGGTGCCTGTTCTGATCCAACATCCATGGGGCACCAACTTTTGAACCAATACTGATGACAACAGAGCTGTAGTCATGGAGCCAGCAAGTCAGCATCGTCCTTGGAAAGGGCCATTGTGTCTGTCTTACAACAGTTCCCATGAACTTGCTGATACTGAGTAGGACAGACGCATCAAGGGCACACAGGCAGAGAGGAAATCAAAACTGGGGGCACCACAAGAAGCATGGCATGAGGGTTTACAGAATTTTAAACTTTTTTTTTTTGCTGCATAATGACAAATGCTGCTGCTGCTGTCAAGTTCCATTCAGGATGGAGACAGCATGACAGGGCTGTGCTCAACATTTGCTTTCATAATTTATCCTGGCATCAACCAGACCGGAGAGACACAGTCACATGCAGTGTCAGCCAAGATGTTTGAGCAGCTTTCAGAGATGCCTCCATTTAAGTGGATGAAACTTCACCGTGCACATCGTGCAGGTCACAGTCTTCCCATCTGAGTCCAGAACAAACTCCACTCTGGGTGGAAGTGACTTTTTTCTGTCCTGTTTCAGTGGGGTAATGCCACTAGACAATGTGAAGATGTAGATGATGCACAGGCTGTCCACATACTGTATAAGGATAAACTTTGGGCCTACTGCAGCTAGAGATGTGTGTGTCTGTCACAAAAGTAGCTACATAGTCATCAAGAGGGTAGTGGGTGCATATTGACTCTGAAATCAAGGCTTCTTCTTTTGCTTCCTTCCTGAAGAGATCTTTGGGGCAGAAAATGAAGTTGTAATGACTCCCACTTGCAATATGCATATGGTGCAAAAGAAAAGGGACAAAATACTCCATGTATAAGCATACATCTGCTTCGTAGAGAGAGAGAGAGAGAGAGAGAGAGAGAGTGTCCAGTGTGACAGTCTGTAGACATCTGTGTATGATTGTCATTTTTTTCCAGATCTGTAACAGTGCAACAAGTTTGTGGAATCAGCTGCATGTGTCTGTTGCTCCTTCAGAGGTACAGAATAATTTCATAGTGTTCTTAGTTCAGGATGTGTGCTGGATAAGGAAGGTGTTGCCATCATACTGCAGTCATGGAATTCTGTCACTATTTAAAGCTGATACTATTATGTTTGTGTCATTTGTGTGCTTGTTCGAATGAGAGTTTGAAGACATTACTTGTTGGTTGGCATTGACTGAGGAATCTTCTTTCTTTCTGCATACGCAGCTGATATTCCTGCGGACGCTGCCTGTACAGACAGGCTGTGGAGTTTTGTGTGTATGACTGTTTTTTTATCCTGCCATTAAGGCAGCCATACTCCATCTTTGGGGAATCTGAGGAATCTGAAGGAGAACCTTATTCATAATTTTGGGGCCCAGCCAACATTGGCATACACTTCTTGATCCCACAGCATGTAATCCTGGCAGCTGTGGAGAAGATTATCAAACATTCCATTTTCTGGAAATTGCCAACTTGTCATCAAAACGGGACCTGGTTGATCTTGTGTGTAGAACTTCAGACACTTGTCCGAAGATCTGCGGTTTGATTCCCCCACATCAGAGTGATAAGTTAGATGCAACTTTCTTCACTGAATTGATATCTTGCAGACTCCATCTTGACCAGAAAGAAAAATTCCAGTGATGCATCCTGAAAAGCAATGGATAAGCATGTCTCCATGCCAAAGAGAAGGAAGGAATTTGGCAACTTGTTAAACAAAATTCACTGGGAGACTACGCAAGATATTGGAGGCACAGATTTAGATCCCTTCTGTCCCGTAATTTTGTTGTTGTTTTTGCTTATTTGTGTGTGTATGTGTGTGTGTGTGTGTGTGTGTGTGTGTGTGTGTGTGTGTATACACACACACAAAAAAAACTGTCTAGAGACTCTGTCACACTGGACACTCTCTCCCTCTCTGTCTATGAAGCAGATACATATATTCCTGTCAATATGGGGGTCTTTTTCTCCACTACATTTTGATCTTGTCTTTTAAGACTAACCTCACAATGAAGATGTTCTCCTTTTAAAGACTTGTTTTCCCCTGGAACATTTTGATCTTAGTCTCTTCTGAACAGACCTCACCATGTAGATGTTCTCCTTTGAAAGACTTGTTTCATCTGGAATATTTTGATCTTGATCTATTTTCCCAATAATTTATTTCTCCTTTTAAAGACTGAAACATTTAGACAGTTTATTCCCTAAAGATGGAGTATGGCTGCCTTAATGGCAGATTAAAAAACGGTCATACACACAAAACTCCACTCGTCTGTCCATAAAGGGAACTAAGAAGGACTAAGAAGGACTCTTCCTTTTTAAGAGACTGTTTTTTTTGTGTGTTTTTTTGCTTGATATTCTCAGTTGCCCTCAGCGCTGATGCCTGGATCTCTCTCTGTGCACTTGAACCTGACATTTTGTGATGCGACACAATGACCTACGCATACTGAATAAGTCTGCAACGCATACTGAATAAGTCTGCGATGAGTTCACAAGGTTTTTGCCCGTTTCAGGCAGGAGATGGGGTTGAGGACCGGCTGGTGCTGGAGATAGAACGGCTGGCTGCACTCTTTGGCTGTCTGGACATAGCAGACCCCAGGGAGGGAGAGGAGGACAATGGAGAGGAGGAGACAGTGGTGGATGATGAAGAGCCTTGGCCTAATGTGGTGAGTGAGGAAACACAGCTGAGTTTCCACTTGTCCTAGCTCATACCCAACATAGCCCATGTCTAGTGATAGATTGATTTTTCAGTATGACATCCAGGGGGGACAAGTTTGTGTGTGTGTGTGTGTGTGTGTGTGTGTTTGTGTGTGTGCATGCACACTTTTTGTAATGTTTGTGCATGTAGATTGCACTTCATGATAAAAGTGTGTGATGTAAAAAAAAAGAAAGAAAAATAGGTGTGTAGGAATTTTACTTCTATAAGTAGTTTTATGATATACTCATCTGTCCAAACAAAAGTCTGATTTACAACTGGGCATGGAACAACGCCATAGGTCGAGATTCTCACAAAAAATTCAAAATGAAGAGGGGGGAGCTAATTCTACCAATTACTCAACAAGCCAGCAGGAGTGATCCCCCCCGAGTTAGTTCACAATTTTGTACCAGTGACTGAAGTCAGTTTTTATCCCTTTTAAGGGAGGGTGTCTTGGTGTTTGGACAGGTAAGTATATCATAAAACTACTTTTAGTAGTAAAATTCCTTTTCTCCATATTTACCTGTCCAAACAAGTGCCTGAATATCAAAAAGGATGGTGGGAATTCTCACCTGAGACACCAGTCCAATCTTCAGACTCATATATACATGATGAGGCAGAGCATAACTCCATCCCAGAGCTCACCACCAAACAGCCAGACTAGCCCAATGTTTTAGCTATCCCATGGAGGTTAAAGGATAGCCCACTCTCCCGCATGGCTCTGAAACTCAAGAGCCAAATGTGAAAATTAAAATAGGATCAGGATCAGGTAAGGCTGAAAACCCAGCCAATCAGACCTTACATCAGTATGTAAGTGATTACTGCCTAACTCAACTGACAGAGGCCACTCACAACTGAGAACACGGCTATGTCAAACTGTGGGCATATATTAGGACATGAATTGCAGGACAACGGACTTGTGCAGAGATGATGGAAATGTAAAAGGTGTACCAAGAAAGCCAAATAAACATGGTGAAACAGGGCAAATGCATCGGTCAAAAAGCAAATAAATAGGACACATCACTTATCACTTTAAACAGAACCTTCCACCTGGCGCATCACCCAGGGGCAAAAAATGTGCATGTTAGAAAACAACGTATGCCATGAACATTGATCAAATGTGAAGGGACAATGTATATGTCATTAATGAAGTGAATGGGGCGCACCACAGATTGCCCCAAAACTAAATGGCTTTAACATATAATTATGCGAAAATTATGGTCCATCACATCAATCAGAACATTGATCAAATGTGAAAGGGACAATGTATATGTCATTAATGAAGTGAATGGGGCGCACCACAGATTGCCCAAAACTAAATGGCTTTAACATATAATTATGCGAAAATTATGGTCCATCACATCACCCAGGAGGAAAATATGTGCAAGTGAGGCAAACAAGGTGGACCATGAGTATAAAGGCGCTATGGTCCAGAGCAAGATGAGCCAACAAAGAGGTGTGCCAGAACACCCGAAACTACTTGGCTGACAAAGTATAAGCAAGAGGGGCTACAGAGCTGTTTAACCTTTTCGTGACGCACCGTGCGATAGTGACGGCAACTGCACTGGTGACGGCAGCACTGCAGTACTGCCTGGACGTGCAGTGCCTCTGTGATGGCACAACTATAAAAAATTCCCATGCTCTCTCGTCTACCGTCTAGGGGATGCAGCTGCCATAAAATATTTAGAACAGGGTTCTAGCCACTTGGAGGGTAAGTTTACATGCACTAGCGATGACCTTTGTGACCTTAGAGCAGTCCGAACAAAGAGACCCGTCTGGCACTGTAAGGCACGTGTGGAATTTCCTGCCTCACCAACATATCGGGCAGAAGGAGAATGACATGTGGTTTTAGAACTGGTTCAGTAAAGTAGTTCAGAAAATGAGGGGGTAAAGGTGTACACGTTTATCAAAAAGAATCTGAGCTTCATTTTTATTTGCTCTGTGTATTTAATAGTTTTATAAGTTGTATCATCTGAAACAAAAACAGTGAAAGTGTGTACTGTGTGCAATGATTTTAAATGCCTTAAAAAAAAAAAAAGAATTCACTTGGATTACACATATTGAATACCTCAGGCTTTCTCTGCATCTGTTCAAAGTAAGAGCGAAGTTTTATGCCCCTTTTCTTCCTCATTTGCTGTTGTCATACTAACCAAAACAAACGTAAACTAGATTGTGTTCTCCTACATTTTTACTTATGTTGTTTCAGTAACAAAAGCATTGCTATTTTACAAAAAATGTATTTTAATTCTATGCTCATTACAAAGTTCGTACTTTACCCTTTCCGTTGATATATAACAATTGCTTGTTAGGTTTATATTAGGAGACATAAAATAAAATAAAAAAGTGCAAAAATCGCACATCTGCAACGGTTATAAGCACTGCGGTGCATGCGCATGCAGGGAAGCGGCGTTGCTCTGCCACGCTCGCCTGGAAAGTATTAACAAATGATTGTGCCAAATAAAAACAAGCTGCATTGTGAAGAAAAGGTGGCTAGCCCAAGCCTATACACAGGCAATAGTGGGCAATGGTGCACATAACAAAAAGTATGAGAATGTGCCATGACCATTCAGACATCACATGGCGAGAGCTTGGATCCCCAAACATCACATGGCGAGAGCTTAGAGTCAATCAAGAGTATGCCACGAATGCTGAAAACTTGCGTGGCTTAAAGTAAAATCTGTGAGAGATCAAGAGGGAAGACACAGACACAGCCCGACAGTGGTAAGGGTAGGTAATCATTTCTCTCTGTGCTACCAAAATGCATGCTTCTCAGGCAGGATCCAAAATCACAAAATGACCAGGTCAAATTTTTCCCCTCTCCTTTTCGAATGTTTGGTAAACACAGCAGAAGTAGGTTCTTCCTGACACAGTTAATTTTCAAACCTGATTCATCAGCATACTTTTGGCACAAACTGCTCCAACCGTTTTGTTTTGTTTTGCTTTGTTTTTTTTTTCGTTTTGTTTTTTTTTTTTTATGCCTGACATTGTTTCATACATGGAAGTTAACAAGATTTTGTTGCTCCTTGGTGAAATCTCTGCTAAGGTTGAAGTCCACAAGTGCAATTACCGCTCCAGAATTTTGATCCAGAATGTTTTTCTGATTACAGTAAAGACAGTCATATTCCCCACATTTTGACCAATCATAGGTACAAAAAATGCAGCAAAATTGTACAGGTAAACAGGTCTGTAATCATATGCTCACAAGAAAAAAATAAATTGAATTATTATCCTAACTAATTACAACTACAAGTAAATTCATTGAACTATTATCTTGTCAGTTAATGCAAGATGAAAGGCCACTTTTAATGGGCAGTTTAGGGTTCCTGATTAGTATGTGACAAAGCACCAGTTTGTGAGTTTAGTAGGCAAAATGAACAGATATTGTACAGTCTTTTTTTAACATTCTGTCTGTAAGATAGATTTCATTCTTGATTTATGTTTGACAAAGGAGTTGTGTACACTGATCCTTCAACTCTTATTTTTCATACCTGATTTATGATAATCAGGAGATTGGTGTATCCTTCAGCTTGTCTGTTATACCCATTTGAATGGATTCATGGTAAAACCAGATATGAGATGCACAATAATTGTCTCCCCATAAAGGGATATTGTTCTTACACACCAAGCTAGCTAGGTGTGTGAATTTTGAGACAATCACTGTGTGTGTGTGTGTGTGTGTGTGTGCGTGTGCGTGTGTGTGTTTGAAGGAACTAATGAAATTTAAGTGTGTATGCCGCTGTGTGTGTGCATGTGTGTATGTCTGTGTGTGTGTGTGTGTGTGTGTGTGTGTGTGTGTGCTATTAGAGAGAGAGAGAGAGAGAGAGTGTGTGTGTGTGTGTGTGTGTGTAATCATATGTGCATTCAGTATTGTTTGGTTTTGTTGCATGCTGCATAATAATTTTCATGTCACGAGAGACCACAAAAGGGTCTTCAAAATTGTTGAGACTAAATTTCAGCCAGGGGGGGTTTCAAACACACATATAGCGCACACACCCTGGACCTCCAGAGTGTGTTGCCCCTGAACACAATGAGGCCTAGGTGGCCTCTGGACCTACACCATTTTTATTCTTTTTTTTTTTTTTTTTTTTTTTTTTTTTTGAGAGAGAGTTTTCAAGTCAGCTGTTCTTCAGCCAGGTTTTGTGAATTATAAGGACTGGTTCACAATATTAGAACTATTTACTAATGCATTGTGACATGGGCGTGGCATTTTTGTTGAGATTAGTAGTGTGCAGATCTCATAGAAATGGAATGATGTGGTGTTTTGAACTGTACATTTTGCAGAGCGATTTTTAAAAGAATAAGATTGCTACTCCGTGAGTGACACAAGTTCTGTGCATTAAGTCAAGACTGACTGAACTTGTGGGCATATGTATTGTTTTGAATCATATTTTGAATGGAGGCTGCCATATCTGTTTAAAAACCTGACTCAACACTGTGATGTCTTAGGACGAGTTTGTTTTTATCATCATTTTGTTTTGTTGGTGCATTTATGTTTTTGTTTTGTTAGTCACTCATTTATTGATTTGTTTACTTATTTATTTCATATACATGTATGTTTAATAGACTGTCTTATGTCTCAGGTCTATGAAGTTCTAGAGTGGGGTTTCCCAACCATTGAGAAGATAGTGGACAAAGGGAAAACCAGACCAGCAATTATGATGGTCAGTCTCCAGAAGTTTTAAAAAATAAGGCTTGTCTTTTTTGTTGTAGAGTCAAAAACCTGATCTTGCAAAATTGTAGATTTTTTTCACCTCATTCCCTGCAAAGTGGTTTAGGCAAGTCTGTGTCTCCCTGCTGACTGAGTGCCAGTCCCCCAACGTGCGTGCAGAATGCCAAGTTGTCGGGGTACTGTCGGCTGTGTGTGATCATTGCTTCAATAAATCCACTACATCTGAGTATTAGTTTTCCTGATTGATTAGAAATGCCTGCTCTTAAACAACACATCGTTGTAAATATGTTTCATATTTGGATCAGTTAACTGGTATTGTTCAGTCTGGTAACTTGTTTTACCTTAACTCTTGTACATAGTGTAAATAAAGGTGAGTTTAAAGTTCTTCATCACTTCTAGGTGTTTTCTTTGTCATGCTTATCAGAAGTGATAACACACTTGCAGAATTCTTTCTTGTTAAACTCCCTAAATATGGTGTGTCCATGATTTTGGAGACTAGTGTCCTTCAAAATATAGAATTCAGGTAGACGTCTCATGCTTTTTGTGCTTAATTAAATTTTTCTAGTTAAGAAAAATAAGGCAAGTAAATTTTGTTTGATCCAAGAGGATGTGGTCTATGATGGATCGTCTGTGATTTTACCAAGGGAGATAATTTGTAACTTCATCAAAATTGATGAAGTTATAAATTATCTCCCTTGGTATATATCGCCGACGACAATCCAGGATCGCGACAATGTTTGTAAAAATTTGTTTAATGATTTTTTTTTCTTTCATCAACCTGAACGCAGAAAAATCAAACTGCCATTTCTTTTTTTTTTCAAATTTTATACAAATAGTGTAACCTTAAAGGGAGAGGTGGCACGAAAATTTGACCGTTTTTCTTTCAAAAATCATGTTTGGGGTTTTATGTGTTTTTGTGCACAAGAAAGTCTGTTGAAACCATCTGTGGTGTTCATTTTGTCTGTTTTCACTTTTTTGTTGTTGTAAAAAATGACTTTATTTGAAGGAGGTGTGTGTGAAAATTGTTTAACTTCTTTATTTTCAAAAACTGTTTTCTCAAAATCACTTTTTTTCAACATGGTTGATGTGCAAGCACTACAATATCTTTGGATCCAGACTAGCAAGCTTGGTAATTTTTTTCTCTTTTGATCAGAAATGATTTCTGCATGCAGTTATATTATCTGTAAGTCAAAACAGCACGCATTATTTGCTATTTCTATTGGAATAATTCAAAAGCAATGAAACGTGAAGCGGGATGGCCACCCTATGGAAAAAAATTATGAAAAAAAAAAAGCAGTTTTAGATATATAAAAATCCTTTTGTAATTGCATTACTATAGATCAGCAAAACAATATGCAAAAATCATTTTGTAACTGCATTACTATAGCTCAGCAAAGCAAGAAAAGTCATGTTTCAAGTGCCTAACATGTCTGCTAAGATACAAATAAGGTTCTTGTCATGAAACTTTTTTTTTTTTTTCATTATTTGCCCCTATTTGTAGTCCCCAAATCAAACAAGAGCTTTTGAAATCGCCCAAGTATGTTTTTCCATGTTTTTTGTTTGTTTTTGTTTGTTTTTTTAATAACATAATAAAAAAAAAAAGAAGCTTTAAATGAATAATGGTTTAATTTTCGTGCCACCTCTTGCCTTGAAATAAACGCCCTTTGAAAACTCCTTGAAAAACTCCTTGAATTTTGTTCTTGCAAGTCTGTAGGAACCCTGTAATGTTGGTGACCGACTCAAGTTCATAAAATGTGATATCACTTTTATATTAAAGCTAACAGCAATGAAGAATTTTGTTTTGCTAACGAAAGGAAAAAAAATGTCCTTAGTATCATTTATGTATGCATAGAAAATACTTTTTTTTTTTTAAACATAAAATTGGTATCTTTTACAATGCAGCTGTGGACAATGTTATTTTCGTTTGCCAGTTTTCATTTTCAAGTAATGAATTTGGTTTTATTTTAAGTAGTTGAAATATTTGTGTCATTTCTTAGAAAATTTGTTTCTGAGCCCAGTCAAACGTTAAAAGTAGGCATTCATTAGAGAGCAAATAATTACTTTAAAAAAAAGGGTGGGGGACCTGAAACTGGCCCGCAGACTGGAAAAGGCTCATATAAGGATTGAAAAAAAAAAAGCACTAAAGGCTCTTAGCTCAAAAGCTGGATTTAAAACATTTTGGAAAAATTAGAGAAAAAAAAAGGCCCACTCAGTTATTGACAACTCCGACAGGTGTGTCAAAGCATCACATATCTTACGACCAAGCGCCGTTCTCCTGTCTCAAATGAAAGGGAGCTTGGGGGGAGTCAAAGCTATGGCGGTCTCTACTCATGTTAACAAGTGTCACCTACGGCAGCTTGCTATGCTGTCAACGCTTGTCACCAACAGCAGTGAAAGTGTGACTGCTGAGGACCTGGGAAAAAACTGACATAGAAATATAGAGCTTATTTTCATTTCTTGAAATGCTAATGCAGTGAATTCACGACCTTGCCCTGCCTGCCCCTTCTCATCTCCCATACCCCCTCCCCCAGTGCCTACCCTTTCTCCGTATTCCTTTGTGTCATTAAGAAACTAGGCCTCAGTATGGGTTTTAAAAACAAATAGAAGTAATATAGGGGGAAAAAAAAGAAAAAAAATGTTGTTATTATGAAATTGATTTACAGCTGTCTGTCAGAATGTTGGCAGTTTTTTTTGTTTGTTTGTTTTGTTTTGTTTTTTTTATTGAGGGATAGGGTGGGGGTGGGGGTAAGTGGTGGGGTAGCAAGTTGGTTGTCACAATAGTGCCTTCTTTTTTTTTTTTTTTTTTTTTTTTTTTTTTGATCGCTGTCTTTGTAACTTTTGTTGTAAAAGTGAGGCAGCAAATAATATCTTCTGCATCTAGATATACTGCTTGTTGGAAGTTTTCATTTAAAGAATTGACTTTCAAACCCCTATAGTCATCCCTTTCCATATAGGTATATATGAGTCAAATTTGTGTATGATGCATTGGACAGAATCGAAATTGTTTTAGCCTGGAAATTGAGTTACAAAAGCAAACATAATCATTTTTTTTGTTCCGGTGAAGATGTAAAGTGGCTGATTGTGAACAAAACATGACAGTCACATGGTTTGGTGCACAGGCGGTGACCAGGTTGTTCACCAAGTCCCTGACGAAGCTGGGGGAGGAGAACTGCTGGCCCGTGGTCAGCAGAATAGCCAACCTGATTGTGGAGATGTGTTCACAGCAATGCCCCACGCCTCTATTTTGAACCTTAAGAAAGAGGTGAGTCTTTGTTTTTGTGGTGGCTGCTTTTTTTTGTCTTGTCATACTTGGTGTGGATACCCTGTTATGTGCTTACATGTGTTTAGATGTGGGTGCATGCATCTGAGATGATGAGACTGATGTGAGGGTCAGTCAAAAGTGTGACCGTGCTTTGGTCACCAGATCATAGGTATCGTGTATATACTGCTTTTGCATGATCCTTAATTCAATATGTGTTCTTGACATCTTCATTCCCAAGATGGAAAAATTTGAGCCCTGTGGGATGAATGACTCGGTGATCAGGCTTCACTTTTCAAGGACTTAAAAAAAAAAGTCCTTGAAATTTATACTTTAATGCTTGAAAATGAAGATTTTTGCTGGAGCAGTTAATATCGTGGTGATTTATTCACAAGATTATACAGAGAACTGATGTGTTAAAATTCAGGTTCATTGTGTATCTGCTCAGGCCTGCTGGGAAGTGGTCCCAGCTCCCAAGCCAGACCCTAAAGAACTACTATTTTCACTTCCTGCGGACTACAGGTTCTTTACCCGTAGTACACTTATGGACGCTGTTTTTCTGCTGTGTCTTCTTTTTTTTTTTCATTGCCACCTTTCACTGGCCGCATAAATTAAAAAAAAAAAAAAAAAATTATTTGTCTTCCGCTGTTTTTGTATGTGTTTGTGTTGTGTATGTGTCTACTTTCCTTGGCCCATTTTCCTTTCTGTGTTCTCCTGGGTCTTCGCACTTCTATTATGATGTATGCCATGCCAGCTGTTTTGTTACCTGTTGATGCAGTAGTGAGACTCTGTATACTGCTCAGAAGGGACAGCAGTTATCCAGTCAGCAGAGTCTGTTTGCTGTCATGGGTTTTATTCATGTATTTTGGTTTGTTGGTTCTGTTTTCCTAGCGTTTTTCATTAATTTTGTGAACTGATCGCTTTGAACTGAAGGTCATCTGGTTCTCTCATCATGGCTGTGTTTTCAATTCCATTTGATCAGTTGGGACATTGTGGTCGTATTTTTTTCTCTCTTTTTTTTTTCCTCCTCTTTTTTCAGAATTAGCTGGTTATGACAGTTAACAGATCATGAAATAAGATTTTGTGTAAGAGTGCCTCATTCTGTACAGAAATGAAAGGGAATGTGGTTTAATTTTTCTTTAGATTTTGAATTTGTGAATAACTTTTTTTTTTTTTAGATTTGGAATTTGTAAGGAAATTGGCAGAATCAGATGAAATGAATGTGAATGCTTTTACATGAACATTGGAAACATACTGTGACAACCAGGCAAGTGCACTTTCAAGACTTGTCAGTAGACCACCAATTTAATGCATGGAATTTGCAAACAAAAATGTTGTGTGTATTGTTTTTTTTTTTTTGACAGGTTTTTTTTTTTTGTTTTGTTTTGCTTTTGGTCTGTGGTGACAGTCCAGAAAAGGCTTTGTACCATGTGCTCGAACATAATGATTTAAAATGAAAAAGTCACAGTAAGCTGCTGTCACTGGAACTGCTGACGCCATTTATCCAGCAGATCATGCAGGGGGACTGCAGGAATGCAGGGCTGGATTAGTCCCCCTGTTTTGACTTGTGTGCTCTGGGCTTCCTGATTGCTGCAGACATGTCCCTGCCAAGAAGGGCAAACGCAGTGTGTCTGGACAGGTAAGCAGGAGGGAAAACTGCTGGACACTGCCCATGGTTTGTGTGATAAGGGAGAATTCAGCAACATCAGTTCACTGTCAAGGAAAAGTTCTCATGCATTGAGGCTAACCATTTTTGTTTTTGTTTGTTTCCGTAATGTCTGAGACTAACCTTTTTTTTTTTTTTTGTCTGTTTTCTTAGTTGCGTTTTCAGTTTGTAGGCAAAACATTGGCTGCTGTTTTTAAAGTGTTCTGCCTATGGTAAAGATGATTATTGTGCTTGCCTGTGTGCCTGTGCAGATCATAATGAAGTTCAACTCTCATGAGAAAACCAGGCGCTTTCTGATCGTCATTTGTGACCGTATCGAGCAGTCATCTGACGAATGTAAGAACATGCAATGTTCTGCTCTTGTGTGTGTGTGTGTGTGTGTGTGTGTGTATGTGTGTGTGGTGTTTTACCTATTTGATATTTATCCCCAAAAGGTTGTGTGTTTTTTCCCCCGGTGTGGTGGTTTGTTAGTTGGTTAGGTGGGTGTGTCTGTGTATCACAGAGCTATGCAAAACACACTGATCCCAATTACGCAGACTTCATTGAAAATGAAGTGTGGCCCAAGGATCATCACATAAGCAGATAGTTTCTGGTGTGTTTTTGGAAGGTGTATTTTAAAGGGTTGTGTGAAGGATCTTTTTTTTTTTTTTAAATGACTTGTGAGTTGACGTCAATGCTCTGAGAGCCCTGATGCAGCCCTTTGCGGTCAGCTGGGCTGTAAGCAACATTACCTTCCCCCTTACCTTGGGGCGGATTGCAGTCCAGTACAGACCCAGTTTTCCTCTTTGAAGATAATCGTTAATTGTATTGAAAAAAAAACCAACTGTTTAACCAACATTGAAGAAACTTGGTGGAAAGATGGCATGGAGTCCAGGGAGGAAGTGTGGAATCAAAGGAGGACACATGAGGGCTTATCTGGATCAGAGGGCAGGCAGGTCCAGAACATGTGCCCTAATGGATTAGATGAGTACAGCTTGTCCACTGAACAGGTGCCCCCCTATGGGTTAGATGAGTACAGCTTGTCCGCTGAACAGGTGCCCCTAATGGGTTAGAAGAGTACAGCTTGTCCGCTGAACAGGTGCCCCTAATGGGTTAGAAGAGTACAGCTTGTCCGCTGAACATGTTCCCCTAATGGGTTAGATGAGTACTGCTTGTCCGCTGAGCAGGTGCCCCTAATGGGTTAGATGAGTACTGCTTGTCCGCTGAACAGGTGCCCCTAATGGGTTAGATGAGTACTGCTTGTCCGCTGAACAGGTGCCCCTAATGGGTTAGAAGAGTACAGCTTGTCCGCTGAACAGGTGCCCCTAATGGGTTAGAGAAGTACAGCTTGTCCACTGAACATGTGCCCCTAATGGGTTAGAGGAGTACAGCTTGCCCGCTGAACAAGTGCCCCTAATGGATTAGATGATTACAACCTGTCCACTGAACATGAGCAGTGTCAGAGTGTTGTTACTGGTTGGCCACTATCCATTAGATATGACAATTTCGTGGACTGTTGAATGTTCCACTGATGGGAAGATGTCTACATTTCAAGTTTTGCATATCCTGTTGTGCAGGAGGGGGTGAGGGGGATGGGGGATATAAGCAAGGTTGAAACATTACAGTATTGTTCTGGAAATGATTATTACTTTGTGGTTCTTGTGAGTAGTGAGATGCAAATAATCACACATAACATATGCGCATATCCCTGTAGGCACATGTAGTGTACATGAACAAGCACATGCACATGTGTGTGTGTGCGCGCGCACACACACACACACACACACACACACACACACACACACACATTATAAACAAGTTGATTCTCCTGTTATAAACAAGTTGAAAGAAACACGAATATCGTGTTTATTATATGCTGACGACATAGTTATGTTGTCAAACACAAATTGGGATTACAAACAAAACTTAATCAACTTCATAATTATTGTACAGAATGGGGCATGAAACTAAGTAAAAAGATAAAACAAAAAGTGTCATATTCACTAAAACTGACTCAAAATTTTCAACCGCATTTACATGTGGAGATGATCCTCTGGAGACAGTAAATGAATACAAGTATTTAGGAATAATTCTTCATAAAAGTGGAGAATTACATAAAGCACAAGATCATCTAGCAAAACAAGGTAACAAAGCTGTACATTCCCTACTACGTAAAGTAAAGGGAGAACATGTCAATGTATCATCAACAGCAAAACTCTTTGATGCTTTGATTTCACCAGTTATGCTTTATGGCGCAGAAGTTTGGTTTCCATTTACAGAAAAGATAGCACATGTTGAAAAGCAGTCTGCAATGTTCGACATTTATCACAAATACCTATTATCCAATAATCCGATCGAGAACGTACATGTAAAATTTTGCAGACATATATTAGGCGTACACAGAAAAGCAATGAAATTGCCAGTACTAGCTGAACTTGGAAGATTTCCTTTGTGTCAAGAAATAATGAGTCAAGTAGTCATGTTTTGGATCCATATAATGGAATCAAAGAAAGACTCATATCTAAGAGAAGCGTACGAAGATCTTGACCCATCATCTTCATGGAAATCTTTTGTAAAGATGATCTTAAGTAATATTGGAATGACACATGTATGGAAATAACCAAAGTACACTTAACCCTCAAAGATTGCGTTATGCAATAGAGAGAAAGTTACAAAGTGAATACATATACTTTTGGGGAAAAAAAAGAAAAAGAAAGAGCACCAAGGTAAAATTTTATAATGACATCAGTAATAAATATAGGCTTGAACCGTACCTCATCAAATGCACAAATAAACATTACAGGAAAGAACTTTGTAGATTAAGAATTAGCGCACATGACCTCGCAATAGAAAGAGGAAGATATTCCCATATTAAGCGTGAAGACAGGAAATGTACAACTTGCAATATAATAGAAGACGAGGTACATTTCTTAGACTCTTGTAAACGTTACGATAAAATTAGGAATACGTTTAAAAAACGTATCATAAACAAAATGGATATATACGATGCTACCTCATTGAAAATAAGTACTTTGATGTCTAATGATGACCTTCAGGTTGAATTGCGAAATATGTATATGACTGCTTTACATAATGACTTTGTATGTAAAAAGAAATATAAAGAAAGTTTCAAGTTTCAAGTTTCAAGTTTCACACACACACACACACACACACACACTCACACATGTAGAAAGGATGTACACATAATGAAGACAATACTTTTTTTTTTTTTCAGTGGTGAAATTACCCCATTGGCTGAAGACCTTTGCTGACTTCATGACAGAGGTTAGTTTTGCTTGAAATGCTTCCTTTTGTTTCTTTTGTCTTCTTTGTGCCCTCCATACTTCCTAGGGGAATTATTCCCACGCTGTCATTCCCACTCTGTACCTGGTGTCACCCACATTGGTTTCATTGCAGCCCCACCACAGACTCCCCGAGAAGAACTCAGTAACATGTCCTCATGAGGCTACTCACTGGAAGAGACCTGGCACTGCAGCGGTCACTTCAATGGTGTTAAGTGAAGCTTCTTGTGATCCACTGCGTGCAGCACCTGCAAAGCTCCCTACCATCAGCAAGAATTGCTTGGTGGCAGAGCCAGTGTGTGGGAACACTGCCGACTGAAGGAGGCTGCCATGCAACAGTCCTCCAGCAACAATCCTTGTGTATTTGCCGATGTCAGTGACTGACAATCCTTGTGTTGCCGATGTCAGTGACTGACAATCCTTGTGTATTTGCCGATGTCAGTGACTGACAGTCCTTGTGTATTTGCTGATGTCAGTAACTGACAATCCTTGTGTATTTGCTGATGTCAGTGACTGACAATCCTTGTGTTGCCGATGTCAGTGACTGACAATCCTTGTGTATTTGCCGATGTCAGTGACTGACAATCCTTGTGTATTTGCTGATGTCAGTGACTGACATCCTTGTGTATTTGCCGATGTCAGTGACTGACAATCCTGTGTGTATTGCCGATGTCAGTGACTGACAATCCTTGTGCATTTGCTGATGTCAGTGACTGACAATCCTTGTGTATTTGCCGATGTCAGTGACTGACAATCCTTGTGTATTTGCCGATGTCAGTGACTGACAATCCTTGTGTATTTGCTGATGTCAGTGACTGACAATCCTTGTGTTGCCGATGTCAGTGACTGACAATCCTTGTGTATTTGCCGATGTCAGTGACTGACAATCCTTGTGTATTTGCTGATGTCAGTGACTGACAATCCTTGTGTTGCCGATGTCAGTGACTGACAATCCTTGTGTATTTGCCGATGTCAGTGACTGACAATCCTTGTGCATTTGCTGATGTCAGTGACTGACAATCCTTGTGTTGCCGATGTCAGTGACTGACAATCCTTGTGTATTTGCCGTGTCAGTGACTGACAATCCTTGTGCATTTGCTGATGTCAGTGACTGACAATCCTTGTGTTGCCGATGTCAGTGGCTGACAATCCTTGTGTATTTGCCGCTGTCAGTGACTGACAATCCTTGTGCATTTGCTGATGTCAGTGACTGACAATCTTGTGTTGCTGATGTCAGTGACTGACAATCCTTGTGTATTTGCCGATGTCAGTGACTGACAATCCTTGTGTATTTGCCGATGTCAGTGACTGACAATCCTTGTGTATTTGCTGATGTCAGTGACTGACAATCCTTGTGTATTTGCCGATGTCAGTGACTGACAATCCTTGTGTATTTGCTGATGTCAGTGACTGACCAGGGCATGGACGTGGAAGGGAAATCTAACACTAGAGTGGCCACAAGAAAGGGGTGTGGATGTCCACAGACACTAAAGGATCAGTAATGTTCCAGTCTGGTCAAAGACTACCTGACAGGGTTGGACAGTATGCTTACTTTCATAATGATAATGACCAGATTCATCAGAAATAGACTCCTGCAACGTTGGTCAGGTAGTTACAGCAAGACTGGCAGAGAGACGCATTCTTTAATCCATTTTCATCTGAAACAATATTAAGTCCAGCCTCTGAATCAGGAGTCCAAGGTACTTTTCAGCCCTCAAATCAGAACCTTTTCCCACATGCTGGGTTGTTTCAGGTTCCCTTCATTTAATGTGTTTTGATGATTTGCTCTTTGTTGGATATTTATGTGTTGTGTATTAGTGGACTTGGAAATAAATCTTTTTTTAAATGATGCAAAACATTCACCTATTCAAACAAGATAAAGCTGCACCATGGGAACCTCATGGGAATCAAACCTTCCAGCCTGTAAGTACATGACACCAATCACCACACAACAACAGACAGGTGTTCCTTCTCTGCGTATTGATACATATACTTCATTTGTTTGTTGTTTTTCTTAGTCTGTCAGTATTTATATTTCTGTTACAGTTGTGAATGGTTTTGTGTATGTGCAAAAAGTCCATTTATTTTCTCAACATATGCACTAATGTTTTCACGTGCCGTGTGAACCACATCTTATGATTACTGTTGATTTGATTTGTGTTTTGTATTGTTTTTCAAACAGTTGCTGAGCAGATTTCGACTTGTTCTGCTTGATAAGGATGTGAAACTGGATGTCTTGCTGCAATTTGGTAAGAGAATGTAACATTGAAGTTTCAGTTTCCTCAAGGAGGTGTCACTGTTCATGGACTAGTCCATATATGCTACACCACATCGGCTAAGTTTTGAGACCACACTGCACATGATTTAAAGCTGGCGGATACATGAATTGACTACTAAGATGAGAAAATTTAAGAAGAGGGTTTCATGGCCACAACTTAGCAGATGTCTGACCTGTGCATTGCATCAGCACACTGGGTCAGACCTTGAGAACCTACCTAACATTGGCTGTGCCATTATTATCATTGTATGTCTGTGTAGTGAAGATACGTGTGTATGTGGGCGAAACTTCTTCAGTCTGAGGACGGAATCCATTTTATGAAATTATTCGAGACGGAATTTTCGGTTTTTCATAAATCTGAAAAAAAAAAAAAAAAAGTTTTTGAAAACAGTCTCTAAAATTGCGCAAATTACATATCGAGTGCGTCTTACCATAAAATGGAAGTTCTGAATCGGAAGTACTCTTTATTTTAGGGAACAAAGATATAGCACATTTGCCGAAATCTAGATTTCGAGTTTGGAGTTCGTTGGAAACTGTGAGAATGTCCTATCTTAAAGAAGGTGATTCAGTTGAGGAGATTGATGCTGCCATCACTGATAAGTGGCGATGGGCTTGGCTGAACTAAATAGATGATGAAAAATGACAACATCGTGTTTTTGTGTTTGAAAACGAACAAACCTGGTGTAGCGTTTTGCCACGTGTGCAACTCGGACCTCAAGTATGGATCCAAAGGAAAATCTCGGCTAGCAAAGCATGCCAGAAGTTTGGACCATATTAAAAGCATGAAGGTAAGAATTTCAGTAAAATCTTTTTCAGCAGCCTCCATGCCCCCCCCCCCCCCCCCCTGCCCCCCTAGGGATACACATGCACACGTGCACACACATGCACACACACACAAAAATGGATGTAAGGCAGAGAGAGAGAGTATGAAAAATATGTTTAAAGAAAGAAAAAAAAAAACATAAAAGAAAAATAAATATGAAGGTTAGTTTTCTGGAAAAACGATGGGGAAAACTACTAAAGGTTCTATTTCTTCCATGTAATAAAATGGGTTAGTTTTGGAAGTACAGTGGAAACTCTCTATTAAGACCTTAGAAACTGCACAGATATGTGATCTTAACATGAAACATGGATTTTTAAAAAAAAAAGAAGATAAGAAGATAGGTAATTTAACAGACAGTTTGATGGAACCCTCACAGAATTTAGAGTCACTTTAGAGAGGAAGTCTTATTAGGGAAGGTTTAAATAGAGAGGTTTCACTGCACTATATTTCACACACACACACACACACACACACACACACACACACACACACACACACACACACACACACACAAAAAAAGAAAAACCCACTTCATGTATGGGAAACTGTCAAATAAGCAATAAATATGTGTTTCCAACCAATGCCAGTGTGTTGACCTGCTGGTTTTCATCTTCTTGCAGGTATTCACACCTTGAAGATGAACAAGCAGGACCATGTTTTCAAGGCAAACTGTTCGTTTGTGGTGAGTTAGACTGTTGTCGTATTGATATGTTTCCTTAATGGGGTAAATTCAGCCAGAAAAGAGAAGATATGGATGTGTGGCATATACTTTCTTTTCAGTTTCTTCTTGAGTGCAAAGTTACTTTTTTTTTCTTGATTTGTGCACATGCTTGTAAACATACATGAGCATATGCTCACGCATGTGCATGTACATGCATGCACGCATGCATGCATGCATGCCTTGCACACAGGTGAACATGTGCACCTGCCCATGCATTAAGCTCTCTCTCTCTCTCTTTCTCTCTCTCTCTCTCTCTCTCTCTCTCTCTCTCTCTCTCTCTCTCCACACTCTGTACCTAAAGTGTCTGTCTCCACCCTGTGCCTCCCCCCCACCCACCCTCTGTCTCTCTCTCTCTCTCTGTACTGTGTCAATGAAACTTCAAAGAAGAAGAAAAAGAAACACCCGAAGGTGCTGGGGAGGACCCAGGGAAGCAATGTCCTCACCTGCCTTTAGAGCAGCAGTCCTGTACCATCCTTGGAGGCCTGTGCTGTGTTGACAATGGGTACAGGCACGCGCAGGGACACTCCATTAAGATATCAAGGGACATAACTACTCCTGAACAGAGGTAAATCAGGCTACAGGATGCAACTCGTAACAGCCTTAAAGTAGCATACCCATGGGTGTACCAGCCCGTGCAGAGCCCACCGGCGAAAAAAATACCACCCTCCAGCTGCCGAGCACACACCCCACAGACCCAACCACCCCTGCCCACGGAAAGATGAAGACAGTGCAACTCAAGACACAACCAAGCTTTTGCCATATGGTCTTACGTGCCCTCAAGAGAGAGAATCCAAAGTTGTAGTCTTTCCCATTGTCAACAGGACTTTCCCTGTGGTCAGTGGGCCTTTCCTCACTGTCACTGGACCTTTCTCCAGGGTCAGCCTAGTTAAGGCAAAGAAGAAAAAGAAACACCCGAAGGTGCTGGGGAGGACCCAGAGAAGCACTGTCCTCACCTGCCTTTAGAGCAGTCCTGTACCATCCTTGGAGGCCTGTGCTGTGTTGACAACGGGTACAGGCACGCGCAGGACACTCATTAAGATATCAAGGGACATAACTGCTCCTGAAAGAGAGTAAATCAGGCTACAGGATGCAACTCGTAACAGCCTTAAAGTAGCATACCCATGGGTGTACCAGCCAGTGCAGAGCCCCACCGGTGAAAAACACCACCCTCCAGCTGCTGAGCACACCCCACAGACCCAACCACCCCTGCCCACGGAAAGATGAAGACAGTGCAACTCCAGACACAGCCAAGCTTTCGCCATACGGTCTTATGTGCCCTCAAGAGAGGCATGCATGCATGTGTTGCACACAGGTGAACATGTGCACATGCCCATGCATTAAGCTCTCTCTCTCTCTCTCTCTCTCTCTCTCTCTCTCTCTCTCTCTCTCTCTCTCCACACTCTGTACCTGTAGTGTCTGTCTCCACCCTGTGCCCCCCCCCCCCCCCCCCCCCCTGTCTCTCTCTCTACTGTACTGTGTCAGTGAAACTTCAAAGGACCTTATTGGTAAAAACTTCCTCCGTTTAAGGAAAATGCAATGTCTGCCAGTCAAGATGTGTGCCATTTGAAGACAAACTTATATGTAACATTTTAGTTTGTAGTGGAGTTCCCACAGTTGAATGACATGTCCATAGACAGGGATGAAAACTCCTCCGCTGTTTTCATCCCTGATAGAGGATCTATTTGTTATTTCTGGAACATCTGGCTTCTCTGGATTGACCATCCAGGTTGCACTATCTAGAAACCGCAGATCGTTTTTTTTTTTTTTTTTTTTTTTGCATATTCTGCATTCCTTGGTGTGAACCATGTTACAACAGGTTTTGTACACTCCTTGAAAGTCCTTGAATTCTGACAGGAAATTTCAAGACCTTGAAAACCTTTGAAAATCAATAAAATGTGGTTCTGTTGACCAAAAACTCCTTGAAAACCTTTGAAAATCAAGCCATCAGCTCCAAAAAATCTATCATGTGGCAAAAAAAAAAAATGGCAGTCTGATTTTTCTGCATTCAGGTAAATGAAAAACTATTTTAAAACAAATTTTTATGAACATCGTAGCGATCGTGGATCGTCTGCAAGTTTATCAAAGGAGATAATTTGTAAATTCATCAAAATTGATGACGTTACAAATTATCTCCCTTGGGTATATCGCCGACGACTATCCTGGATCGCGACTATGTTTGTAAAAATTTGTTTTAAAATTATTTTTTCTTTTCATCAACCAGAACGCAGAAAAATCAAACTGCCATTTCTTTTTTTCAATTTTTATGCAAGTAGTGTAGAGAGGTGGCATGAAAATTTGACTATTTTCTTTCAAAAATTGTGTTTTTGGGTTTTATGTGTTTTTGTGCTCAAGAAAGTCTGTTGAAACCATCTGTGATGTTCATTTTGTCTATTTTCACTTTTTTCTTAGTAAAAAATGACTTTATTTGAAGAAGTGTGTGTGTGTGAAAATTGCTTAACTTCTTTATTTCAAACACCATTTTCTCAAAATCACTTTTTTCAACAACGGTTGATGTGCAAGGAGTACAATACCTCTGGATCCAGACTAGCTGGCTTGGTATTTTTTTTTTTCATTTAATCAGAAATTATTTCTGTATGCAATTATATATGTTATTTATAAGTCAAAACAGCACATTTCATTCGTTATTTCTATTGGAATAATTCAAAGGCAATGAAAAGCGAAGCCTGATGGCCTCCATATGGAAAAAAAAAATTATTGAAAAAAAATCAGTTTAGATATATAAAAATCCTTTTGTAATTGCATCACTTTACCGCAGCAAAACGGTATATAAAAATCTTTTTGTAATTGCATTACTATAGCTCAGCAAAACAAGAAAAGTCATGTTTCAAGTGCCTAACATGTCTGCTTTGATACAAATACAGTTCTGGTCATGAACCTTTTTGTTTATTTTTCATCATTTTGCCCCCATTTTTGGTCCTCAAATCACACAAGCTTTAAAATTGCCTAAATATGGGTTTTTTTTTTTCCCATTTTTTTAACACAAACAATAGACAAAAATGAAGAAGTTTTAAAAGAACAATGGTTTAAATTTCGTGCCACCTCTTGCCTTGAAAAAAAAAATAAACGCTCCTTGAAAAAACAACTTGAATTTTGTTCTTGGGGAGTCTATAGGAGTCCTGTTAACAACAAACTACTCTACATTCAGTGTACCAAAAGACAGTTGGGTTTTGCAGGACATTCAGCATAAACATTTTAGAACAGACTTTATGCTCAAAGATGCTCAACTAAATGGCATGTTAATGTTTTTGAAAGAGAGTGGAAAAATTGTTCCAGTTTTTAGCAGTTTTTAGTGTGTTTGAAGTATACTGGTATACTGATTTCAATTTTTTTTTTTCAGCAAAAAATGTGTATGAAATCTATTTTTGCAAAGTGACAGCACTTGTAACGCTTCCTACAGGTAGATGCATCGTGTACAACATGAAATTGTGTGTCTACACAGAAAGAGTTTCTGCATGCAGCCCAGGAGGAAGACAGACTGTTAAAAGCTGCCCGGAGCAACACATTGCTGATGGTCGGGGTTTCCATGGAGGTGAGTGCTGTTTTCCACATTGAAATAAATCTATTACAGTTGAAGATTATTAAAAAAAAAAACTGTTCTCCACATTGAAGTAAATCTCTTATGGTTAAAGATTATTTAAAAAACAAACAGTCCATTCGGAGGGTGGTTTGCTTTGCTTACCTGTGGGCGACTGTGATGAATCCAGGTGACTGTCCTTACGACTGTGTCGAAAATACAGTTGTGGATGACTGGTAGATCCAGGTGTGGATGTATGTGGAAAATCTGTAGTGGAGTTCC
This sequence comes from Conus betulinus, assembly GCA_016801955.1. Classification (NCBI taxonomy): domain Eukaryota; kingdom Metazoa; phylum Mollusca; class Gastropoda; order Neogastropoda; family Conidae; genus Conus; species Conus betulinus. Next base: position 188,002 of record JADBJO010002345.1, read on the forward strand.
CTCCCTTGAATGTGTCTGTAGAGGGTCTGTGTGTGTGTGTTTTTTTTTTCTGCTACATCTGGCTGTTTGTCTGCTCTGGATTGACTGTCCTGGTTGAGCTGTCTCTGAAACGCAGATTGTCTTTGTTTTGCATGTGGGTGGAGATACTGATGACCCTGCATTCCATGGTGTGAACCATGTTACAAACTACTTTACAATTCAGTGTGTCTAGAGGCGATAGGCACTTACAGGACAGTGGAAATGTGTGTGTGTGTGTGTGTGTGTGTGTGTGTGTGCAGAAAGCATTTCAGTCCCAGGAGGACGGGAAGACTAACAAAAATTGTCCAGAGCAACATGCATCAGTTAGTCCGGACTTCCATTGAGGTAGGTGCTGTTGTTTCCACGTTGAATATATCTAGACCTTAGTAGTTTGTAGTTGAAGATTTTGAAAAAAAAAAAAAAATTCAACAGGCCAGTTGGGAGCTGGATTGCTTTGTTTACCTGTGGGTGATTTTGTGGTGAATCCAGGTGATCATGTCCATACGACTGTGTTGAAAGTTTAGTAGTGGCTGACTGTGGTAGATCAGTTGTGGATGAATGTAGAAAACCTGTGTGTAGTTGATGATGTAAATCTTGGTGTGAATGAATGTGTAGTAACTGAGTGTGGATGACCATGTGATAAAAGTACTGTAAAATTTGGTCTATTGAGCGCACCTGTATATAAATCCGCATCCACTAAACTTAATTAAAAAAAAAAAAAAAAAAAATCTCAACTTTTTTCTCAAATAAGCCGCACTGGTTTATAAGCCACAGATATCTATAACAAAAATAATTTATTCAGTGTCATCATCATCAGGTCCACTGAATCCGCTGAAGTCTTCTTCTTCAGTGTCAGAGTTGAACAGAAATAGTAGCGCTTCCTCCTCCATCTTGTCACTGACTTCAGCCTCGTTTTCACTGTCGCTTTCCTCTTGAGGCGAGGTGAAGGTTGCTGCTGCTCCGTCACTTGCACTGTTGTCTGCTGCAGCACACGGTTCAGCCTTGCGAAAACCATTGATAATGGTGGACTGCTTGACTTTACCCCATGCGGTCAGGGTCCATAGGCAGGCTTGAGCAAAGCTTTGCTCGTTGCAAGCAGTCAGTTTTGGTGAATCGGGAAAAATCTGCAAATAAACCGCATTGTTATTTAAGCTGCAGGGTTTAAAGCTGGGGAGGAAAGTCATGGCTTATAGTCCAAACTTTATGGTACATGTGGATGGTTGTGAGGTAATGTAAATGTGGATGACTGTGAGATTCATCCAGGTGTGGATGGCAACACAGGGTAACTTTAGGTGTGGATGACCATGTAGTAAATCTCGGTGTGGATGACCATGTAGTAAATCTACATTTGGATGGCTGTGGTAAATCTAAGTGTGGATGGCAGTGTGGTACATTCAGGTGTGGATGATTGTGTGATGGTAAATCAAGGCACAGGCGACAGTGTGGTATCCAGGTGTTGATGACAGTGTGTAAATTTGCGTGTGGATCGCTGTGTGGTAAATCTAGAAGTGAACGACGACTGTGTAGTATATCTAGCTAAGACATGGATGACTGTGTAATAAATCTAGTGTGGTAGATCTTCTTGTAGATAGGAGTTTCAAACCTATTTACCCATGCAATTTCGTTATGTTTTGTATACATGTTTGGCAGAAACATGGTGGAAATGGGGAAAACTAAAAATCAAGAAGGAAAATCTAGGGACTAAGTTCTTGTGTGATAATTGCATTGGCAGTGTGTGACCAGTGTGTTGTCTTTGTGTGATTTTACCAAAGACCAACAACTCTTGCTTACTGTCATGCAGGTACATTGCACCCTGAAGTGACTGAATCTTCAACAGTATGCTGATACTTTAGAATAATTGTGGGGACTATGGTCCCGGAGTTTAAAAGAAAAGAACTTGCAAGAGAGCATGAGTTTGTGCTAAGTATCCTCATGAATCAGGTTTGCAAGTAACTTATATTGAGACACACGTTTTTTTTTTTCTGTAGTTGCTGAAAGGTCAGGTGTGCTTTTATTATTTAGCTGTGTGATGGCAGATGAAAACAAATTCTTCCATGCTTTTACAAAGAAAAAAATGGAAGGTGTCTACACACACTTTGTAGAAAAGAGGCTTATTTTGGTTTAAAAGTATACTAATAGCAGTTTTAGGATAAACAGGTTAACGTTTGCAGTTTGGTAAATCTAGGTGTGGGCGACAGCAGACCTGTGTACTTTACGATTTTTGCGTATAATCTCACGAAATTCAATACAGCTATATGATTGTATGTTTGAAAATCGAATTGTGCAAAATTTTGATGACCGAGCTCATGAAAATGTGCTTAACACGTAATCCGGCTGAGTCAAGAGTCTGGTCCAACTTTCAAAAGTTCTCATGGTGCATGCGTACTTCCTGTCTCTATGAATGCATATCAACATGGCGTCTCTGTTCAGCTTCAACTCGCGCCCATGAAACAGACAATGAAAATTCAGATTCATTGGTGGAAGCTGTGGTCAAAAAGAAAAATATGAACAGAAGTACAAACCAGCGTATCATACAATTTTCAAGTTCATTACTGCATCAAAGAAGAGCGATACGTTCGCACACGGTACCATGTGTAACTGTGAAATCTGGATTGCTCACAGTGGTCGTTTTGTCATTCAGTGGCACATCGATAGCAAAAGTCACAAGGGAAACAGTGATTCCAGAAAAGGTAGGCTATGAACATTCAAATTTCTTTTGTGAAGTCGAGTTCTGCTGGCACTTTTGATGAGAGACTGGAACATCAAACTACTTGTGCAGAGGGGCAGAAAACTTCAAAATCCCCCAAAGGAGCACTGTCCAATGAAACTCTTGAAAGTCTTCTGATCCTGAAGAATGATGACTGTTGTTCATTGATGCAGTTCACAGCCTCTCAGCTGACAATCTAAAAGAGCTGAAATCATCAAAATCTTAAATAAAATTCACATCATAATTATTATGCTCAGAAAGACTACTTAGCTTATCAACAGGCAGTGAAAAAGTGCCCATATTAGTATGTGAAAGAAATAGATTACATCAAGAATTTTTTTTCCAGTTATGTCCATCAGTACAGTAAAAAGTGAAGACACAGTTATTTGAAAGTGTTACAACAAAAATCGCATCACTGAATGTTCCTGTTAATTTTCTGAGCAAAGGCTTTTGTCCATCAGAGGACGCTGGCAAGGAACTTGGATTGCTTGACAATCATTGATTATTAATGAAGCCGCTTTAATGCCTTTCATGAAAGTACATCTTTTAATGCTGAACAATTTCAGGAAGGAAATTGTTAACCGTCTTGTGTGGAAGAGATCCCCCTTTTTGGCCAAAGATCCCAATCTGAAACTTTATGAGAACAAGCTGGAAATCTTTTGTTAACAGTGATATTGATTGCTCTTTCTTGGGCTCGGTATGGCTGAGGACATCATTCTTTTACTCAAACTGTTTTTGTGTGGATGTCTCAGCCCTCAGTTCTAGCATGGTGTGTTACCACAAATATTAGCGTTTTAGAGTAGGGGTGATACGTATTTTGTAACGTCACAAGACACACCTGGTTATGACCTTGTGTGTTTGGCTACATTTTGGCAGGTGGCCCTCAGCAGTCCTGGACTCCCTGTGCTGGAAATGGTGGCAGACCTTTTCCATGAGTGCTGCGAGTACCAGTTGTCTTCATTCAGCTGTGCCTGAGGGACTGCCTCTTCTATAACTTGCCCAGGGAGCAGGCTTCGGACCGGGCTAAACTTGATTTTATGAATCTCTTGATCAGGTAACATTGGATTAACTGTTGCCTTACTATTTTACATTGTGTACATGTCATTGGTTGATGTACCCTTAACTCTTTTGCATTCGGTTGCTTCGAAATGAAACTCCCCAAGATGTCAAATCTTGATTTACTGTAATTTTACTCCCAGAAAGGGTGTGTAGGATTCGTAGCATACTGCAAGTGTATGGACCTGTGGGATAATTGCATGTTGTGGATTATACCACCTGGAACTTTAACTTGTCTGAGTATGGAAGGTTCAGTCATTCAGCTGTATCCAAAGTTGTTACAATGTATGGTGACAGTGACATAACAACCAGCATGCATGCATTTGTACCTCTGCACATGCATGTTGCCAGTGTCAGATTGAAGCTTGGGCCTTACTGAGGTGAATCTTTAGGGGACTGTAAAAGTCTCAACGGGTGTCCCATTTGATAGTACGTAACTTGCCCTCAGTCAGCTGTCCTGCCACTGAACTAAAAGCTGCTTTGCAGCTGCATGGGTGCAACTCATGTCAGTTTGACAAAGTTTGCCTTTTTGGAATTGCCCCAAACAGTTTTAAGAAAAAACAAAACAAAACAAAAAAAAAAAAAAACAAAACAAACACACACACACACACACACACACACACACACACACACACACACACACAAACAATAAAACAGATGAACAAACAAAAAAAAAAAGTAGAAAATATGCACAATTTCAGCTTGGTAAAACTGAAAGTTAAGCAGATGGTGGTTCACGCTGATAAACAGAACTTTATACGTCAAACTCACTTTAGAAATTCTGTTAGTTAATTAAATTAATATCTGAGCTCAGATTTTGAATGATTCTGTTTGAAGCAAAATGATGAATTTTCAATCTTCAGCATATGTCCTACAAAAGTCAGTACTTCATAAATTTATCCACCTATATCTGATCCTGTCCATTTTTTGAGTTGTCAATGATTTTGTCAAGCTCTGTTATACATAGATGCTGAAGCAGCCAGTGCGAAATGTGTTCAAGTTCAATCACATTTTGCTGTGTGCTGTTACTTTACCTTTTTCAGGAAGGCAACAGACTTCAGACTATATATAGTAGAGGTCCTCTTATTAAGTTCAGTCAGTCCTTCCCTGAGAGAGAGAGCCCATGGTTAGAGTAGACAGAAAAGTATGGGTCTAGGGCTCCTGGTTACTTTGGTTGTGAAATGTAGCAGGGCAGGAAGCAGTTCCCAGCTTCCCCCATTATGAATTGAGGGTTAATTAATGTTCCTCTTTATTTGATGTCATTTATTTGTTTGTTTAAATTCTTAACCTTTTTTGTATTTAATTCTTTTGATGTGTGCCTTATGCAGTGCATCATGTACTGTTCAAAATAAAGTGTTTTTTGTCTAGGAGGGTTTGACCTGTAGTTCGTAAAAAATATGGGGTACTTTGCAAAAGATTGTATGCGTTAGTTACATATTCAACCATTTTGTCGAAGTTTTAAAAAAAAAGAACCAGAGTAACACAGTCAGGGTCAAAGTCATGGGAAAAAGATATATTGAATTTAAGACTTTGCTAAAAGACTTTATACAGGGTTATGATAATGGTGAGATAAAACATCTTATTGATGGGGACTAGACCTGTGACTAAGTTTTAAACATTGTCTGCCTTTAAGTACTATAAGTACAGTTCATGTTTTGTGTTTGTGCAGCAACTACAATGACAAGGAGAAGAGCCGTACTGCACTTCTGGCATTTGTGTTGAAGTGCAGCGCCACCTGTCAACCTCCTTGATTTGGTGACGAGGAGAAGCGCTGTAATGCCCTTCTTGCATTTGTCTTGAAGTGCAGCAGCACCACCTTTCATCCTCCTCCTGGATTTGTTAGTCCCATGTAGGGTAACAGAGAATTGTGCATGTTGCTACTTCACTTCTACTTCAAATCTGTGACTGTGATATTTTGTAATTAATTTTGTTGTTGTATCTGAATGCCAGTGGTTAAGCTGTCATGTTTTTATTTTTTATGGGTGCCTGTGATATTTTCTAATTGATTTTGTTGTTGTATCTGAATCTCAGTGGTTCAGCTGTCATGTTTTTTGTTTTTTATGGTGCTGAGTATTTCCTGTCTTTTGCCATGTCTTTCAGGTAACTTGAATACTTTTTGCTGAACAATTAAGTAGTGGGGGAAAACAAGTACAGGCTAACAATTCTTCAGTATTATGGTATTGACTTGGCTAAGAATTGAGCTTTTCGAAGAAAAAAAATGGGGGAATGTATACTAGTCACATAAAGTTAAGCACAGGCCTTTGCACACAGGGGGTTGATTCATCCCTTCAAAAAACATTGTTTTTTTTTGTTATGCAGCAACCAATGATGGATTCTCTCACACAGCAGTGTGTAATCCAGCCTGTGTCAACTGGTAGTGCGCACGGGGGTCTTGGTGACTCGTTACCGCGCGGGATAAAAAAGTGCAAAGTTGCGTTAACTGTGCCTGTTTTGCATCAAGCTTGCTGGCGACACAAGATGTGTGTAAAATGAAAAATTCTTTTTTCCCGTGCAAGAGCAGTCTCTCAAGTGAGTTTTATGCCCCTTCTTTTGGCTGTTTTAAGCGCGGGGTTGGTTACTGTCAGCCCTTTTCTCACCATGCCACCATGAAGAAAAACTTAGCACCTTTGACAAAACCAGGGCGATTGCGTGGATACAAGATGGCATTGCAAAGGCTGAAGTGGCGCGACGACTTGGTGTGCATCATTCAGTTATTGTTAGACTGAATCAGCGTTTTAGGGCGACCAACAGCGTTGAAGAGAGGCCACGGTCAGGTCGGCCTAGGCAGATTACTCCCAGAGAAGATCGTTTCATCGAGAGGCAGGCCCTATTGCAGCGGGATACCACTTCCACCAGCATCCAAAGGCAGCTTCGTATGGCAAAAAACACACCATCCTCAGCCGTCAAGCCATACGAAACCGTCTTCACCACTTCGGCCTCAGATCACGTCGCCCAGCTGTTCGACCACGACTGCTAGCAGCCCATAGGCTGGCTCGCCGAGCTTTCTGCCATCGTCATGTGAGATGGAACCAACAACAGTGGTCCCAGGTCCTCTTTTCAGATGAGTCGCGGTTTAGTCTTGAACACAATGACGGCCGAACTAGAGTTTGGAGGCGTGTTGGTGAACGTTACATTGATGCAGCTGTTCGCCAGACCAGGGCCTTTGGGGGAGGATCTGTTATGGTATGGGGTGCCTTCAGCCTCCACCACCACAAGACACCACTCTACCATATTGATGGAAACCTCACAGGCATCCGCTATCGGGATGAAATCCTGGCGCCTTTCGTTGTTCCGACCATGCAACGGATAGGACCCATGGCAATCTTCCAAGACGACAATGCTCGGCCACATAGGGCCCGGGTGGCCGAAAAACTTCATTGTGCAGGCGGCATCAACAGGATGATCTTCCCGGCGTATAGTCCCGACCTCAATCCCATCGAGCATATGTGGGATGAGTTGGGGAGACGTGTGAAGGAGAACCATCCACCTCCCAGAGACCGCCAGGATCTCTTCCAAATGCTGCAACTGGAATGGCAGAGAATCCCTCAGAGGGTCATCAGAACACTGGTCAACTCGATGAGGAGTCGCTGCGTGGAATGTCTCGCCAATGGCGGTGGCCACACCCACTATTGAAATGATTTTGTGAACTGAACAGATTTTGCGAACTTTGATTTCGACCCATCCTCTGTTTAATTGTCTGTAAATCAACAACCGTTCATTCGATCCCAATGAAATTCAATGTACGTTGGAACAAGATAATGAATTAAATCTGTTCCCAATTTCAAAATCGTGGCTTTTATATTTTGGAAATTATGCGGGTACATGTAAACTGTGCTTAACTTTATGTGACTAGTATATTTCAAACATGAACACCCTTTACTAGCTGTATGAGAGAACCATCATCATCTTACTCAAAGGCAGATCTATTTGTATTGTCTGCTCCTGGGCCTTTCATCCTCTGGATCAGACTCATTACAAGGACACCTGTACTCTTGGCGTCAAATAGAGACACACACAGTCCATAATTCTGTAGCAGCTCCCCCACTCACAACACTTTGGTTTGTCCTGCTGCAGCCCCAGCTCTGCAAAACACACCCATGATCAAGTCTTTATGAGACAACTCCCCCCCTCTATCCCACCTCCTCTCTCTCTCTGTCTCTCTCTCTCTCTCTCTCTCTCTCTCGCTCTCTCTCTCTCTATATCTCTCTCACACACACATGCGCACACACACACACACACACACACACACACACACACACACACACACACACACACACACACACACAGAGCAGGGAAGAGAGAGAGAGAAGAGCGGACTATTTCTCACAACAAATAGTTGGGCAAATTAGGATAACTGACAACTGGATGTTGTACTGGGACCTTTTATACATAGCTTGCAATCATCAAAAGTTGTGAGGGACTTGAAGCATTTCCAAAACAAAAAGAAATGTCCACTGAAAAAAAATCACCAAAAACTGAATCCTTTTGAGTCCAGATTATCCAGTCCAGGTTTCCATGATTCTTCGTTCAACACAATGCCATCCACTATCATTATGGTGTGTCGCAGTGCTTTATACCTTAAAACAGACCGGTTCAGTGGCATGCAAATACGTAGGTGAACACGGTTTGTGAAGAGTCATGCGCAGGCTTCATCTTTCGGGGTGAAATATGATGTCTTGCGTGTCACAAGTCACAAATCAAGATGGAATAATTTTTTTTTGTTTGTTTTTTTGTTTTTTTTTAGGAAGGCACAACTGTCAACTTTTGGAGATTTGAGTGGATTGAAAGACTACACAGTGTGAGCAGTTGTGATCAGTGGTTTCAGCTTGTTTTTGGTTTTGGAAAGTGAACTAGCTGGAACTGGCACGTTTGCTTCATTTGATTCTATGTCCTGGACCTTGTCAACAAAGGCACTGGAATTTATTTCAGTCATGTGGTATTCAGATGGATGACTATTGTATAAAACTGCCACTTCTTGTGTACAATCACATGGTCAGTGTTGAGGTTAAACATTGAAAGGGGCATTAGAAAGGAGATAGCTGTTCACACTAAATGTACATGACATTACAGCTGCAATGAATTTGTCGGTTAGGTTTGCCTGAACAAGAAAATGGAATACAGAAGAACACGGAAGAAACATTTCACTCACAATTTGTTGATGACATGTTTTTTGTACACTTTATCACCTTGGGAAATTATTACTGAATGTGAATTTTGAGAAAAACTCACATTGTGTGGATTGAAAGAAGAAAACATTGTAGTCTAAAATTTCTTTGAGATATGAACATTGTTTGGAATCCACTTATTTTGAATAAAAATTTTTGGTTTAACATTATGGGAGAACACTTTGCAGGTAAACATTTGATGGCAAGCCTGTGGAACTAAATACACTGCTTCAGAAATAGAGCTAAAGACAGTTAATACCTTTTGGAAGGATTAGCAGTGCTGCCAGGTGCTGCATTTTGGCATAGCATACAACAATTTTGTTGACCGTGCTACTCTTTGACGAAATGCTACGCACACACACACACACACACACACACACACACACACACACACACACACACACAACACACAAACACTTAGCAAGGACTTAACTTAACCACACTTAAACTGAGCAGTCAGCCACTCTGATTGAAAGTCAAGTCAAAACCACGCAGTAACACGCCAGACTGCCGTCTTCATAGATTGCCATCAGCATGTGTGAAGTAAAATGTGACTGAAAGTGCTGTTGAATCCGACTTCTGGTACTGCATGCAAGTGCTATGCTTATGTCTAGATCTGGATTTGACAGCCTTCATTGATAATGTGTATACAGACATTGCACCACTGGAAAATTTTGATAGTGAATACTCTAATGTGACAATGACACACATTGATAACCAGGTAGTGATCAAGAGGGTCCTATCAGTGCTGTGCATGTTGTTGATCATGAGTGGTCACATCATGGCCGTATATTATTGTTAACTCTTTGATTTCATTCATCAATGTTTTTTTTTATTACTTTGTAGGTGCATTGCTTTCCAGAGGATTGATGTTTGATTTTCGCCAATTCATCTTTGTCAGTGTGAGAACTGATGTATGATCTTCATTTTCATTTACAACAGACTGCATAAAAAAAACCATGTTGATAGATGTCCCGCCTGATGTGATCTTTAAATTGCTGAAAGAGATTAACATTTTTCATCAGATCTAAGATTTTACAGAAAATTTATAACCAAGTTTCCGGTGTGTTTTAGAATGTATATTTTTTAAGGGTTGCGTGATTTTGTTTTTTTTTTTTTGTTGTTGATGACTTGTGAGTTGACTCCAATGCTGTGACAGCCCTGATATAGCCCTTTGCGGTTGGCTGGCCTATAATCAACATTACCTTGCCTTCATTTTATTGGTCATTTTACTCTGTTGGAGATAGAGGCATGATTTTTGTGTATTAGCCGAGACAGAATTCATAATGATTGTGCACTTAATGACAAGTTTTTGTACTTTTGCAGTGTTTTAGATAGGGCATAAGACTTTTCAAAAAACCATCGCAAACAAACTGAGTTGACCTCTGGCAACCTGTTTGCGCAAAATCCAAGATGGCCACCAACCTGAATGGTGAATGCCTAATTACAGCTCCTGTTGGTGCTAGGTGCATGTGAAATGCACTTCTCCCTAAGGTATTTGATACAGGCAATCTGTATCTATGATCCAGTTAGATGCTTGAAGGCAATTTAAAGACAAAGGTCATCTCAAGGTAATTTCAGATTAAATTGCAGTATGTCGGAAATAGTCAGCTTCAATAGAAAACATTCAAGTTCACTTTCATCTTTTGAATGTTTGGACATTATTGTACTTCAGTGGATTCCATCCCACAGAGCTAACTCTCTGTCCAAGGCAGGCAGCAGTATGGAGCAGTTCAGCCAACCAGTGACCTACAGAGAGGCCAGAACTATCATCCACAACCAATATCAAAGCCAGTGGAAGAGAAGGCTGGGTGCAGACTGTGGTGTTGATGCGATCCATCGGCTCCAGAGATACCAGCAAACAATTTTCAGATTGAGAACTGGCCAGTGCTGACTGCTGAGCCACCTCATCTGAATTTGAGATTGCCTACACAGACGAATGTCTGTGTGTGGCATGAAGAACTGGCCACTGCTGACTGCTGAGCCACCTCATCTGAATTTGAGATTGCCTACACAGACGAATGTCTGTGTGGCATGAAGAACTGGCCACTGCTGACTGCTGAGCCACCTCATCTGAATTTGAGATTGCCTACACAGGCGAATGTCTGTGTGGCATGAAGACTCAGGCCCACAATTTATGCATCACCTTTGTCTCCCTGTCATCAAGTAGAAGCTGATACCCAAATGATGCTACACTCTCATGCAATGCTGCTTAGCAGGGCCCCACTTGGCCTGCCTCTGGCCTGTGGACACAGATGTGGTAGTTGTTGCTATCCATCACTTTCATCAGTTTAAAAATCTGTCAGACCTAAGGATTGGATTTGGATCAGGGAAGACTTCCAGAGAAATTCCAGTTCATCATATCTTCCTGGTACTGCTCTTCTTCCATGTATTTATGGGCTGTGTTGTAACATCGACAATGTTTGGAACTGGCAAAAAGACAGCCTGAAATGCCTGGGCCCCTTTTCGTGGGGTACTGACACCTTTGCCTTCACCCAGGATCCAGCCAGCTTCACATGACACATGCATTGTCTGGAACTTTGACTGTGCTGATGCACAGCAACAAATTGTAGGTCAACTTCAGTCAGTGAAGCAGGAAAGTTGATGTCTCCAGTCGACTACAAACATCTGGAATCCGTCCCACCAACCCACCCAGCATATACTGTACAAGCACACATAACAGGAGCATTGCATGCTGCAGCTTTCATTGGAAAAGTCCCTATCCAAATCTCTTATCATTGGGAACCCAAGTAAATGGGGTTGGGAATGGAATGACAGAGCCAAGGCAGGGATAGTGGACCAGTCTGCCAGGCGCCAGCAAAAGATGCTCTCTGCTGCTCAACTGCAGCTGCTTGGTTGCTTGCAAGGGAAACTGCAAGTGTCATCGAGCTGGACTTCTCCATGGTCCATCGTGCAGAGGCTGCACAAACAGTGCTAGTGATCAAGTATCAGAAATTGTGACAACATCCGCCGCATCATGGATGGTCATTTTGAATTCTGTGCTGTATTTCTAAGAGTTAGTCATGAGTTCAACAGCTTGAAAAAAATGAACTAGGAAAAAATGAACTAGAAGATGCAAGCAGAGGCAAAGAACAAGATATCGTCTTTAAAAGTTCAGTTTGAAAGTTATCATTTAAAAAAAATTAAATTTAATGACCTTGACCCTGATTGCTTTAAAAACTTCTAAGTGACATTAAATGTGGTTTGCTTTCACCAGAAAACAGGGGATTAGTGCCATCTTACATGGCTGTATTACAAGAACTGCAGTTTGCCATTAACTACTTCCAAAGATAGCCATTTTGGATTTTGCGCATACAAGACAACAGAGAACAAGCTGAACTTGTTTGCAATGCATGCATCAATGTATCTCTCTGTCTGTTGCCATGCCAAAGTGCAAAACTTGTCACCAAGTGCATGATTGATCATATACAATATTTGTCCTCCGCTATATTGATGTTATGTGATATGTTATAATGGAGGATTAATACAGGCTTTTCATTAATTCATATCATCATTGCATGTCAATGGAGGTTTGATTTGAGGATATTAGCTAATGCGTGTGTGTCAATGCATTGCATTAGAGGTTTGAGAATGTGATTTCCATTGAAACATAATTGTAATTGAATTCTAAATATTAGAGGATTCTTACATATTGCCACACAATTCATGTTTGTTACTGTCCACTATAATTTTGATTTTGGGTTTGCCATTGTGCTCAGCTAGATGATTGACAATTTGATTTTCATTGATGCATAATTTCATTGCCTTCTACACAATCTATGCCATTTTTTGTTCATTGATTAATGCAAAACATATATACTCAAGACATAATATGTTATTATAATGGTGGAGATGATGCAGTTAGTTTGTCATTGTTGGGTGTCATTAGTTTGTCATTGTTGGGTGTCACTGTCAGAAGACTTAGATTAGCATTAACACCTGAGAAGTCCATTCTCTAGTGTTAATGACCCTGACATGACGATCATGTGATGTGTTACCTGTATATATTACTCTGGCATTGTGACAGTCATGTAACGTCACCACTGCACATTACCCTAGTGTTGTGTCAGTCATGTAATGTGTCACCATTGTACATTACCCTAGTGTTGTGTCACAGTCCATCATGTGATGTGTCACCATTGTACATGACCCTGACTTCAGGACAAACGTGACATGTCACCACTGTTGGTGACCTTCATATCAAAACAGCCATGTCTTACGACCACTGTTCTGGTCTGTGTCACCCATGATGGGGTGATGTGCCTGCCATATATATCTATTGCACTTCCATTGCGGGGAGTGTGAAAACTGTGCTCCCTATGGAGAGAATGAATAATGTACTTCCTATGTGAAGAATCTAAATACTACTTCTCAGATGAAGGTGTGAATACTGTATTTCCTGTGTGGAATGTCTAAATACTGTACTTCTCATGTGGAGACTCTGCCGTACTTTCCATGGTGGGAGCCTCTCTCTCCCTCCATAGTTCACCACTGGTGAGACTGTTGTGTATGCTGCTGCCATCGGAAGTATTGCCATTACAACACATTCATCCTCTGGGAATGTAAGGGCTGCTCACAGTCAGGATCCATATGGTCATGGAAAGCCTGGAAATTAAATGGAATTGTAGCCAGGTGCTAACAGTGCATATATTTTGTTTGGTTACCTTTCATGGATGAAAATGTTTTGTTCAAGAGTTCTCTTCCCCCTTACCTCCCTTGGTTGATAAATTTAATTTTTATTGTGTAAATTCTTTGAATCATGAATACGTCAGAACCTACATAGTTGTATGCATGTTGCTGAAGTGACAAAGATTAATGTATTTATTCATTACAACCATACTGGGCTGAGAAGCCCAAATTTTCTAAAAACTGGTATTTTGCACAAGCAGTCTTGGCACCATTTTCAATTGTCCATCGAATGAACATTGAATAATTCTTGATTTCACAAAAAGTAAGAGGAAAACCAAAGAATCTGAAAACACATGTTAAAAGTAATGTCCGTAAGCTCTCATTTCGAATATTGCATGCTAAGGATCTTTTCCACACAGGCTTGCGGCTATACGAAATGACTGATGATGCCGGTTCCCTTGAGCAAGTCGCCATCTTTGTCATTGTCAGAGTTTTGATCCAAATTATCATTCTATGAAATTCAGACTTCCCGATCGAAATCTTGCTAATGACTCCATTTCTGTTATGAGTACAACTGAAAATGTATAGAACTTGTAATATTATCTAACAGACCATTTCAACAGAGTATTTTTCAGCTGAAAAGCATATCAAAAGCAGGCGATGACGGCCTAGCGAAGCGAAAAGTCAGCTGTGTTTTCTTGTATCTTTAGTAATAGAATTCTGCACTGAGACACTGTCTTGGAAAATGAAGTTTATATGTATGAAAAAAGAGCAAAATGCCAGCAATTCAATTATTGTAAAATTATTTCACGCTCTTGTAGTATTTTTCATCGAAATAGTGGAGAATTTCTCGTAAACATGTCAAAAGTGGGTTCACTCTGGGACATTAATCAGCAATGATTTAGTACAGGAACAGAATTGTTAAATGTGACTTACTGCATTTTATTCCTTGGGTTTCTGGTTTTGATTGATGGGAAATGTGTGTGAATAGTTTGAATGGACTTCGAGCCAGACAACACGGAAGCTGGGACAGAAAGCACAAATTTCTGTTGGTTCCGGCCTCACAAGGCCCGTTTTGTCTTCAGCACCGTGTTGCTGGTTTTGCAGTCTGGTTCGCATGTGTATATCTAGAGGCGCAGTCTGAGAGAGATCAGTGTGTCCCTGATGTGAGTGACTGGCGTGGGAGAAAAATAAAGGGAGAAACTACACTTTGTCCTCCATGTCTTCTTGGCTGGCTGCTATCCCTTGGCTTCTACACATTACATCTGCCTGTCTTCACCTGCACACCCCTTACACTCCACACCATCACCGAATTTAAAATGTTACTCATAAGACATCGAAAGGCATAGCATTATGATCCCAGTCATAGAAAGAGTCATTAATAATAAAGCCTTAAAAACATACATGCTAAGCGAGGGCATGTGTGTCAGTGTACACAAATTAAATGAAAGGTTTAGCCCTTTGGGCATCGCTGATGAGGATAGATGAGTTTCAGATTGCCAGCACGCCTGCAATATTTTCACATGAAAGTATAAAGGGCACATCACTGATGTAGGTGCTTCAGGCTGTCGAGCGCCTGTAGCAGCAGTGCCAGATGGGAATCGGTCCCTCTCTCTCTCTCTCTCTCTCTCTCTCTCTCTCTCTCTCTCTCTCTCTCTCTCTCTCTCTCTCTCTCTCTCTCTCTCTCTCTCTCTCTCTCTCTCTCTCTCTCTCTCTCTGTCCCCTGTCATTCCATGCCTCAACAGTCCAATGCTGAGACATGATCAGAATCAAGACAGAGTGACGAGAGTTGCCTGCAGGATTTGAGGAATAACCAGCCGCCGTGGGTGAAGTGGTTAGCATTGCAGACTCCCGGCTGGGAGGTCGTGGGTTCGAATCCCATCAAGAGTCATGTGGGTTTTTCTGCCCCAACCGGCTCCTACCTAGAGTTGAGTTTGCTGCGGACTCAGTTGGGAAGACTGGCACCACACAGTCGAGTTTCATCCACTTAATGGATGCGTTTCTGAGACTGTTGCTCAAATTTCCCGACCAATACTGCAGGTGCCTGTATCTCTCGGGCCTGGTTGACGCCAGGATATATTATGAAAGGAAGCATAGAGTACAGCCCTGTCATGTAGTCTCAGACCGAAATGGAAATCCATAGCATCATCTTAATCATCCTCATTTTCATCGATCAGCATTAAAAAAAAAAAAAAAAGGGTCCAATTCTGTGGCCCTTCACGCCTTGCTCTCATGGTGACCTCAGTTTCGATGTCCTTTCCACGTCTGTAGCCTTGGTTTAGTTCCGTCGGGGTCATCGGTGTCGGCGAGTCCATGGGGGCTGTCGTTGGACGGACGTGGTGGCGCCCTCCGGAGAGCTCACTCACGCCGGCTCCGCGACTAAGCAATTATTGTCGTCAGTAGGGGGCTTAGTAGTAGGTGGTGTCCTGCGTATGTTAGATCAGAACAGGCGCCACCGAACACCACCCGAAGTAACTCGGCAGCAGTGCAGTGTCTCCTCCGGTGGGTTGCCTCTTGACGACTTGACATTGACTGCTCCCTGTGGATGGTCGGTGCCGGGGCTGCGGCGGGGCCGACCGGGCTGTGGCTGTGGACGGGGTGTCGGAATGAGCGGCGTGGGTGCACTGCCTCTCAGGAGGCACAGAGGTTTGGATAGCAAAAAAAAAAAAAAAAAAAAAGGATTTGAGGAATAATAGAGGAATGTTCCTTTGCTTTTCTGCAAGCTTTGGTTATAGATATGCCGTCTTTATACCGTGCAGTCGGCACTAAAAAAAATAAAATGGCCGTCAAAGACAAAGTGGAAACTGGCAGAATCACAAACTTGTCACAGAGTTTGAGCAAGGTCTTTTGAGAAAAACAAAGCAGACCAAAACTTGACAAATGCAGATGCACACACATCCATACAAGCATAGCATACAAATGCTCATGCTTGCACACACACACACACACACACACACACACACACACACACACACACACACACACACACACACACATTTTCATAGTGTACATACACACTATGTCGACTGGGTGAAAGGTTCAGTAAGACTGAGTTAATTATGATGCTTATTTTCATTGGCTGCTTAAAAATTGCTGGAAAGCTGTGAGGTAAGTTTGCCTCATGCCTTTGCCTACTGTTCCCTCACATTAAACTTCCAGAGGACACGTATCCCACAGTGATGAAAAAAAATGTGAAGCTCTGGAGTAGACAAACATATCGTCGTGTGTGAAAATAACTAATTTGTGGTCAAGGAAACGTTTCCAGATGAGCTTGTCAGCATGTAGGGACCCCGCGCTGATGTCTGCTGACCTTATTTGAACTGTGCTCCTTGGTCAGACAATTTACAATTGTTTGACAATGTTCACTGCATGTATGATGCATAAAAGCACTGAATGGTGAACCCTGAAAGTCGGAAAGTTTTCCATGTTGTTTTCTGGCAACTGGGGAAGAAAAATTGTGTACACTGTCCGGAGTGGACACTTCGCTGCTCATTTTGCAGTGTATATTTGCTCACATGGCTTTTGTGTGTGTGTGTTGTTGCATTGAAATGTTTTTTTGTTTTTTTAATTCATTTTTAGCAGTTTTGTTGTTGTTAAATCAGGAAGCGAAAAAGTAAGGGCAATACCAGCTGTTCTTGAGTATGGTCTGATTTTTGTCTTCAGATGTCAGCAGTTAAGCTACAAAGTTGGAACCGCTTGTTTTGTTTCTTTTTACAGATGTAGTTAGTTTTTCGGCGTTTGACTAGTTGTATTAGTGTTTGGTGACAATTTGTTGGTGATATTCGAGTTGGGTGACAAATTTTTTTCTTGATAATTGCTATGAAATCGATTAATAAAAATGTCTGGGAAAAATGTATGATATGTGGTGTTTATGTGTGTGTGAGGAAGTGTGACTTTGTCCATTGTTTATTTTCGCATGTGATGAAAATGCATGCCTAGTGGTGGCATTGATTTAGCATTTAAAATTTCGTTCATGCCATTTTTGCCATAGTGATAAGGAAATTCACTCTCTGAGGTACAATGCCATGTTTCGCTTTCATCTTAGCATATATATGTTTTAAAAGATTTTTTTTTCTGACTCTTCCCATATTGCCTTTGATTAGATTTTGTCTAAAATATGGACCCTGTCTTTCATGATAATGCCTTGGTCATTTTTTTGGGGTTTTTGTTAAAGGAAAGAAAACTAACTTTATTTTTTACATCACTTGAAAACTGAAATGTATGAAATTGCTATTACTGCTTCTGCTAACAAAAGACGTAAAACATCATTCTTTTTTTCTTCAAGATGGGCCTTAACAACATGAATAAATCGAAAAAAAAAAAAAAAAAAAGTGAAGCATTTGCGACGTTCGTCAGTATTCGGTTCTATCCGTATGTGCTTGTAAATAAAGAGGATGCAGTCTTTTCGTGAGCAGAATGGGAAGTGTGTTTATGCGTCCTTTACTGATTTTGACAATCTGTTTTGGTAGACAAAGTACACTGATGAAAGAAAATTGCAATTTTTGGTTGGCGTGTGCTTTTAAATGGATTTTCTCATTATTTCGATGATTGTCTATTATTGGATCATCCATACACCTCAAGATCTATCATTTGACTTTGATAATGGTGCACAGCTTAATCCGTCAGAACAGCTGAACGGCGCACAGACACATAATGTAAATCCACTTAACCGAACAATGTTAGGGTCCACAATAGGATATAACCCTGCATTTAAAAGGAAGAGTTCTTTTCCTAAGTTAATGCTGTGTATGTGGAAGTGTGTCATTGTTTTGTGATTTCCATTTCGTCATTTGCATATACACACTTCAAAAAAATCATGTCCATGAATACTGATCCACATGTCTTTAAACACTTCAAGCATGATATTCAAATACATTGTAGATGAGAGAAAAAACAAATTTCCACCAAGGCACACATAATAGCCAAGCAAAGCAAGGAGAACAAGCAAGGGAAAGACGTGGAAAAAAAAAGACTGAGGAGGGACTACAACATGCAGCAAACAAACAAACAAAGCACTCATGCAATCATACTGGAACATCGAATGAAAAGAAGAAGAGAAATGAAGAATAAATAATGAAGGGGAAGAAGAGGTGTGAGGTGGGGTGGGTGGGGTGGGGCTGGGGGAACATATAGAAATGTACTATACCGTACAACATCTAGCTTGTATGAAAACAGACAATAGAATGAAAATGACAAAATGCTCATAGAATATGAACGCGCGCGTACGCACGAGAGAGAGAGAGAGAGAGAGAGAGAGAGAGAGAGAGAGAGAGAGAGAGAGAGTCTGTATTCCCACTTGTAACAAATAAGAAAGAATGCACGGTTTACTGATCTGGCTCTCGTCCCCACAGGAACTTGAGAAACTTATACACAAACCCTATCACAACAGTCTAGTACTAATATATTAAGAAACGGAAATGATCCATTTCATCAAAAGAGAAAACACATGTGCACTCAAATGCCTGTCTGTCCGTCTCTCTCTCTCTCTCTCTCTCTCTCTCTCTCTCTCTCTCTCTCTCTCTCTCTCTCTCTCACACACACACACACACACACACACACACACACACCACACACACACACACACACACACACACAAGCAAAAAAACAAAACAAAACAATAAATGCATATGATCACAAGAGCAGGTTGCTCGCTTTCTGCACACATGTAGAGTGCATGGAGTAAACTGCAAATTCTTTACATGCTGACATCTGCATGCACTGACGAAGTGACATAATGTATCCAATCACCATTAACAGTAGCATTTTTTTTTTAAAAACAATATTGCTTGTAAATGGCATGAATAAAGCACCGCTTCGAAAAGTAAATAGGCCCAGTAATTGCGATAATATGGTAGGCTAACAATGGTACGGGAAACGACTGAATGAGCGCCAGTAGGCTGCTCTTCGACCAAATTCATGAAGAACAGTTAAACTCACCGAAATTGCCTAGTCTTGAATGTCTAGGACCCTGTGGGAGGGACCAAAGGCTGCATGGTTAGTATGATATTGACATCACTGGCAGTGTGTTTACTTTAAGTACACGAACAACAAGAGGACATCGTGTACTATGAAAACCTTTTGTTAAACTAATTTACTTGTGCACTATTCTTTAAAAGTATTAAACCAACAGGATTATGAATCCTTGGAATTCATAACAAACTTTTATCGTTACAGCAGGAAGTCTTTACAAATTTGAAAATAAATAGACAACAAAAAAAAAAAAAAAAAAAAAAAAAAAGAAAAGAAAAGAAAAAAAAAACAAACATTGGGAAGAAACTTGCCTCCAGTCTAATGGCATCGTTGGAAGCTAGTTTAGTATTTTTATTCATGCCTCATACATCATGAAAAAATAAATGCAAAGACGTTTTCTACAGAACGTGCAAAACTTGCCTCCAGTCTAATGGCATCGTTGGAAGCTAGTTTAGTATTTTTATTCATGCCTCATACATCATGAAAAATAAATGCAAAGACGTTTTCTACAGAACGTGCAAAAAGCATATTCCTAGCCTGTATGAAAAATGTGATATGAAATGACTTTAAAAGAAAATGGAAATGGAGTAGTAACTCAAGGCCGAAAACGATGCCATTTAGCGATGAGAAAAAAAAAAGTGATTTGGCTTTGATATGAGAATAACTTTGACAATGATTATGTAAACAGTCAGACGAAAAAAAAAAAATAGGTGTCAGAAGTGGGATTCGAACCCACGCCCACATTCGTGGACCAGAACACTCATCCCGCATTGGGAAGGTTATCTACCTTGAGTCTGGCGCCTTAGACCACTCGGCCATCCTGACATCCCTGCTTTTTTGGCGGAAATCAAGAAATATAAAATAATATCCAGTCTGTAATTCAGTTCATTTACTATGGGACTTAGGATCCTTATGATTATCAACCGCTTAATCCAACAGATTTCTCATTTCCTTCGTCTCATCTTCAAACAGATTTGTTTTGTCTTTTTGCTTTGAGTTTTTGTCTTTTGTACATGATTTCCTCAAAACGTTTCGAATCCAAATTAAACAACGATGATTATGTAAGCCTCCAAAGTCATTAAACTGAAATCAGATAGTTTCTCACATTAAAATCTTTCTGTTTTCTTTTGAATCATATTAGTGATCAAGCGATAGGCTGTAACTTTTTTTTTTTAGTAATTACAAAATTTTTTTTTTACATGTTCTCGGTGACCACATGTGGCAGAAATGTCAACTTCCGGTCACGCGATGAGACAGACTGAAAACAGACACGCCAATCTCTTGACGCCCACTGGCACTGTTTTCAGAATCATGTAATTGTCCTGTGAATTTTTGTGACAGGAACATGATAAGATATGAATCCATCGCATTACCCCCAAGTGCTGAGAAGCCGAAATCGGAGTCGGAGTCCATCGCCAGTATCTCGCCGACGAGTAGTAAGTGATGTTTCTCGGCTTTGCCTAGGCAAGGAGTCCGGATCAGACCGGGCGCCTAACTTTCACGCCTGCAATCATCAGGCTGGAAGCGGAGAGACAGAGGGATGTCACCAGTCTCATACGCACGGGCAATTCCTGACTGTCCACCTTCACGGTGTCGGCGACAGAAAAAAACAAGATATTCCACACGGAATTGCTGACAACAGAAACAAAAGAGATCTCAGCGATCCCGAAGGTCTCACATTAAGAAGAGGTATCAAAATTTCATCCTTGAATTTATAGAAATTCCTGGGAGAGGGTGGAGGACAGAGCTGGTGAATGGTATGCGTGGATTACTGGATATGAATATTTACTGTTTGGACTGAGTTGATCAGCTCGACAGAAAGAGAAAGTGGATGGAGGCAGGTATCACCAATGTATCATTCTGATTATAACTCATACCAGTCGGGAGTATCAGACGCATATGACATAGCTCAAATTTCAGTAAAGACCTCGCTGCCCCCTTCCCACTGACCTACTCCCAAATTTATGTTCCCTTTCAGTGCATTTTCACTTCAGCTTTTCAGGGTATTTATGAATTTCAGTTACTTTGCCAAGGAAGTCATATTGGTTAATTTGGAAAATAATAAAAGTAAAAGCTACACATGAACATGCCACACATACAGACACACACATATGCACACAGGTTAGAAAAAAGGTACATGATGCACGCACACAGGCATGCACGCACGCATGCATGCACAATACCACACACACCACCACACCACACCACACCACACCACACCATACCACATCACAGAGTCACACACACACACACACACACACACACACACACACACACACACACACACACACACACATGATACGTGCACACAGTACGAACAATATACACACATCACACACAATAGACACATAGATCTACATGTATAATAAGAACTTGCATTAAGAGACCTCATAATGTTAGCAAAACGTTGTTTTAAAATCTTTAAAGTGCATGGTATATATATATAAGGTGTGTGTGCATGCTCATCCATCATACTCTCAGTCTTGTACTATGTTCATACAGATGTCAGTAATGTACAAGTGTATACATGCACTCATGTGACTTCCATGGACACACATACACTCAGTGAATTAATAATGTAAACAGGGGATACAGATGACAGTGTATTTTTAAGTCTGTCTGTCAGTATAACAACTCCCTTTGCTAACAAATAGCAGGGATTTTTTTTTTCTCAGAAACATGGCCATTCTGACATTTTTCTTGTACTCCATTTTTTTTTTTGTCGCAGTTATTGATCTTCCTTCATGAATCTAGGTTACCATTCCTGTCACAAAGAATGTGCACAGAAACTTTTTTTGCCTTTGGTCAAGCTTATTACAACAGCAGCTAGCTATCAAAGCTTTGCCTGGCAGTATCAGCAGGAGTATCAGCCCCTTTATAAACTGGTCTTGTTTGAAAGTTTCAGTCCTAAGATGTTTGCCATTGTTAACACTATTATCTGTGAGTCACCAGTATTTGCATTCCCCTTGCCCCCCAGATAGGGCTGCTAGGAGTAGGTCAGGCATTGAGCGGACATCAGACTGACCACAGCAGCCATTGTATGCTGAGCACTACATACCTCAGCCGGGCCACAGAGTTGACCATTGTGGATTCATGAAAAATTCAGTGGTGCATTCTGTCAGGTCATGTGACTTTTTTAACTGTATAGTGGTAAGTGTGAAGGGCATTTTTTCCCATACAAATACCTGTTGAGAGGTAAGCAGGTTTTTATTGAGAGGGGAGCAATTACTATTCATGAACATTAGTGTTGTGTGTGTGTGTGTGTGTGTGTGTGTGTGTGTGTGTGTTAAAAGAGAGAGAGAGAGAGAGAGAGAGAGAGAGAGAGAGAGAGAGAGAGAGAGAGTGTGTGTGTGTGTGTGTGTGTGTGTGTGTGTGTGTGTGTGTGTAAAAAGAGATGCCCCACCTGATGTGATTTTTAAATTTCTGAAAGAGATGAATACTTTTCATCTGATCGAAGATTTTACAGAAAAAAAAAATACAGAAATGCTTATCTGTTTTTTTTTTGAGAATGTAAGAAGTTATGTGATTTTTTTTTTTTTTTTTTCGTTTCGTATTGAGAGTTGACTTCGATTGGGTGACATCTATTGACAGCCCTGACATAGCCCCTTAGCAGTTGGCTGTGCTGTTACTAAGATAAATTGAATTGGCTTTTTCAGTATAACTGTCATGGTATTTAATTAACATGTTATGGTGAATAGTAATTGGTATGTAAAGCCAAAAAACTGAAATAGATCATGCATGTTTCAATGTAAAGTTTTCAAGAATTTATATTGGGACATGATGTAATGTATGAAATTTTCATTTCAGTGATCAGTATACACAAGCACGAAAACAGAAATAGACCATGCGTTTTCGTATAGAGTTATCAGGAATTTATTTTGGTGTTTGATGTGATGTATTTAACATATATCTTATTCATAGAGATCAGTACAAGCATGAAAAATGAAGAAGACCATGCATGATTATGTATAGTTTTAATGATTTATAATCAGTTGGGGTCAATTTGAATTGTTTTTGTGTGTGATGAAATTTACCTTGACTAGTTACATAGTATCGTCATAGGACAGGTTTTTAAGAGACTCATCTGAAGTTGTAAGTCCCTCTCACAACCCATCACCCTTGCAGCCTCAAGGTTGCAGCCTTAAAAAGGCATCATATGAAGGTGATTGTACACTGTGTTTCTATTGTTTCTTTTGGGAATACTTAGCTCTTTTACAAAAAGAAAAGTCTTTTGTCCTCATCTCATGATTCTCCACATGATAGATGATAATTTGCTTTTGAAGGGTAAACCTCCAGTTTGAAAGGAACGTACATGGCCACTGCTCCTAAATTTCTGAAATCAGAATCCAGCGCACAGTGGTTGAGTGGGAAACAACAGAGTTGAGGTGATAGGAGGGCTTGAGTCGTGAGTTCTCAATATATCATGGGCCTGGCTGGAAACAGGAATCAATGTTAGGATTATGCATAGCCACAGGCACTTGCTCTGAAGACACTGGCACATATTGGAGGGACACCTAGCAATTTGTATTAAGCTGGAGATCTCAGGGAGTCCATGTATGCATCAGGGAGAATTTCATTGTGCTGGCCTGCCTACTTCCTCTTTGTTGTTTTGCTACATTTTTTTTGCCACTTGTGCACAGATGGCTATTTGTATTTGGCAATCCTTGAAGTTGAACGCAATGGGCTTGTGTGAAAACTGAGATATCTATCATACTGTACATGAAGGAAGTGGGACCTGTATGAAAGAAGACTGCAGTCAGATCATTCTAATTCTGTGCATGTTGTAAATAATGATAATATGATAATAATGAGGACAGTTTCTATAGGGTCCATCCTGATAATGTAGGGTACAGGGCTCTTCACAAGTTTTTAACAATCAGCATATAAAATATACGCAGGACACACACACACACACACACACACACACACACACACACACACACACACACACACACACACACACACACACACACGCATACACACACACACACACACACACTGGGACACAATGTCATATACATAAACACTTAACTATGATATAACATGGTGAACAGCTCATTCGTACATGTGCAATATGGACGTGGAGTAATTTAGTAATATTTCAGGTGGTATTCTGCAGCTGGCATTTAAATATGTTATAAGTGCAGACGTGAAAGTCAGGAACTTGAGGAAGGAAAGGGTATGACATAGATGGTAAGATAGGGAATTCCAGAGCATTGCTGCAGGAAAATGAGAATGTTCTAGAGAGTCATGCTGCTTTTGGTTATCTGAGGGAATTGGAAAAATTTGGTCGCCAGAGGGAACGTGTAAGAATATATGTATTTTGAAGAGATCAGAGAGATTGGCTGGCACTTCACCTGTGATAATCTTAAAACATAAAAAATGGGACCTCTGTGATTATATGCAGGAACTGAAAGATGGGACCTCTGTCATAGCATATATACCATTATGTGAAATAGGACCTATGTCATAATGTGCAAACAAGTTTGAAATGGTACCTTTATCATAGTGTGCAAGTGTGAAACAGGACCTATGTCATAAGGTACATGTGTTAAATGGCACTTTTGTCTGTGTGTGAATGAATGACATGGTGCCTTTTTTCTTAGTGTATACGTGTGAAATGGCACCTTGTCAGGTGTGTGTTTGAACTGTGAAATGGATCCTCTGCGTAGTGTGTTTATGTGATATTGAATTTCTCTCATAATCATAATGTTGATGTGTGAGAATTATTGAGATAGAACATCAGGTATAATAAGGTTGTATGAGATGGGGCCTCTTTCTTAGTCCTTGTACATGTTTTAAATGAAACTTTTGTCATAATCCATAAACACGTGTGAGATAGGACATGACCATGTCCCCACTAATGAAATTACTTTAATTTTTTTGTTGACTCTTAGAAAAAATAATATAGTATGCACATACATATATGCACACATAAAATTGGATTATTATTTATCAACTTTTGAAAACTTAACTCAGCCATATTAATTTCTGAGCTTACTTTTTTAAGCCGACTTTGTCAAGTTTACTAAGTTTTTAATATTCAGACTTTTTTGAGAGTCTTAACTTATACCACCCCCTTCCCACACACAGACACATTATACCTTATTCCATCCACCCCCATCTCCACCTCCGCTCCCTTTCCTCACCCCATACCCTCTGTCTTCCCATTTAGTGACTGTAACTGGTTAATGTGCGCACTCACCCTTCAACAGTTCCAGTCAACATTTAGCTCCCAAACAAGATGATATAAAAAAGAAAGAAGGTCAAGGTTGATCTGATACAAGACCAAGCAAGCAGCAGGGTTTGAAGAGAGTGGAGAGTGTAGAAAACAGTAATGACAATGGTGATAACTGTGAGATAACTGCACAGGTGCACTAAGACAGTCGTCAGTGCAAGGCGGACCAGCATGGGGCAAAGATTAAACCGGAGTGTATCTCATGTGGTTTGAAAGTGCATTGCCTGCTCTTTTGATACTATGGACTTGATCATTGCATGCCTCATTTAAGTGTACATCAAGCTTCAGGTAAACAAGACTGCAGCTGTGTATTCCGGAAAGCTTTTTTATTTGTTGCAGTACTGCTGTTTCCCTTTGAGCCATGTGGTGTAAATGTTACTTGCATGTGTGTGTGCATACATGTATGCATGTGAGCTTGTGTGTCTATGTGTGTCACTCTACATGGATGTGATTGTGTTTGTTATACTGTGCGTGTGGGGGGGGGGGGTGGGTGGGGTGGGGGAGGGGGCATTTTTTCCTTCTTGTTAATGTTAAATATTGTTTCTCCTCCCCCATCTCCATGTTCTGCCATTCTCCCTCTGCTCGAGTTTCCACCTTCCAATCACTTTCCAGGAATTGTCCCTTTGCTTGAATTCTTAAAACCATAGCTCAAATTTAGTGCCTTTTGGCATAAAAGAGGCATCCCATGGTAGTTATAATCCATTTGAAAATTCACTTTAAGTTAACAATTACAAAAAAATTTTTTTTTTTTTTTTTTTAGATTTCAGATCTAGTAGGACAGCATTAGCAGCACTGTACACAAGTTAAAAATTTGACAAAAATTGATGTTCCCACGGTGTCAGAACATTATCCTCAGAAACTTGTCAGCCAGCTGTTCAGTGTGAGACAGAGAAAACTGAACTGCACATTACTTGCTTTGTGCATTTGGCTTCAAGGGAAAATCAATATCAGTGGATTCAGCCGTCAGCTGCCCTTCATGCCTCTGTCCAGCTGGTTCACTTCTCCTTTAATTCACCCTCAGTGGCCCTTCCCCAGCTCTTGTTGGATGTCCATTCTTCTGTCTCCATTGCCGGTCACAGGTGGACTGGACCCTGGAGAGTGTTGTTGGGTGGTGGTCTTCTAAAGGTGTATCCTGTCTGGTGCCACTTCCTCCTCAGGACTAATTAGCGGAGTCTGGCCTGGTCTTTACACAAATCATTGCTGGCTTTGTCTGGCTTCTGGGTGTGAAAAGCTCATTGCAGAACAACGCAATGTTGCACTTTTGTCTCAAGCTTTTGGGTTGATTACTGAATGGGGGAAGTTGTGGGCACCATTGACACTGCCGAGGTTGACAGCAGACTTTGCCCACAACACCTAACTGCCTATTTTGCTTGGTTTGGAATATAGAAGAAGAGTAGTACTACTGAATCAAAATTTCTACAGTGTAATATTCTTTGACTAAACAGGATTCTTTGACATAAAATATGCTAAAGGCATGGGGTTAATGTGTTAATGGCCACACTGTTGTATTGACACTTAACATCAATCATGACATACAATTTTGTGATTATTTGTAATGTACGTAAATGCTGTTTAAACCCACTACTATCCATAGTATATATGCCATGAAGTATCGGTATGCTGCTGTCGAGACACAGTTTGTGATCTTGTGTGTGTAGGATAGTGCACAATTTGTTTGAGCGTCAAAAAGAGAGCAGTGTATGAAGTCATTGATATCACTCTGGGCTGTAGGTCAGACCTGTCACTCCAGACACACATGACTGTGGTGATAAAAAGGGGGTCCCATGGCGGTCACCTGCTGTGTCTGTTATTTTTGTGTATGGTCACATCTGTAAACGTGTGTGTGTGTGTGTGTGTGTGTGTGTGTGTGTGTGTGTGCCTGTGTATGATTCTCTCCATGTTAATGGTTGTGTGTGTGTGTGTGTGTGTGTGTGTGTGTGTGTGTGTACATGCACCTGTGTAAGGGACAAAGGGGGCTAATGAAGTGTCACTGAACTGGACAAGTGTGTGTGTGTGTGTGTGTGTGTGTGTGTGTGACACCATAGCTTGGTGGGGTTTGACATAGAAGATACTTTTCATCAAACCTGTATCAAAGCAAGGCATCCTGGTTTGACAGACACTTTTTTAAACAACCGATCTCAGAGGACATCCTTGAAGTATGGTGTGCTTGGCTGTTTGACTGTGGCTATGAGCAGTATTGTTCCATCAGGAGTGCTCAATCAATAGTCTTTTGGTCAAGAGTGTTCAATAATCTTTTGGTCAAGACGTGATTCAAAGCTTTTTGATATAATGCTACAGGCTGGTTTCTTTCCCTCAGAAAGAAAAGAAAACTTATTGCTGAAACTCTTTAAACTGTTTCATTGAATAAAATAGAATTTACACAAGTTTAATATTTGTTGTCTGTTTTCATGAAATTTATGGAAAGGGAGTTAACTTGATGAACGTCTCCTTCTGCTTCCCATCCAACTACTGCTTCTTCCTGATTCCAAGTTGACGTTAATTTTTGTGCAGTTTATGAGATTGTCTGTAGTCGGTGATACACAGTATTATGATTGAACATATTGCATGAATCTTTCAGTGGCTTGTTCCTCATGGCAATACATAATTACAGATGGCAGATGTTAGGAAACTTTATGATAAATCCAGAGTCATCATCCTGTTTGTGTTACTTCTTCTTCAGAACACTGTTCATACACTGTACATGTGCACTTCTGTCAGCTGAGCCAAGCAGCATGGCTACCGTGGAGATAGTCAACGCCCGTCACACAGCATCAACAGTGGTGACCATCCTCATCTGCACCTGGTCCCCGTGGATTTGGACTCTCCCAACAACCCCAACCCTGACAGAACCTCAACAGAAGCTGATGTCCCAGCCAGTGAAACCACCAGTGACCCAGTGACTGAGAACAATGTGAGGAACGGAGTGCCGAGAAATGTGCCGAAAAGGAAGAACTGGACTGAGGATCAGGTGAACAGCTCCGGCGTCGGATCAAGTTCTTCTTCATGGACCCCTACATGAGTTCAAGGCCCGCCGGCACATCCCCTGGAAGATGTCCCTTCAGATCCTGAAGATCATTATCATCACCGTGCAGGTGAGGATTCGGTCTCTCAAGACTTGGGGAATGGGGAACATACACCATGATTGGTCTGTAGTCTGCAGCATATAACTGATCATGATTAATTGGGTCTCGAATTCACCTGATTTAAGTTGAAATTCTGTCATTTTTGTGTGTGTGTGCGTGCACGCACGCGTGTGCGCGCGCACGTGTGTGTGTGTGTGTGTGTGTGTGTGTGTGTGTGTGTGTGTTTTCTCCTTTCATTTGCACAGATTTTCATTGCCCAGAAGTGTGTTATTGTTGATTGATTGATCAGCAGAGCTTTTTAACATTTTCAAGAGGATGCACATGTAACATATGATGCGTTGAGCTGTGGGGGACCTTTACTTGGATATTTGGCTTACCGTGCCCTTTGTTGAATTGTGTATGCTCACTTGATTTGTTGCTTTAGTAGAAGTTTTTTTAAAGAAATGATCACACACACACACACAGAACTGAGTGGTAGAAAAAAAATCATTACTTTCTGTGATACCAAATATTTGAGCAAAATTTGTGTATAACGTGAAAAACAATTCGTTGAAAAGTCATACCAGTAGCCCCTTTCCAGGTGACAGTCTGCTTTACAGTGGCTTGCCTTGGTGAAAGTCAATTTTGCACATTTAAATGGCTGTTGAGTTTGAGGTCCACTAAGTAAGATCACCTTGGCTGTACTTTGATTAACCTTTGCCGAATGGTGTGGGTATTAAATGAGCTGAAGTTGTGATTTTCATCTCATAACTGAGTCCGTCTGCAAGCTATCTCCAAAACTTTATGACATTGTCCACAAATCATGGCCCCATGTCTATAGAAAAAAAAAGAAAATGATGTTTTTTGTCAATAAAGAAAGGAGTAAACAAAAGTCGCGGACTCCCGGCTGGGAGGTTGTGGGTTCGAATCCCATCAAGAGTCATGTGGATCTTCCTGCCCCGACCAGCTCCTACCCAGAGTTGAGTTTGCTGCGGACTCAGTTGGGAAGACTGGGACCACACAGTCGAGTTTCATCCACTTAATGGATGCATTTCTGAGAGTGTGGCTCAAATTTCATGACCAACACTGCAGGTGTCTGTATCTCTCGGGGCCTGTTGACGCCGGGATATATTTTGAAAGGAAGCGTAGAGTACAGCCCTGTCATGTAGTCTCACACCGAAATGGAAATCCGTAGCATCATCTTAATTATACTCATTCTCATCGATCAGCGTTAAAAAAAAAAATGTCTCAAATTCTGTGGCCCTCCATGCCCTACTGCCATGGTGACCTCTCCACATCTGTGGCCTTTTTTTGGTTCCGTCAGGGTCACCGGTATTGGCGAGTCCATGGGGGCTGTGGTTGGACGGACGTGGTGGCACCCTTGGGAGGGAGAGCTCACTTACGCCGGTTACGCGACTAAGCAATGATTGTTGTCAGTAGGGGGCTTAGTAGGTGGTGTCCTGCATATGTTAGATCAGAACAGGCGCCACTGAACACCACCAAAGTGACTCGGCAGCAGTGCAGTGTCTCCTCAGGTGGGTTGCCTCTTGACGACATGACATTGACTGCTCCCTGTGGATTGCCGGTGCCGGGGCTGCGGCGGGGCCGACCAGGCTGTGGCTGTGGATGGGGTGTCGGAATGAGCGGCATGGGTGCACAGCTTCTGAGGTGGCACAGAGATTGGGACAAAAAAAAAGAAAGAAAGAAAAGGAGTAAACAAAAAGCAAAACAAATGCAAGGCTTTGTTCCTTCTCAGAGAGCATGGGTCCCAGAAGACCCACAACATACTGCAAAGCTTTATGACTTCACAGAGAACATGGGTCCCAGAAAACCCACATGCTGCAAAGCATTATTCTTTCACAGAGAGCATGGGTCCCTGGAGACCCACAGCATACCGCAGGGCTTTATTCCTTCACAGAGAACATGGATCCCAGAAAATACACATGCTGCAAAGCATTATTCTTTCACAGAGAGCATGGGTCCCTGGAGACCCATAGCATACTGCAAGGCATTATTCTTTCACAGAGAGCATGGGTCCTGGAGACCCACAGCATACCGCAAGGCATTATTCCTTCACAGAGAGCATGGGTCCCTGGAGACCCCCACACCATACCGCAAGGCTTTTATCCTTCACAGAGAGCATGGGTCCCAGGAGACCCACAGCATACTGCAAGGCATTATTCCTTCACAGAGAGCATGGGTCCCAGGAGACCCACAACATACTGCAAGGCTTTATTCCTTCATGGAGAGCATGGGTCCCTGGAGACCCACAACATACTGCAAGGCTTTATTCCTTCACAGAGAGCATGGGTCCCTGGAGACCCACAACATACTGCAAGGCTTTATTCCTTCACAGAGAGCATGGGTCCCTGGAGACCCACAACATACTGCAAGGCTTTATTCCTTCACAGAGAGCATGGGTCCCTGGAGACCCACAACATACTGCAAGGCATTATTCCTTCACAGAGTGCATGGGTCCCTGGAGACCCATGATGTGGTTGTAGCACACAAAGAATAGGGTGACATTAAAGTGAAATTGATCAGCATAGTGTCTTCACATTTATTCTGCTGGTTTTTATGCTGTGGTTAAATGCTTTGATTCCAATTCGCTGCGTGGCTAGAGTCACAGGGTGCAGGCTGGGAAACCTTGGGTTTGAGCCCCATCCAGAGATACACATCATTATAGCTGAACTGTGGAGTCATTAGGACAGAAGAAAGTAGGCTGAATTTGTCAGCCATTCCACCCAGTCCACCACACTCATTCTGAACAGAAAATATATGAGGAGATCAGTGAGTAAGCTGTTATTGTCATAACCATCCTCCCCTTTCCCTTTCTCCAGCAAAGAGCATGCCGTATGTGTTGTACTGTTTTTCTCCATTCTGTTGCTTCCAAGATACAGGCAAGTCCACTTGACATTTCTGCTTGACTTACCACTCCGTTTTCAGCTGGTACAGTTTGGGGGCCAGCGTGCGGACATTGTGGAGTACTTTGAGCACAACCAGAAGACGCTGAAGCACCTTCTGCTGAAGGACTGGGACCCCAGTTATGAGACCATGCCTTATCCGCCTGCCACTGGCTTTTACGCTTTGTACACTGTGGATGATCTCCTGGACTCTATCCAGTTTGCTTGGCACAGGTTAGTGAGAATGGCCACACAGATAATCCTCATTCATCAGCTTTGAAAAAGTCTCCTCTCTATGCAATGATGTGTTCAGATCAAAGTCGACAGTTGTCACACGCTGCATTTGTGCACAGTCAATCACAAACACAGCATGTTCGCTCGATATGTGTGTATCTACTCCATTCAGAGAGGCTGAGGAAACAAGAATTCACATTTTTGTACTCCCTTTACCAAACACAACAAAGAATTTCATAATAACATCAACGTTACATGAATACACATTTTTTGGTCCAATTTTCGTGTTCATTTATCATGTGAACATTTACAATCACTTTTCCATCTACTCTGTAAAATATTCCAACCCCTTTTCATTCGTTTTTCTCTTTCAGTCTTTGTACTGGAATATACTGGATATGAAAATTCTTTCTTTGTTAAGATCCAGTTGCAGGGGGTAGGTTCATCCCACTGGTTGGACACTGAGGTTCCCATAGAGAATCAATATCACTCTCTGGTCGCTCGAAAAGGATGGTTTCCGTTTCAACCCCCAAGCTGAAAAATATCCACCATCTTGACCCAAGTCAAGCGACCAGTCTTCCTGTCTGGTAACACCTGGCCTACCGTACAGATCGGAACACACCATCCTACAAACAGTAAGCTACTCTCACGTATCATGTGCCTCAGCATCCAATCAACAAGAAAAGGTTATGGATTCAAGCACTGTTCACATATGGTCAACATTCTGATCAAAATCTCGCTTTTCAAAATCACCTCCTGCATTTCATAGGTAGTATCTCTTGTCATGACAACAGTCAAGAGAAGTTCATGGCAGCTGTCTTTAGAGGAACATGGTATCACTGTACACAGAGAGAGGCTCAGCCACACCGGCTCCATGACTAGGCAGTTACTGGTGTCAGGAGGGGGCTCAGTAGGTGGTGTCCGGCATATGTTGGATCAGAAGAGGCACCACTAAAAACCAGCAGAATGACTCGGCAGTAGTGCAGTGTCTCCTCTGGTGGGTCGCCTGATGGTGATTCAGTGTTGATTTGCTCCCTGAGGATTGGGGTGCTTGGGCTGTGACAGGACAAAGCTGGGTGTGCTTTGTATGGGGGGGGGGGAGGGGGTGGGGAGTGATGGTGATGATGTGGGGCAGAATAAGCATGGAAGATGTTGCCGTGAAAAAACTGTTTGCCTTCTTTTAACTCGTTTGAGATTACTTTTGAGAGAACTCATAACAAGATGGCCGCCTAACAAGCCAACTTGCAAGATAACTTGCAAAGGCAAGTGTGGTCCAAAATCCATCAGCAAGTCTACTTATTTCCCATGAAGACCATGTTTTTAAGTATTTACCCATGTCTGACTTCCTTCAGAATACTGACTGTGTGTTGTCACTGGGTAGAAAATATTTGAATGGATATTCACTGTGTGTACTGTTTTTACTATGTTTCTTTCAGGCAGGTCAGGCTGCATGGCTGAGTTTGTTTAGGAGCTAAATCAGAAATGGATAGATGATCGTGTTGCTGAGAAAATTTTACCAAGAGGTCATTGTTGAGAAGGTTCAGTAACATAATGATAAGAGTGGGAAAAGGACATCATTTCAGTGACAACTTTTTTTTTCTTTTTCTTTTCTTTCTTTCTTTTATTTTGCTGTTTCAGTACTACAATCTATCCCAGACTGCCCTGGCTAGCATCACTCTGTTGACAAATAATGGCACGGTGCTTCCCATCAGACTTTGCAACAGTTTCAACAACTACAACACCTTCCCCAACGGTTCCTTCGTGGTTGGTCCAGGAGTTCTGACAAGTGAGTCAGAGTGTCTGGAGAGAACTGTTGTTTTTTTTCTTTTTCTTAGGGCTCATGTGGTGTTTGAATATTGATGTATGTTGTAACTATGATTGTGAGGAAAAAACAAGGCATTGTAATGAAAAAAAAAATACACATACTTTTTAAAACTGTTTATTTTGTCTTTTTGAAAGCTTATTATTTGAAGTATATGAATTTTAGTTGAAAGAATAGGTCACATGATTGTTTGGAATTATATTCATTGAGGGGAACGTGTTACTTAGGACAGAAGACATGACAAGTTAAGAATTTCATTGTAACTGTCCATCAACTCTTTCTTCCATCTGCTTAACATTTACTCTTGTGTGTTATGTTCTGATAATTATGCTAAAATGAAACAAATGTTTGGAGTTTGATATCTTCTTTGTCCCATCGTCATGTCCTATGCTTCCTGCAGGACACAAGCAATGTTATTTTATTTGAATAAAAAAAGACCACATCAAGTTGTGAATATGCATAAAACTGGATTTTCTTTATTCTGCAGCATTGACTACAGGTAAAAACCATGACATTCAGATTACAGACTGACGTCTGTTCACAAATTACCCTGAAAATCATGTCAACCGGGACATCAACTCAAGAGGACATGAAACTGTTCAGCTTGCTGTCAACAATATTTTCCTTTCATATGGGGGAGACAGTGAATGGCACCCCCCTAATAAGACAGATAGATTTGAGTAAATCTTTAGTCTGAAGTGATTTATTCTGATGACCACAGCACTAGTTCTTGTCAGCTTGGTCTCAGTCAGGACAGATTCTGTGGGGACTTGAGAGATTTGACATCACTGTAATTTATGTTCCAAAACAAAAATCCGATAATTCAAGTTGCGGGAATATCACATGGAGCACTTGTGTGCTCCCTGCATTTTTTATTCTTGTCAGTACTAAATGGGATGTGAGCTCAATGGCTAAGATACATCATTGAAAGTGAAATGGCATAAAATGTGTTTGATTTGGAACATTCAAGACTGGTTTCAGACTCATTTCAGTCTCTGTGATGCTTACAAAGCTTGGGATATGAAACAAGGTACTGTGCTGGTCTGTTTCTCACCATCTTGGAGCATCATTTTCAATTTCTGTGTATCACATTATTGTCAAGGGGTATGGAAACCTTTGAATGGTATTGAAATTACCTATAGGCAATCAGCATTCTAAGCAAGGAATGCCTGGCAGACTTCTGTCTGCACTACATCAAAATTGGCCACTCCTGGCCGCATGGAAAACTAAGTTTTCCTTTTACAACCCTGAAGGCTGGAAACAAACAATCAATTCGGCCCAAGCCAGCGTTTATTCCTCCTGTCTGGCAACTCCTGGACTGCAGTACACATCGGAAACACACCCATCCTACATAACAGTGAGCTTGTTTCACCAATCACCTGCTGCCTCAGCGTCCGATCAACAACAAGAAAAGGTTACGGATTTCACTTTTAATCTATGGTTGCGCTTTCGTGTCACAAGTTCAAAACATCATCCACTCCTATACACTGTCACTCTGTAATAATTGATGAGTAGGACAAATAGACATGAATTTTACAGTCGCATGAAAATCTGAGTTTTAACCTAAAAATCAACTATTTAGAGACAACTAAACTTCACTTAGGAAAGAATGGTATTGTGTCACTATAGATGTCAGATTTGGCAATTTGCATTCTAAGCTGAAACACAGCTCCATATTGTTGGGGTGTTGAGGACATTACATATCTTCACTGACCCTCCATAATTTCACAAAAGAAAAAAAAAAGCTAGTCTTCTACGAAGTTATTTCAACTTATGAATAACAAACAGAAATCTTTTGCCATCTCTCTCTTCAGTAACCTTTTTTTTTTTGCTGCACTGTGACTGTTCTTAGACATTTTACCACAAAGCTGACTGTGGGTAACAGCAAGACAGCCATTTCTGGTTGCTTCCATAACGCACAAATCAGCAGAGCTTTTGACACTTTTATGCTGCTGACATGAAATTATTGGTGTCTCTTTGTGTGTAATTGTCAGACATAGTTTGTTGAGACAGTACTCACTATGTGCATGCTACAACACTCGTTGCCTGATTGTGTTTCTTTGTCTGGTTTTGTTGAGCTGTTGGCTGGGCTGTTTCAGACTGTACAAACCTGGTGCCTCTGGAGGGCAAGAATCCCTACGACATACGTGCTTTCCTGGTAGAAAACAACATCACATTCCATTCCGGAAGTGAGTGCTGTGTCACCGAATGGACTTCTTTAGCCCACAGTTGCCAACACAAACTCAACCCTGCAGCCAGGGCTGCCTTGAAAAGAGCATGATGAAAAAAAAACATGCACACACGGTGAAAAAGTGGAATAAACATGGAATAAAGAGGACCCCAACATTTCAGTGCAGTGACAGTGCACGTTAGACATTGTGAAGCAAGTTGTGGAACTGAGATAATCATCAAAACATGGTAGCAAATGAAGGTAGTTTGACTTGCTGAAAGATGGGAGCATACTCACTGTTGTGGGTTATGGCGACCAACTTTTTACGAGTTATTTTGTAAGTTGTGCAGAATGAATTATGGGATATGGGCTGTAGCACAACAAGCATGTCTGGCGCCAGACTAGCGTGGATTTGCTGACTGTTGAAATAAACATTTCAGGTTGTTAGAATTACTCTTTGCGAAAACAGCACTTGTATGAAAAATAGAAAGTGTTCATGTTGTCAAAACAGTAATGTTTAATGCAGTTGAACGCCAGTAACTTATTAGACAGTGAGTCAGATGATAGAAAGCAATGATTATGAACCATATGACCATGTTGAAGTGAATTCAGTGCAAAACAGATTTTAAAGTAGGTTTTTCTAGCAATCAACTTTACCTTCTTTGTGTTGTGTTGAAAAAAAAAAAAGAGAAAAGTATTTCGACTATGGACATCATTTGTACAATTTTTTTTTTCCTCATGCTTTTGGATATATGAGAGCAGATGTTTTTTATTTGTCAGCATACACATACATCATTTAGTTGCATCCACTTCACAACACAAACACACACACACACACACACACACACACACACACACATGCACACATGCACACACATTCACACAGACAGACACACACTCACACACACACACACACACAGACACACACACACACACACACACACACACACACACACACACTTCAGTCTTCTCCAGTGCTAATGCTACATAAAAATGTATGTTGTGGTTTTTTTTTTTATCCAGATTGTTGGAACTGACTTTGGATTTCTCCTTCCACACATTCCAGCTGAACCTCATCGAAAAACTCACTACGGTCCAATATGCTACACAGTCAACTCCACGGTAAGTCAGGTCTCAACATCTTCTGCTTCCTGGCTTATCGTGCCTTGAATCTTTAGCATTTTGTTCTTGTACAGTCATGTATGTGTGTCTTTTGAGAAGAAGAAAAGAAAAAGAAAAATGTGTCTGTTGAGAATGTGTTTCAGTAGACTGCTGGCTGATCAATCAAGGTTAAGATATGCGCTACAAAGACAATTTAAAGAATGTTGTATCTGTCAAAATTGTTATGTTTTATGTGTATACAATAGCTAATGGATTTTTTTTTTTTTTTTTTTTTTTTTTTAGAATGTAGACATTTTGTGGAAGTGTCCATACCTTGGGTCTGCATTAAGTGAAGATTTGTGTGCTAGTTGAGTTGTACAGAAGAGAAATGGTCTGAATTTCATTCAAACTAAGAAATTATATGTCTGTGTAGTGTGTGTTCAATTACAGTGATGTGTGTTTGAGATGGTGTATGTTTAAGGCGATGTTTGCGCTTACAAGGGTTTCCATTTATGGTGATGTGTGTTAATGGTGGAATGTGTTTATGGTGGCAGATTGGTTTCCGAAAAACAATCAGCGGAGTGGACAGGTGTTGATTGGGTTGTCCAGCATCATCACACAGCGAATCTGTTCTGGCAAAATTATGTCTCCTGATGCACAAGGTAGGGTTTCTTTCCCCTTCTTCCAGAATGAGTTGTAATTTGGAATAATCTTTTTCATCATACATATGTAAATATATGAATCAGTAGTCTGTAAGAAGGAGTGAACATTTTGAATGAAAACATGAATATTTTTCTGATGAAAAATGAATCTCGTTTGAAGTGGTAGTTTGGTTCAGAGCTAAGTGTGGTTATGTGTGTATGTCTTTTTTGTTTTATTTGTTTATTTATTTATCTTTTTACAGTGGAATGTCAATTTTTGTGGGGGAGAGGGAGGTGGGTGAGTGGGTGAACTATGCAGGAATTTTCAGTTGTGAACCACAAACAGATGTGTGGACAGGCATTTTCTACTTGCCTGAAACGCACACATGTGTGCACGCACACACACACACACTCGCGCGCACACACACACACACACACACACACACACACATGCGCGCGCACACACACACACACACACACAAGTTTGCACACACACACACACACACACACACACGCACACACACACACACACACACACACACACACACACACACACACACACACACACACACACACACACACACACACACACACACACACACACACACACACACACACACACACACTCACACACTCACATTTCTTGTCAACCTCATCAGATATGTCTGCTGTTGATGGACAGCTGTGTATTAATATGCTTCTGTTCACAGGTGTTTACTTCTGTAGGCTTCAGGGCTTTCAGTCCAGTCGTGAAATTCATCTGTTTTTTAAAATTTTGAAGTTGAAAACATCACTCTCCATAGGGGCATACATTCAGACATGAATGACTGTGTGTATGTTGTGTAAGTGCCTGTGTTGTAGGGAAGTGATTAGGGGAGGGTGGCGATGACAAGGTTGCAGGACATGTATGATGGGAAGTATGAGCCACTCCTGATTTACCCGAGTGAACTGTATGTTCTTATTTGAGTGTACATCTGGACTAGAAAGTCAAAACTCTGGTCCAAAGTTGTCGTAAGAGTGTTGGCTGCAAGAACATTATCAGTCATAAGCCTTTCAAGTGACACTGCCACCGCATCCCCCAACCCTCCTACTCTCCTTTAGGGTTGTGCTCTCTCCTGTTTTCATTGGCTGTTTTGTTACAGTACAGCCCTGCCCATTGCCATTTAGATCAGTGAGTCTGATATGATGGGTGGTATTGATCTGAAACCCACAGAGGCAGTCAGGGATGAAATGGGAAGAGGACTGTGGGGATGGGTGGGTGGGTTGGACTAGGATGGGTTGGGGAAGGTTTTTTTCAGGATTTTCCCATTACTCAGAAAAGTAGGGGAAAAAAAAAAAAAAGAAAGAGCAGCCTGAAAAGGCTATGAAGATTTTTTGTTGGAAAAAAAAAGTTGACATAGAAATACTTTTCCTGCACCCCCTTGCTCTGCTGAATGAATGATTTTGCGGTTTGCCTTTGGCGGTGATGATAGTGCTGTGTTTTCAGAGGACGAAGAGACCATGAGGAGGCGCAACGTTGGATTTGATGCCTTTGTCATCAGCATCTGCATTCTGTCCACTATTCTGTGTGTGAGGTCCTTTCTTCGGGCCTTGAAACTCAAACGGGTAAGTCTTTGTGTGTTAATGTGTGCGTATATCTGTAAGTGTTTGTGTTTGCGTGTGTTTGTGTGTATGTGTGTATGTGTGTGTGTGTGTGTGTGTGTGTGTGTGTGTGTACTTGACTGCGCTTGCGCGTGCATGCTTGCAGATGTGCATGCGAGTGCGAGTGTATGTGCCTGTGTTGCGGGGGGTGGGGGTAGGGGGGAGGGATGTTGTCCGTTGTAGATTTGAAATATTTGTTGAATTGTGTGGGTTCCTTTTCTTTCCATTGCATGTTTTTTTATCGCTGTCTGTTAATGCAGTAACTGCAACCCCCTTGCCAACAGGGCTTATTTGCTAATGGCAATTCAAACCATGTCATTGATTCAGTATCTGTATCAGTGTATCTTGACTTGCGATAGACACTATGTGTTCAAACAATTACAGATGGATGGCTGAGTGTGGAATTTCCCTGTATTGTTATCATTATTAGTGTATGCATGGTTGTGGAATGTAACCTTAACTAGATATTGCTCATAGCCGAAGCAGTTGTGCAAGTGTATGAGTGTGTGTTAGTGTGTGTGTTTGTCTCTTAACCCTTTGCCTGCCACACCCTTTTAAAGCTCTGAGACAACAGTTTGCCAAGCCTTTTTTAGTCGCGAAGGGTAATAATTAAAAAAAAAAATTCTGGCTCAAAAACTACTGAACAAAAGTGTATGAAACCTATACTTTTCTGAAAGGAAATTGAACACTATCTTTTGATAATTTCAATCACATTCAAGAACACTGCAAAACGTTTATGTCCAGTGAAATAGGTTTATGTGTTTTTCACTCAATTTCTAAACATACTATCATATTAGTGTGAAACAAAACAGTGAATTATTGTTAGAAAACAAAAGAATTATAAGGAAAAATGTATTTCCTTACCTTATGTGAAAAATATAAATCCAAAGTTTTCAAATTGACCAGATACATGTCCACAGCTACATCTAGGTGTTTTGGGTTCAGAAAGAAATTTATGTGTCACTGTTGCTTTTCTTCTTCTGTTATCCACCAGTATTTGTGACCACACAACACAAACACAATGATGATAAAATCACACACATATGTACATAATCATATATACAGGACAGGAGACAGTGACTATAGTTTTTCTTTGTGTGGTACTCCTGGAAACAAGGCTGCACACACAGAGATGGTGTTGAAGGACACTGTCCACACACATAGTTTGTTTCCTTTGGGATGCCCCTCTTGCTGCACACCTTGCACCTCCTGCCTGATGAACACCCCCCCCCCCCCCCCCCCAGTCTTTTCTAAGGTAGTGGGGAAGTGCCTGTCCGTCAGTCGTGCAACTTCTTCCGAATGGGGTAGAGCTGCTTGTGATGCTGGATTGTCGCCATACAGGAGGTCGCTGATGACTTGCAGCTGGAACGTCAGGAAATCCAACTTGCTCTGTGTGTGTTTCTTGTGTGGCTGGGTGTTGTTAGGTGGCACAAGGGGCTGGGCCAACACAACACCTCTCCCTCTCCCCCTCTGTGCAGCAGCTCCTCGTCCTCTGCCTCTGCTCTCCCCATCCTCTGCCAACACCTGTTGACATAAAATAAAAGTCATGTTCTCACACACACACACACACACACACACACACACACACACACACACACACACACACACACACATACACACGCACACACACACATACTCTCTCTCTCTCTCTCTCTCACACACACACACACACACACACACACACACACACACACACACACACACACACACACACAAATAGCACATGCACCATTACTACTTCTCACTCAGTCTTGTTTCAAGTATCTACTCAAAAACCATTTGATTAGATACACACACACACACACACACACACACACACACAGAGTGAAATCAGCAACACTCAGACAAAGTGCCATGCCCACACCATGCCCACCATGTGAAGTCTTCTGTTTTCTGGTAAATGCCATGTGATCAAAAACCCATTCATCAGCACACTCGCACAAGACAATGACTGTGAATCGTACCTGTTCCCCTTCCAACGCTTGGCCGCCTTTGTTGACTCGTGCTGGCTTGGCCACGAGCAGGCTTACCCGTTATGTGTGTGCCAGCTGTAGCAGACGACGCTTCTGCTTCACTCACAGTACTACCCTCCTTTCAGAGCTGCGATCACTTGACGGGCCTTCGCCCACTTCAAAATCTGGGTCAGTGACGCAGTCATACTCTGTCTCCGGCTCTGCTCTGTTCTCACGAGCTATTCTGGCAATGTTGACGTAAACATCATCCCCCCCCCTCCTCTGAACAACTGATTCGTCACCTTCGTCCTCATCCAGCGAGTCTTCTGACACACTGATGTCATCATAGGCAACAAAGTCTTCGTCCTCAATCAGTTGAAGAACTTCCTCAACATCAGTGGTAACAAACTCGCTGTAGTTTTTTTTGGTGCAGTCTTTCTTTTGATGCCACTTGGTCCCACTCGTGGTTCCTCTTCGGCCATGTTGAACTCATGTGAAAATCGGCAGGGGGTGGTATCGGTAACAGCCCAAACTGACCACTTGTCTGCCTCGTTGGATTCTTTCACTCACGAATATTCATCGCAGACATACGGACTTTCTTTTTGGTGTGAATGGGAAACCCCAAACTAAAGATAAAGATAGGAAAATTCAT
Organism: Conus betulinus; assembly: GCA_016801955.1. Classification (NCBI taxonomy): domain Eukaryota; kingdom Metazoa; phylum Mollusca; class Gastropoda; order Neogastropoda; family Conidae; genus Conus; species Conus betulinus. The sequence continues at coordinate 229,963 of JADBJO010002345.1, forward strand.
ACGATGACGATCACGGATTTTTCCGTGCTGATGGCAGATTTTTGCACACGGAACTGTCACGGAAATATCTGTGACGGGGCGGCCAAGGGGTTAATGCATGTGTGTGTGTGTGTGTGTGTGTGTGTGTGTGAGCGTGTGTGTGTGTGTGTGTGTGTGTGTATTCGCATGTTAATATTCATGTTAGAGTGCGTGTGTGTATATGTATTAATTAATGATAATGGTAGTGTGTGTGTGTGTGTGTGTGTGTGTGTGTGTGTGTGTGTGTGTGTGTGTGTGTGATGTATCAGCCATTAGATAACAATATTTGGGAACTGGAGGCATAGATCAGCGACATTCCTATTAGAAAACCTTTTGAATAATCTCCTTTTGAAGATGTATTTGCTTCCTTGTTTTTTTTTTCTAAATCATGTTTATCTTTTTTCTATTTTACCTCCCAACAAAGATCTCCTCCTTTTAAAGATTTTTTTTTTTTTGTGAGGATTTGTCTAGATTGATAATGACGAATTCCATTGCCTTTTTTGAAAAAAAAAAAAGTACAAATTTAGTGGAGCTACTGGACTTTGATGTTGGTTTGATGTGTGTTTGACAGCTCACAAAGCAGATGTTCAAGGAACGGTTTTGGCAAAAAGCTGGAGTGTAAAGATCGCATGGAGTTTATCAACTTGTGGTACTTTCTCATCATTGTCAATGACATCTTCACCATGATCGGGGCCTCCTTTAAAATTCAGCTGGAGACCAGGGTGAGGGAGAGGCTCAGTGTGCTTTGGTGTCTGCGTGTGCGTGTGTGTGTGTTGTGTGTGTGTGTGTGTTTTTTTTTGTGTTTGTGCGTGTGTGTGTGTGTGTTGTGTGTGTGCGTGTGTGTTTTTGTGTGTGTGCGTGTGTGTGTGTGTGTGCGTGTGTGTGTGTGTGTGTGTGTGTGTGTGTTCAACATTCTTGAATGTAATGTGCAGAGTCTGTGTTTATATGAACATTTTCAGCGCCTATTGTGGAATCTCTCAAAAGCAAATTAAAGAAATCTATGTTAAGGAGTTTTGAATTCAATTCAAATGTGAAAAATTCAATTCACGAAAAAGGGTCGTAAATGTTTTTATTTGAAATAGAAATTTGTTGGTATAAACTAAGAGAAAAGGGGAAAAAAGACAGAAAAAAGTCAAGTCTTTGAACATGGTGAATCTTAAAAGGGAAGGCATCCATTTAGAGTCTTCAGTATATAGGAAGTATTTCGAAGTAAATCACAAAAGCTCTTTTGTAATTTGTCTCAGTCTCACGCTGTTTTGTCTGTCAGGATCCTGTCCATTGTTACAGATTGCTGGAAAGTGCTTCAGTTATTTGATTCAACAGGTATCTCATTTGTAGTTGTGAAACTGTCAAATTTGAAAAAGGCTGGCTGTGCTGAAATTAGAAAAAAAAAAAAAAAGGGGAGGGGGAAGAGGGTTTGAATGAGTGAATGAGATGGAGGCTAGTGAGTTTTTGTTAACAGAGGATTAGAAAAAGAAAGGAAATGTCCGTGTAGTGGAGGTTTTTTTTAGGACAAAAAAAAAGTTAACATAGATAATCCTGCCTGCATGCCTTGCTCTACTGAAAGAAGTGATTTTGCTTTTTGCCTTTGGGAGTGACAATAGTCCTCAGTTTTCAGAGGATGAAGAGAGAATGAGGAGGTGCAACATTGGGTTTGACAGCTTTGTGTTTTTTCAGAGGATGAAGAGAGAATGAGGAGGTGCAACATTGGGTTTGACAGCTTTGTGTTTTCAGAGGATGAAGAGAGAATGAGGAGGTGCAACATTGGGTTTGACAGCTTTGTGTTTTCAGAGGATGAAGAGAGAATGAGGAGGTGCAACATTGGGTTTGACAGCTTTGTCATCAGCATCTGCATTCTGTCCACTGTTCTCTAAATGGATGCCTCCGTAATTCAGACTCTCCCATCTTCAAGGCTTGAGTTTTTTTTTCTGCCTTTTATCCCCTTCTTATAGTTTGTACCAATAAATCTACATTTCAAATAAAAACGCCTCATTTAGTGGCGGAGGGTCACTTTGTGGGTGGATTTGCCCGCTGACCTGTGATGATTGTGTTGCAGGAGGTGACAATCACGTCCTCCAACTACGACACGTGCAGCGTGATGCTGGGCATGGGGGGCCTGCTGGCCTGGATCGGCATCCTGCGCTACCTCAGCTTCTCTTCAGGAAGTACAACGTGAGTTCACCGCTCTTGTCTGTCATCACACTGAAGCCTTGTTCAGACATCAACTGCAGGTCCACCATCAGTGAGGATGCTTTCACAAAGGGTGCCCACTGCCACATCCGTCAACTGTCCCCATGAACTTGCCAGTGCTGAGGAGTTTGATACAAGCTCTCTACAGGCGCGAGTCTGAAGGGGGAAATTGAAACTCGTGTCACCAGAGAGCTGTGTGTTACAGAGCGGAGATCTTTTTGTTTGTTTTTTGGTTTTTGGTTTGATGATCAGTGAATATCCTGACCAACACTGCAGGCGTCTGTATCATAGAGTGTATCCATCAAGCCTGGTTATGGCCAGGACACATTATGAAAGGAGGCTTATGAGAACAGTTCCCATGAAACTGCCAGTTCTGAGGAGTTTGATACGAGCTCTCTACAGGCATGGGTGTGAATGGGGAAATTGAAACTCGTGTCACGACAGAGCTGTTCACTGAAGCTGAGCTTTTTTTTTTTTTTCAAAAATGACGATCAGTATTTATGAAGCTAATAAATATGATGCAGGGGAGCCCCATTTTGGTTTGGTTCTCGTAAGTTTCCTTTCATAATGTATCCTGGCCTTAACCCAGCTTGAGGGATACAGACACCTGCAGTGCTGTTCAGGAAAGTAGAGCACCGCTGTCAGGGACGCATCCATCAATGGATGAAACTTGATTGGTGTCAGTCTTTGAATTTCAGTCTGCAGCAAACAGAATTCCAGATAGGAGCATAGGAGCAGACCCAGGTGAAAATAAAAAAGAAAAGTTAAATGTGTCTGATGATGGGTTTTTAATCCATAAATTACAAGCTGGATGCCTGTGGCACTAACCACAGCAGAGCAGCAGCTGGGCATTCAGTCCTGAGTGACACAGGAGTTATGTTGTGACTGAACAGATACCTGGCCTGGTTGAAAACACAGGTGTTGTGCTTCATAGAAGCTGAAGAGCCTCAAAAAGGTCATGGGTGTTGTGTTCACAATGAAAATGGTAATGATGATCAGAATCATGAAAACATGAAAGTAACCGTTACAAAACAACAATTAAAAAACGTGAAAGTAACCGCTACAAAACAGCAGTTATGATGTGAAATCCATGACTTACATACAGAAAAAAATCTTCACTTGTTTTGCTGCAGTTAACCCCGTCATCTCTGAGTTTACAGCCAGGGCAGTCCCTTCTGCGAGGACAGTTTGGGCTGATGTGATTGAATAGAAGGGATACTTCACTTACGTTAAACCGTGATATCTCACATACCATTTTACCAAGACGCAGACTAATTCACACAGTCATTGCCAAGTAATTGTTTTGCAAAATATTAAAATGTCATGTGATGTGCCTTGGGGCTTCTGATGGTTTGACAAATTCCAACGTTATTTTTACTTTTGATGTGATCAAAAACACAGTACTTAATTTCAAGTCTTATTGTCTGGAAAATTATTCCAGCAGGATGTGAAAAACTTCAGAGCTAAGACAAAATTAATCGCCTTTCAACCTTACACTTTCAAATAATACTTTGCATGTCCAGACTTATAAAGCTTTGACAAGTTCAAAGATTATTAAAGTTGTCATACAGCTCCATGTTTGAATGCAAATAGCAGACTCTGGTTAGATCCAAAGACTTCAAACTTCGAATTACTATGAACAAATTTTAAAGTTCTTAGTTGTGCTAGATTTCTTAATCATTATTTGCATAGTTCTTGAGTTAAGTCAGTTTTGAGTGGGTCAGTCCATGGCCTAAGCATTGCTTGGTGCAGGTCTGTTCAGACTGAGCATTGCTTGGTGCAGGTCTGTCCAGACTGAGCATCGCTTTGTGCAGGTCTGTGTTCAGACTGAGCATGGCTTGGTGCAGGTCTGTCCAGACTGAGCATTGCTTGGTGCAGGTCTGTTCAGACTGAACATCGCTTGGTGCAGGTCTGTTCAGACTGAGCATCGCTTTGTGCAGGTCTGTTCAGACTGAGCATCGCTTGGTGCAGGTCTGTTCAGACTTAGCATTGCTCAGTACAGTTCTGTGCAGACTGAGCATCGCCCAGTGCAGGTCTGTTCAGACTTGAGCATTGCTTGGTGCAGGTCTGTTCAGACTGAGTATTGCTTGGTGCAGGTCTGGTTAGACTGAGCATTGCTTGGTGCAGGTCTGGTTAGACTGAGCATTGCTCTGGCAACAGGTTAAGAAATGAAATAATGAATCCAAAGAAATCAAACAACTTTGTGGCCATAGTAATCCATGTGCTGTGAAAACATTTTTTTTTTTTTTAGAAACTCAGCACATGACTCAGCAAACAGTTAATTATGGCTGTTACTTCTGGCATTTTGTATCATTGTAAAGCAGTCTTTGGAATGTGTGTATGGTGATAACAGTGCACATGCCTGCAAGTCGTATGACTCTGTTTTCCGGAGTCATAATTATCTATTTTCAAGAGTCATAATATCCTGTTCCCTTAAGTCACGATTACGTATTTCATGAGTCATGAGTCTGTTTCATAATCATCTGTTTTCATGAGTAGTGATAATCTGTTTTCATGAGTAGTGATAATTTGTTTTCATGAGTAGTGATAATCTGTTTTCATGAGTAGTGATAATTTGTTTTCATGAGTAGTGATAATCTGTTTTCATGGTGATTACAGCAAGACTGGTAATGGTGACTATTTTCAAGTAAAATGATGGATTGTAAGTATTCAAAAGAAACAGATAACGATAGCCTGTTTTCATGAAGTAAATAGCTATTTAGGGCTTTGATGTGAGAATGTTCCTATACTTTTGGAGTATATTATGAGGCTTCCATTAAACCTGAATCTGATATCTGTCCTGCTGTGATGCAGCCATGATGTGGTTTGTGTGATGGGCTGGGATACAAACAACGTGACTTGGCTCTGTGTGATTTGCTTCATGTGCGGTGTGTTGAGACAGGCTGGTGTACAAACATCGTGACTCTGTGTGATTTGCTTCAAGTGCGATGTGTTGACACAGGCTGGGGTACAAACAACGTGACTTGACTCTGTGTGATTTGCTTCATGTGTGGTGTGTTGAGACAGGCTGGGGTACAAACAATGTGACTTACTCTGTGTGATTTGCTTCATGTGTGGTGTGTTGAGACAGGCTGGGGTACAAACAATGTGACTTGACTCTCTGTGATTTGCTTCATGTGCTGTGTGTTGAGACAGGCTGGGGTACAAGCAATGTGACTTGCTCTGTGTGATTTGCTTCATGTGCGGTGTGTTGAGACAGGCTGGGGTACAAGCAGTGTGACTTGGCTCTGTGTGATTTGCTTCATGTGCGGTGTGTTGAGACAGGCTGGGGTACAAACAACGTGATTTACTCTGGTTTGCTTCATGTGCGGTGTGTTGACGTGTGTTGACAGATTCTGATCGTGACCCTCAAGTCAGCCTTTCCAACGTGCTGCGCTTCCTGCTGTGTGCTCTGGCCATGTACTGCGGCTTCCTGTTCTGTGGATGGCTTATCCTGAGCCCCTACCACCTCAAGGTGAGCCCAGCTCTCTAGTCTTCCTGAGCCCCTACCACCTCAAGGTGAGTCAGCTCTCTGGCCTTCCTGAGCCTCCATCACCTGCGGGTGAGCCAGCTCACTGGCCTTCCTGAGCCCATACCACCTCAAGGTGAGCCAGCTCTCTGGTCTTCTTCCTGGTTTTAATCGTGGGGGCTGGAATAACTCAGATGGCAGAACGCTTGACTCCTAATCTTGGTCATCCTGGGGCTGCAGGGGGATTTTTGCCTTGGAGTTAACATTGGTTTTGACTCCGTTTCCCAAATAGTCCTTCGCATGAGATTATAAACCAAGGTTCCATGTGTGAACACATGCATAACATCGTGCACACATGTAAAATACTATCACCAACTTTTGGAAGAGAAGGCGATTTATAAATGCTGTGTTATTATTTACCAGTCCACTTATCCATTGTTGATGGTTAGCTGCTAAATCACCCTACATCTGCCTCTGGTGAGGTAAGTATGTTTTAACCCATTGACAGTCATTTCGTGAGCTATGAGACAATACAGATGCTTGTGGATGATCCTAATTTTTGTGTGTGGAAAGGTCAGATGACTGCTTAAAAACCAGAGCCAGCAGGAGTCCTGATTCTTTCCAGTATCATAACATTTTTTTTGGAAGAATTGGATGTTAAGATGTGGCGTTTTAACCAGGTTCCTTCAGCTGTTGTGGAGGTTTTAAACAGTTCATCGCAATGTACAAATTTCTCCTTTTTTCACCTGTTACTGAGTGTAACTGACAACAACAGTAAATGCTAGTAATCAAGGCAGTGTATTGAACATGATTGTGAATGGCTAGGTGTCCCAGGCATCGTTAAATTGGGGACATCGTAGACATTAGTGTGGAGTGGTTGGATGTGACCAACTCTGATTTAGTGATTTGTAATAGTAACTGAAGTGACCTAAGTGTGATGAGTTGGTGTGGAAGTGCCGAGTCATTGCAGTGCTGGTGAGTGACTCTAGCGGACTGTCACACACATAATAATAATAATAATAATGAATACTTATGTAGCGCCTATTCTTGGCTGCTAGAGACCAAGCTCTAAGCGCTTTATAATCAACACTTGTTTACACAACGGGCTGCCTACCTGGGTAGTGCCGACTGAAGAGCTGCCAGCTCGTGCTTCATTCAGTCATTTCCCGTGTCATCCAGTCAATATCGTTCACTCATTTTCCTTACTTCCTTCAATCTTGCCATTTTTCACGCAGGGTGCATGTTATGTGTAACGTGTCATCCATACCAATGGCCAAACTGGCCTACTCTTCCGAAAGTTGGTGATGGGATTTTACGTGTGTGCAAGATGTTATGCGTGCGTTCACACACGGAACCTCGGTTTATAGTCTCATTCGAAGGACTATGGGAAATGGAGTCAGAACCAATGTTAACTCCGAGGGAAAAATCCCCCTGTACCGAAACGCCCCGGCGGAGGTTCGAACCTGCAACCCCAGGATCACCAAGATTACGAGTCCGGCGCTCTACCAACTGAGCTATTCCAGCTCCCAACATCAGCAACGCACACACACACATGCACTTCAGCAACATCAGCTACTAGATTTATAAACAAAATTTGGTATACTTTGAACACGCAGGTTTTTGGGGGTGGTGGATGGAATGGGAAGAAGGGTAGTTTGTTTTTTGTTGTATATAGGAGCTTCTGCTGAAACCAGCCTCGTGGGTAGGAATTTTCTTTCTTAAGCGAGTTTTTTAAAAACACATACCTGTCCCAAGGAGCAGGGTGTGTGTGTGGTCATTAAAAGATTTGGAGAAATTTGGAGAAACTGAGGTACTCTTTTAAAGGCCTTAGAAGTCTGTGAAAATTGACTTGTGTTTGTAAAGTTCGTGTATTTAATTTTTGTTTTCTGATATACACAGTATTTTGTATGACTGGAGAGCTTTTGGTCAGTGTGAACAGACTAGATACTTATCCTTGTCATCACCTATTTTGACCAAAACTTTGGATGGATCTAGAGTCAAAGTGAATTTTGTATGTATCAGGGGAAAATGGTTTCAGTTTGCTGTAGAGGTATATGTGTCAGAATTTTGCTCACCATTGTGTGAATGAGGTTTAAAAATTCTCTTTTTTTAGAAATGACTTGTGAGTTGACTTCAGTATGGTGACAGTTCTGATATTGTCCTTTTTGGTCAGCTGGGTTATAAGCAACATTACCTTATCTTACATGTGTTCCAGTTCCGACACCTGAGCACAGCGTCAGAGTGTCTGTTCTCGCTGGTGAACGGGGACGACATGTTTGTGACCTTCTCAGCCACTGAGTCCAACAACCTGCTGGTGTGGTACTTCTCCCGTATATACCTCTACACCTTCATCTCCCTCTCATCTACTGTGTCCTCTCCCTCTTCATCGCTGTCATCATGGATACCTACGAAACGATCAAGGTAAACTGAATTGCAACAGGTATTTTGTTGTTGTCATTGTTGTTTTTGTAGTTTGTTTTTCTTGAAAAGAATAATTTCCAAAGTAAAGTTTTGTTGTTTTTGTTTACATTTGCAACATTTAAACATCAGAATAGACTTGTCAACTGATTTGAGCGGGATTTTCTGAATCTGTCCACGGGCATTCAAGGAGACATTTTGCTGCTGGGTTTCCTCTCATTGCAGGTTGAAAGTCTCGTTAGCTTTAGAATGGGTCAGTAAAGAGCTGACTTCTCACTGTCCTAGGAAATTGATTCAGTTCTTGTAACTTCTGTGCTCAAACATTTGAAAAGAAAAATGAAGAGTTTTATTATGAGCCGCTAGGATGACAGGGGATCCTTCTCAGGGGTTCTCCACATCTGCTCCACTGTTTTCTTGTGTGCTGACACATTGACATTTCCTGCGAGCCTTCCACTGAGATTGTTTGTGGCTCATGCTCATCTGCCTTTCGGGATGACACCACCCCTTGCTGTCTCCTCCCAGGAGTATGATTTGAAGCTCCGGAGTCTGAACTGACGTTTTGTTTTTTAGCAGTGGCACCCACAGTTAGTCACCTGTCCTGCTCCCTGGAACCAGTGCTAGGTCTTCACAGCATTCCCCAAGACCCCACTCAGCGCCATCATAGCATGTTCTGGAAGCAGCTTTCTGGTGCTTGGGAAATCTTTCCATTTACTCTGAGATGACCAGAGTTGATATGCAATGCAAATTTTCATCATTACAGCTGATGCAGTCACATCACAGCTAGTACAGCCACATTGCAACGAACACAACCACATTGCTGCTAATACAGCCACATTGCAACAAAAACAACCACATTACAACAAAACAGCGACATTGCAGCTAATACAGCCACATTGCTGCTAATACAGACGCATTGCAGTGAGTACAGCTACATTGCAGCTAATACAGACACATTGCAATGAATACAGCCACATTGCAGTGAAGAAAGCCACATAGCAGATAATACAGATTGACTGCGTTGAATTTAGCCATATTGCAGCGAATAAAGCCATATTGCAGCTATTACAGACACATTGCAATGAAAACAGTGACATTGCAGCAAGTAAAGCCACACTGCAGCTAATACAGATACATTGCAGTGAATACAGCCACATTGCCGCGAATGAAGCCACATTGCAGCTAATACAGTCACATTGCAGTGAATACAGCCATTGCCCCTAGGATCAACCTTGTGAATTATTTAGGCCTGTGCCTTCCTCCTCTTGCTTCAGATTGTGTACGAGATTGACAAGGCATTGTGCATCACATCAAAGAAAGGAGTTGTTATTCATGTACACAGTTCGGCTAAGTATGTCTACATTGGCAAATTCAAACCTGTGCCCGTCCTTCCCCAATGGTATTGTTGAGAGCCACACTGTGTTCTTTTTTGTTTTGAGCTATTGGATGGAAGGTAATGAAAGCAGCTGTGTGGTGTAAAACTGGAAGTGTAAAAAAAAGCAAAAAAATGGTGTGTCTTAATACTGCGTTAGCCACAAAAATGTAGCCAACAGAGCTTGCAAACTGGCTTTAGGTAACATAAGTTTGACATTGTAAGCATAATTTGCCCAACACTGAGTGTAATGTAAATTCTCCTTGTTTGCTTTCCTGTTTGGAAGAGAATAATAGTTAGAGATGGGAGGGGTGGGGATGGGGGAAAACAAAAGATGTTAATGCAATTACTGATTGCTCGTTCATTTTCATTGTCCTGAGTGTTGTATATCTTGTGTGAAGAAGACCTAATATAAGAGGTTGAAAATGTCATGTTTTGTTTGGCAAACTGTTTGTCTACAGTTTTTTCTGCGGAGCCTTATGAATAATTTTTCAAATTTGTCTAGAGTTCTGCCTGCAGCGCCTCATTTTGAAACTAGATTTGATCACCCTGTTTGGCTTATTACCCATCACAGAGTTACGATCCGAATGGCCCCCCACCGACCGAGCTCTGGCACTTCATAGATGAGTGCCAGCATCCTGTGCATTCTGGGATGTATCGCAGGCAGCACACAGAGGACGAGGCAAAGGACTGGTCGCTGATTGATATTGTCTCCAAGTGCTTTGCCAGGTTTGTAGGATTGTGTGTGTGTGTGTGTGTGTGTGTGTGTGTGTGTGTGTGTGTGTGTGTGTGTGTGAGTGTGTGTGTGTGTGTGTGTGTGTGTGTGTGTGTGTGTGTGTGTGTGTGTGTGTGTGTGTGTGTGTGTGAGAGCATGTGTGTGTGTGTGTGTGTGTGTGTGTGTGTGTGTGTGTGTGTGTGTGTGTGTGTGTGTGTGTGTGTGTGTGTGTGTGTGTGTGTGTGTGTGTGTGTGTGTGTGTGTGAGCATGTATGTGTGTGTATGTGTATGTGTGTGAGAGCATGTATGTGTGTGTGTGTGAGAGAGAGAGAGAGAGAGAGAGAGCATGTGTGTGTGTGTGTGTGTGTGTGTGTGTGTGTGTGTGTGTGTGTGTGTGACACATCTGTGCACCTGAACACTTTCTCGTACACCATGCCACAAAAATACACTTGTTACATGTCATCCCAGAAGTATACCCAGTCGAAGTGTAGTGTAGTGTGTCCTCAGTTTGTGTGCCAGCTTGTTTTTCTGTGTTTGCGTACATTTTCTCAAGCCATGCTGTCAGATTTTATATTGTTTTCTTAATCCAAAGAAGCCATTCTAATTACACTAAAATGTATATCATCAGTACTATTGGTTTCAACATTTTTCATTCTCTGACAAGTATTCCAATCACACAGTCAAGTGCAATTCATTACTGCCACTTTCGAAATTGTTATTTTCTAGCAGTCGTTCTAAGCAAACTCTAACGCAAACCGTCCATATTGTTGGTTTTACCCTGTCAGTCTCCAGTAATGAAATAAAGCATCGTTTCATTGAATAGACCCCTTAGAACAGAGATGTTTTCTGAAAGATAATTGGTTGCTGTGATTTAGTGGTTAACTTCATTGGCTTGCGGGTTGGGGAGGCTGTGAGTTCAGTTCTCATTAGAGGTATTAAATTGTATGATTTGTGACTCTGGGGACCTCCTATTGGAGATTGCTTGTGCTATGGGTTCAGACTGGGAGACAGGAACCACGCAGTTGATTTCCTTTCACGTATTGGGTATGTCTGTTGCGGTATACTCAAAATTCCTAACCAACGCAGCATGTATCTTTATCTGTCAGCTCAGGTTGATGCTTGGATAGTTTGTGAAAGGAAAGGTGGAGTACAGTCCTGTTGTGCAGTCACTGAAAATAAAGTTTATAAAATTTGTTGTCATTTTTTTTTTTTTTTTTTCTGTTTGAACATTTTGTCAAGTTTGCCGAGACTGAAGAATTGATTACCAACGTTTGTTTTCTACTCTGTTACATGTGCCTATTGTTCTGTTTCCTCTGTTTGGCAGAAAGAAGACCAAGAAAGAGAAAGCAGAGGAAAGACCATTGCTGTCACAGACATATGACATGTACAGTGACATGCCATTTCCAGCTCTGGATAGAGCCGATTGTGTCAGCATGACACAAGAGTGCATTAGCTGTGATACCTTTGACAGTCGGCGCCAGATATTCATCAGTTATGCAAGGACATGCAAAGATCCACAAATTAAGATTCCAAGATTCAGTGTAGCATTAGTTGGAAAGTGGGGGACCTGCAGTCATATGTTAGAGTGTCTGGCTGCAGAGCTGATGGTTGTGAGCAGGGTCGAATGTTTGCGGCTGGAAGACCGACCAGAAGTAAATGGGTACCTGATTCAGTTCAGGTAAAATGTAAAGGAGAGGTACAGTTGGGGTCTGCCTTGTATAATATCCTGCGCCTAACAGTGAGCCTCTGACAGTTCACTGCTTCTTTGGCCACTAGGCAACAAGGCTTTAACCCTATCATTGCCACAAAAGTCAAACAGCCGCTTGCATTCAGACAGCCGCAGTAGTTGTTTGGCCCCACCGTGAGTCGGGTGTTGATTTGTGTGTGTGCAGTTTGTTTTTAAGTTTGCTTTCATTCTGGAATAATACATGGAATGGATTTGTGTTTTGTCATCCCTAGGGTGTATAAATGATAACAGCTGGTTCAGTGGTTCCAAAGTTAAAGCATTGTAAATCTGGTACTTCATGGGAGCAAATCAAGTTGTTGGTAGCCCAAGTTCAAAGAAGTGTGTGTTTGTGACGGTCACTACTAAAATTGGGCCGGCCCCTTATTGTCCTCCTCTCTTCCCCTATCTCTTACCCCATAACCTCACCCCCACCCACCCACCTCCAAGCCCATCCCCCTCCACTTCCCTCCCATCCTACTCCTCACCATCCTCTCTTCACTGCATGACCGGAGCATGGAATATGGGGGGAATGGTGGAGGTGAGGAGTGTAAGATTAATCTATAAAATGTCTTACACTGGGATTGAGAAGTTTGTGATGGTGGTGCCTGAATCGGCGCAAATTTGTCTGGTGGTGAGAAATGGCAAATAGAAATGTTGTACTCTGTGTGTGTGTGTGTGTGTGTGTGTGTGTGTGTGTGCATGCGTGCATGTGTGTTTGAAATTCTTGAATCAAAAAGTAGTTCTAGAACTTCTTTTATCAAATAGGAAAGATGTAGATTTTTTGTAGCTGTCTTAAATCAGAAGGGTAGTTTTTGATTTTGTTTCCTCTCTGTACGAATATTGGACTTCACTGGGCTTTTTATTTCCTCTGTTTCTTTTTCTTTCAAATCTTGTCATTTATGAATTGTGGCATTTATCAGTGGTGTACTATTTTCCTGATGTTTTTTGTTGTAGAACGAAAAGTGTGAAGACTTGTCAGTATTATTGTATGTGACTATGTGTTGCAGAGTCAGAAGACACATTGTGTCAGTGTGTATTTAAGCCCTCTGGGGAAAAGCCTGATGATCTGTTCTCTATCAGTGTCTGCTGCCAGTATGGGACTTCACAGAGTAAGTGAAGAGATCAAAACTGCGATTATTTTGGCTGTTTGCTTTAGGGGGTGTATATACATAAGAGGCCTTGCTTTTATCTTGCTCGAAGAAAAAACTATGTTCACTTACATGAGCAACACTACTTTTTAACACGAGGCCCATTTTGTGTGTGATCATCATGAAATGCAGCCTCCTTACTCCATGTAGTTGTCTCTCCTGTCGACATTGTGTGCTGGTCATAGAATGTACACCAATTAGCTCGCTGCTTAAAGACAGCGTATATCAAATTGTACTTAAGTAGTTCTCAAAAAAATTTTTTTTTGCTTTTTTTTTTTTTTTTTGGGGGGGGGGGGGGGGGGGGGGGGTTATGTACTCCTTGATGGTAATTCCCCTTTGTTCCTTGAGAAAAGGTGACAGTGGTGATGAAAGCAATCAGTTACAAATGGAAGCTGAAACTGTTGATTCAACTAATGCGCTGCAGTGTGGAAAAAGTCATTTACTTGTTTTGAATGTCATAGATTGTAAACAATAAACAAGTCGGGTAACTCTTGCTCCCACAATGAAACAAAGACATGCCCATAAGTATTTCCAGCCTCATTCCGTATTTACTGTGATAGACTGATTCAGCCGAGCTTGTGTGAAAAAGAGGGATCAGGGGTTAAGGTGACAAGGTCACAGTGGGATTGTAAATTGTAAGACTGTGTATGTCCAAGAGGATGTTAAGCGCAAGTTTCAGTTTCAGTTTCATTAAAGAGTCGTCACTGCGTATGGACTGCTCAACATATGCTACACACATCTTCTAAGTTTTGAGGCCACACTACGTACAAGAGCTGAAGCTTCGTTGCTTAAGGCAATAACTCACTACCACCTTATGTACATGGGGAATAAAAGTAGTGTTACTAGATCGTCAGCCGAACAGAATCAACACATGGTAATACAGACCAGGCCAGTAATGATATCAAACAAGAATGATACAAAAAAAAAAGAAAATGAAGGAAAGGCTTAGCTGTGTTTGGGAGTACTCCCTTCCATTTCCACACTTCCTGCTTTTAGCAGTTGAAAAACAAGTTCATGCCCATACTTTTCATTTATCCTCAGAAAACAGCTTTACTTCCCCAGTTCTTGTTCATCATTTTCAGCATGACATTTAGGCAAGAGAACATGGACCCAACAGAAAATAGTTGGACTTGTTGGAGGAGTTGGACCCAAGTTGTAATTTGACTGGTGCAATGGCAATCTTGTTTAGTGTTATTGCACAAGTCGTCAGGCATCATCAGCTTCCACACTTTACACCCACCAGCAGACATTTCCCTGTACAGCTAAGCCATTTCTTTGTTCTTTGGTGTGTTAATACATGAAAAAAGGGTCATTTACTTACTCTGTTATGTTTGTTTCTCATCTTTGTCAAAGACAAGGGTTCAGAATGCATTTATGTTTTGCAACGCGATTTTTTGCCCCTTCGTTTAGGGATCTTGTAACATAACTGTTTCTTCCTGCATTTCAACTGCTGTCTTCAGGGTCTGTTGTTTCAGCTGAGCTCCAGATGAACTTGTCCAGATATATTTCTTCCTCACTCTGTTTTCTTCCCTCAGTTCGTTTACTCGCCATCTATTTCTCAACAAAATTCACAGTTCCTGCAGGTATTTTTTGTTTGGTTTTCAGATCCCATCCTTTCTGTTGTCAATGCCTATAGTACGAAGAACTGCTGTATGTCTTCAAGTAATTCTGTAATTCTGTGTGAATGAAAATAGTTGAGATGTTTGAGCGGGGACATCCCGCTTGTCAAGTTGAATGACGGTTCATAATGTGTTTTCCTTTGTATGACAGTTTTTAATTGTTTGTTCTGTTTATTAGTATTTATCAATAGAGTAGACTGGTTTACACTCATGTGCATCATGAATTTATAAGACATGCATGTTGAATGATTCATTTTGTTATGGTCTTCGTTAAATTTTATCTGTGCTGCTTAATGTTTTTAAAACAATGAAGACATAAAAGTTGCATGCTTCTCACATTTGGCAAAGACTATATCCTCCCAATAACCAATGGCATTAATAAAGCATATTTCTTTATTCTTCTATGTTCATTTTCATTTCCATAATATGGCATCATTTTTCAAATAGCACAAGACTTTTTGAACTGGTTATATTGGCGTTTTTCAGTGAACATTCTGTAATTGAGGATAAAATTACCTGATTTGTGGGAAGGTTATGGAAGGGGCTTTCTTTTTGTCAGTGGATATTGTGAATACATTTGAATTTATTGTTTTAATTTTTTCAATTGCTTGTGTACACCTAAAGTCATGTCATAGCTGACAATGACATCTTTGAACTATATTTACTGTTCAGTGCAATGGGCTTTACTGGAGCATTTTGCTCAGGACCAGGATGGCCAGTGAAGGCTTATTGGTGGTCTGTGTCGAAGCAGGGCATGATGTGACATGCAGCGAGGGGTGTGTGTGTGTGTGTGTGTGTGTGTGTCCTTCATTTAACGTCTATCCACTATTCGTGATATTAGACACTACTTTTGTGTGTGTGTGTGTGTGTGTGTGTGTGTGTGTGTGTGTGTGTGTGTGTGTGTGTGTGTGTGTGTGTGTGTGAGAGAGAGAGAGAGAGAGAGAGTGTGTGTGAGTGTGTGTGTGTGTGTGTGTGTGTGTGTGTGTGTGTGTGTGTGTGTGTGTGTGTGTGTGTGTGTGTGTGTGTGTGTGTGTGTGTGTGTGTGTGTGTGTGTGTGTGTGTGTGTGTGTGTGTGTGTGTGACAAGGGTTAAGTGAATTTAGCGAAATCAAAAATAGTTCAAAGTTGGAATTAGTTTTTTTTCTATTTTGATCCAGATTTTTTCCCCATTATTTTTCTGTATTATTTTTATGCTTAAAACTCGGGTACCCAGGAGGCATGCATGCATATCAGTCTTCAATACTATCATTATCGCCAGTGATTATTGTTATTATGATAGTTGTTATTATTAATGGTTGTAATAGTCTTAGTCATAGTCTGATTATCTAAACGCTAGTGACACTTTTGCATGTATTTGAGTGTGGCTGATTTCTGTGGTTTTTTTTTTTTTTTTTATGAATTTGTTGGTACAGGCATCAAGTTGTGACGAGTTCTGTAGTTTTTCAGTTGTTGTTATTTTTCTTTTTAGCCGTACTGAAAAGAAAAAGAAGCCCTCAAAAAATGACTAGTTTAGTTTGTTTTTAAATATACTTAGAAGGAAAAAAAGAAACTTTCAACAGTGAACCATCTGTCTGTTTTTGTTCTTTTTTTTTAATCAAACTTCAAAAGACAAAGAAGCCCTAAACAAGAAACGCGTCTGAGTGATAGCCGATACAATTTTGAAAGTCTTCTTTAAAAAGGGAAAAGATCTTTTAGACATGAACAAAATGAAGCAGAATTATTTACAGTCGTTCTTATCATTCTGTGTCATGTTTACAGAGGAAACCATCGAATTACAAAAAAAAAAAAAAAAAAAAAAAGAAAAAAAAAAAGAAAAAAAGTAAGCAGTGAAAAAAACCTGTCGTAACTTGTGTCAGCACAATGTGATATGGAATACATTGTTTTAGGTGGTAACAGTGTTTATGTGAAGAAACTAGAAATAATCATATGCAAGTCGTTTTCAAAAGTTAAAAAACCCCCCCCCCCCCCCCCCCCCCCCCCCCCCCCCCCCCCCTCACTGTCCGCACCCACCCACCGCCTCTCATTGAAATATGTTGTTCTTTTTCCGCCAAAACTGTTTACGATACAGGTTCAGCATTTATCAAGTGCAATGACTTGTCTGAAATTGTTGGATGTGTGTTTCAGATAGTTGGTGCATTGTATCTGATTTTGTTGTCTTGTGTTGAATTGGGAATATGGAATGGCCGCCACCTAACATGATATTGCTTAACTGACAGTTTCATGAAGGCCACTGCGTCCAGCTTGTATTGCTCACTGACATTAACCAATAGTTTAATGCTGACTGTAGAGTTCAGCTTGTATCACACACTGACATAATCAACAGTTGAATGTAGGCCCAGTCTAGTTTTGTATCACAACACGGATGTCAACATCGAGTTTAATGTAGGTCTTGGGATCCATCTTGTAATCCACACTGACGTAACTGATGTTTTTATTGTAGGTGAGAAGAGTCCAGTGTGTATTACAGTTTAACCCTTATTGTTGGCTATCGGAATTAAATAACCCACAGTCAGTATTTTTCACTTGATTATGGAGTCAGTTTTTAAGCGATCTCCACAGAATTTGTGATTTTGTCAGTAAAGTATGGCCGAACATCCGTGCCACAAATTGTTTGGTTTTGCTGACAAACCAAGAAGTACACAATAAAACAAAAGTACAAGTCCTGCAAGACTCGCAAGGCTTTTGTCCTCTAGAAGAGCATGGATTCCTGGAGACCCACAATGTATGGCAAGATTTTTTATACTTGTGCAGAAAGCATTGGTCTCTAAAGACCCATATGGCAAGATTGTATACTTATGTGTATGGGTCCTTGGCATATGGCAAGATTGTATACTTTGTGTGAAAACATGGGTCTCTGAAGACCCACGACGTATGGCAAGATTGTATACTTGTGCGAAAAACATGGGTCTCTGAAGACCCACGACGTATGGCAAGATTGATTGTACTTACTTATGCTAAAGAAAACATATGGGTGTATCTGCAAAAAAAGACCCACGACGTATGGCAAGATTTTATACTTGTACAAAAAGATGGGTCTCTGAAGACTCACAATATTTAGTGGGCAAAGTTTCAGGGGATGTACAGTGAAGGTTAATGTTGGCCTCAGGCCTCGGGGTCCATCTTGTATCCCACAAGGGGTTTACATGATGAGAATGAAGAATGGAAGCGGCAAATGCCACGGATAGTTTACATGTGGTGTGGGGCGAGCATTGTGGGATTCTAGAGAATCTTCATATATGGAGGGATTATACGTGGTTCCAAAGTTCCTTCCGGGTGTTTAGAGGACAGGACAGCTTACTGGAGAATGCACAAGTCCTTATGAATCTTTGTGTTTATTATCCTCATGTTTTAAATGGTGTTCCTTGGACAGCTCTCCAACCGTTCATTTCATTTGTTTACTCTTATTTTTGCTGTTTTATTCTTAGTATATATTTTTTTTATTTATCTCTTTGATGGATGAGGGGATGTATTTCAAGAATAATGTTGTTTTTTTTTTTATTTACCTTTATTGATGGAGGAGGGGGGGTGTATATATTTCAAGAAAAACCAGTGTTACGTAGCTAGGAAAATTTCTCATGAATAGTTAAGCAGATACAATGAATTCAGAGTAGAGAACATTTTCAATGGTAGATGTTAAAGACATCTTTAAAGAACATCACTAAACTGAACTGAAAACAAAGGGGCTTGTGTGCGAAGGTGAAGTTGAAATGCATGTAGTGTACAAGCATGTAGCTAGTGTATAGCTTGTGTATCATTTTTTTCTGGAAAGGTCAACAGTTTGCCATTATAAATGACTATAAACTCCTAACGTTTTCTTGGAAGGTCCTACATTTTGATTGGTAGAAGTATATGTAAACCCTGGCATCATAAAAGTCCACTGAATGTGTGTGATGGATAGTTTCCTAACACGGTATGTGTTGATCTTGTGCCGGATTGTTACTGGAAATTCCAGTTAAGTTCCTTTTTAAGAAATACCCTACACATTCCCGCTTCCAAAGACATTCCGCTGTTTAATAATGTCTTCCATCTATGAAGCAGTTGTTAGTATTGCTTTAACAGAGGTGTCATCCATTCCTGGTTTGTTTACAGAAAGCAGTCCTTATGTTTTTACATCCTTTCATTTTTGGTTTAGTGAGACATCCGAACTCTGTAACAATCATGCGATGTGTGTGCAGAACAATTTAGCAGTGGGGGAAATCAAATGCAGGGTAAGAGTTTTTTCCGTCATTACATGAATGACTTGGCAAAGATTTAATTCAAAGAAAAAAAAGGGAATGGTGGAGGGGAAAGGGAAAGAAGAAGAAAATGAGAACATAAAGTCAGGGAAATATATTATGATGAATGTTAAACCCTTCACTAACAGCAAATGGGAACCATCGTAATGCTTCCTGAATCATGCCATACTGGTTTGCGGTAGACAGTCCCAAACTTTAGTAGCCATTCTTTATTGGTTTGAGTAAGACAGTCCCATGCTCTTAACATCCATTCATTATTGGCGTAAGGAGGACAGTCCCATACTGTAACGTCTGTTCATTACTGTTGTGAGTGATGCAGTCCCACATAACATTTTGAAAGCCGAGACTTGCATTCCAAACTTGTATGGTGGATGAAATTATTGTATTCTTTTGTTACATAAAAAAGAAAAAGTGTTGTTTTTTTTTTTTTGGTATATCCTACAGAAATGAAAACTTTTCTCTCTCGTTGTTGCAGAAATGAGATTTGGGTTGTTTTTTTTTTTTTCGGTGTGGTCATACACTATTTTTGAATGCTGGTTCAGGTTTGCTCAAACTGACGGGGATAACACAGGTGCTAATGTTGATACTGCTCATGTTACGCATCGAAGTGTCTATAGAGGTCTTTGTAGTTTTGTCTTTTGACAGAAACGTGATGGACTGGATGTGTTCACTTCAGCTAGTCAAGAATTAAAGATTTTTTTCAATGTCTGCTCTGTGTGTGTGTGTGTGTGTGTGTGTGTGTGTGTGTGCATGTGTGTGTGTGTGTGTGTGTGTGTGTGTGTGTGTGTGTGTGTGTATGTGTGAAAACGTGTACACAAAATATGAGTGTACACAGGAGGATATAGCTTGGAGGAAACGATTGTATTGTCAGCAGGATTGAGATGATGAATTTAATGATACTAGATTTTAGATGAGTAAATAAAGGAATTGGAATAGATGTTCAGCTGGGCTTACATAACACAAATACATTACATTTAACAAAACCAATTTCTTCAGTTTGAAAGTTCTCTTTTTTTCTTTACCCTGATGAACTGAACGTTCATGCAGAAAAAAAGAGGAGAGTATGAAATTGAGAAGAAAAGTGACACAGGAAAAAGTTACACTCCAGTCTTGCTAGTAGCCCTCAGAGAATGTAAAACTGTACTCTCTTTTCCATTAATATCTTGGAGAATATCGAAGTGTAAGCAAGAGACAGGGAAAGAGGGTGGATTTGGTCTGTTCTGATATGTCTAATCTTATGTGAATTCTCGGCATGATTCACATAATTTTCTACCAAAGTAAATCTAGGTGTAAAAAGCATGCCCACAAAAGAGCCCCTCACAACCACTTCAGGACAAAGTGTAAAATGTGCGCAGAGAAATTTGTGTTTACTTTCACCCACCCAATGAAAATCAAATAAACCCAAGCTACCTAGGTAACTGCCCATTCTGCTTTCATATGAAGGCGCACATGTTTTGCTTGAGAATTATATTTAGTGGTGCCTATGTGTGTGATGTTTGTGTGAACGAAGATCTTGGTAAGTTTACGCATGTGGTCATGATACGTGCCTGGCATGGAGTAGTGAGATGACCTACTGCTGGATGCCCATGTCATGCCTCTGTCAAGTGCCATTCAGGTGGGTGTTCCGTGCCATGTCTTTGTTACCTACCCCGTAAAGTGAGAATTCCATGTCAGTGTGACGTGACGCTTGACAACACCATCCGATCGGCCCCACACTAAAAACAACACCAAACCAAAAAATAGATTCAAATCTATGCCCACCCTCCCCTCTCAAACCCCTTCACCCCCCCCCCCCCCCCCCCCCCCCCCCCCCCCCCCCCCCCCCCCCCCCCCCTACCCCCCTTCCCCCTCTTAGAATGGTGTGAGTCGCACGACTTGACTATGTGCTACAAGAAAACTTGCGTCACGGTATAATAATCATATACATTCAGTGTAACTTAGACAGAACCCCTGTATGCCAACTTAAGCTTGCTGCACAGAGTGCAAGCGAGTAAAGTAGGAGTGAGGAAGGACCCCTCATTGTGGTATCCAATGAGAACTGAAACACAGCCTATGGAAGTGTCACGCCATTTCTTATCTATGTATAAGTAATAAAAGTTGATGTGTGAAAGTGCACTTAACTTGTGTCAGTTCCCTGTTGTTCAATCGAATGTTGAATGTTTGAACTTCTCTCTTCAATTCTGTATCTCGGAGCTATAAGTAATTGTAATTAAGAGTACAGGCCTAAGGGAAATTATCTCAGAGCCACTCTCCCGTATTTTATCAATACCCGGAACAAAAAAAAATTTCTTTGATGACTAGTACCGGAAAGTTGCTCCTTCCACCACTAGTAAGAGAGGGGGTGTAGGTGAAATATAAAGATAATTCTCATCGAGAAATTATTCTAAGTCCTTCCCCTAGAGGACCCACCTACCACTCGTATCCATTCGTCACATCGAAGTGGGGGCTCGTCCGGGATTGTAAAATACACTTTGGATTGTTAAATACAATTCACTCAGAATTTTATTTCCTTTGCTAGTCCAAAAATTTGGACAAGAGCAGAATTCAGAGCAAATAGGCTGATTGAGTTGAGTCCAGGAGGGAAACCTTTTATGTTTGTTGTGTGAATGGTTATCTTACATAACAAATAATAAGAGTGTGTGTGGTTGATGTTATAATCAATTCATTTTGATATTTACCTTGTGTGATTCTTTGCTTTTGTTGTACTTAGTGGATCTTTGATTGATAAGGATTGTATAACAGTTCATTATCATGGCTTAAGCAGTGAAACTTAGACGGGAGATCAAGGAGTGGGGAGAATCCCTAGGCCTCTCTGGTCAAGATTTAGTCTCATTTGTGATTACACAATTTGAAAAGGAATCTGAGATTAAAACAGCTGGAATTAGATGCCGAAGAGCGCGAAAAGGTTTAGACAACTAGAAGCTGCTGAGCGTGATAAGGCCAGAGAACATGAACTTGAGCTCTCAGAAAGATTGAGAAATCAGCGGAGAATGATAGCTCTTCAGACACAGCCAGCCCAAATTCACAACCTCCCATCCAAATTCCGGCCATGTCATTTTCTTTGGATCCTTTTAATGAGAACACGGAAAGTATTGACACATACTTAGACCGGTTCGAAAGATTGGCCAATGAATTCGGCCTAGCCCCAGAAAAACGTAACATCAAATTAGCACAAGGTCTTAGAGGTGTTGCTTATGATGTGTATACCAAGTTACCACCAAACAAAGTAACTGATTATGATGCTCTCAAACAAGCCCTACTCACCCGTTATGAGCTGACAGCTGACGCCTACCGAAAGAAATTTCGAAACTTCGTTTTTTAACGATGAAGCAGATAAAGCAGCAAAAATGGAAGCAAAGAATATATTAGGTAGTATTGAGGTTGATTGTCCTTTGTCATACACTGAAATTAGTCATATAATCGAGAGGGATTTCTTGAGTCTATACAGTTCCTCATCAAAACCTCGTTAGCAAATTCTGTCAAACTTTGTGTCGATTAGCCGACCGGTTTCAAGCCTGACTTTTAGACTTTTAAGTAATTCCCTACGAACCAAGTATTGCCAGACTGTTAAGTATGCATGTCGTGGGGATCTTTCAGTTCAACATGTGATTTTTGATTGTGAACTAATGAAACCCTTTTTGAATGGGTGTTATACCAAGTCCTGACACTGGGCATGTTAATGTGTTTGACTTTTTAGATTCGTTGCCAGTTGTTTCTCTTGTTAAATTAACGAGTAACCTTTTGCAAAGTCCATTAAGGAACATTCTATAGCCATAATCGTAAGTGGCAGTAGTAATTAGCGCTGAGTGTGTAATTGGAATACCTGCTAGAGAATGAAAAATGTTGAAAGCCATAGTACTTATGATATACATTTTAGCATAATTAGAATGGCTTCTTTAGATTAAGAAAACAACATTAAATCTGACAGCATGGCTTGAGAAAATGTATGCAAACAAACACAGAAAAACAAGCTGACACACAAACTGAGCACACACTACACTACACTTCTACCGGGTATACTTGGGATAATATGTAACAAGTGTATTTTTGTGGCATGGTGTATAAGACAGTGTTCGGGTGCACAAGTGTCACACACACACACACACACACACACACACACACGCGCGCGCGCGCGCGCGCGCGCGCTCAAGCACACACACACACACACACACACACACACACACACTTGCTGTTCACACATTACTTACAAATGCATTGGACCAGTGCAGCTATGGTCTATGGCTGTCACATACCCAAACTCTGCACTTGTATGAGGCAGACTACTTCCACATCCTAAACACATCTAAATCATGACCTGTCTTAATCAGAAAGACCTTTCTGTGCTTTCTGGCAATAAGTACGAGGTAAACAATCTTCACACCTCAACAATGCAAAGTTTTGATGCCATCAGGCGTTCACATCACCCACCTGAGTCTTTTAACAACAACAACAAAATGCAAACCCAACCAGGAATAATGGAACATGGAACGGACAACAAGGAACAGATTGCTGTTGCTGGCAAAGAATGTCTCTTCATCACAATCTGCGCTTAGAAGAGAAGTAGATTTGCCATTTTGACTGGCATGCCATGAATGCCTAATATAGTGGCCAAATATGTCAACACCATAAGAATAACCTAACGGTTTCTGATTTCCGACGTGTACCAGGAGGTTCATCAGTTAGATCATTAGGCATATGCCTGACCTGGAAGTGTTCTTTTTCCTTACTTTTAATTTAGTGTAGAACATCCTCACACACACACACACACACACACACACACACACACACACACACACACACACACACACACACACACACACACACACACACACACACACACACACACACACAAACGCGCGCGTGCGCGCACACACACACACACACACACACACACACACACACACACACATACACTTGCTGTTCATATTTATTTACAAATGCATTGGACCAGTGCAGCTATGGTCTATGGTTGTCATGTACCCAAACTTTACACATGTATGAGGCAGACTTCTTTCACATCCTAAAAACACATCTAAATCATGACCTGTCTGTATCAGAAAGACCTTTCTGTGATTTCTGACAATAAGTACGAGGTAAACATTCTTCACACCTCAACAGTGCACAGTTTTCATGCCGTCAGGTGTTCACATTACCCAGCCGGCTCTTTACCCGCGCTTTGATAAACTTCCGTAGTTTGATTTCTTTCTCCTTATGATTCTTCTCATGCGTGGCCATGTATGCGTAGAGGAAAGGGTTCAGGGCAGCATTCAATGGCATGACAAACACAGCCATGGCGATATTGACATCTGATGTTACAGGGACATCCAACTTTGCCATGAGTCCACAGACGCTAACAGAGAACGAACATAGACAGTTGGACACGACAATGATTAGGAGACGGCGAGCAATGTTAGCTTCCTTGGATCTTGTTGTACCAGTCATAATGACGTCGTCTTTGGCCTTTGACTCACCATTTGTCATAGTGCCGGCTGTCAGTGTCCAGAAGATGAGACTATGACCTGCAGCAGTGAACAGAACCAGAATCAGGTTGAACACATTCATGACACTGAACGAGTAATGGCGACCAGGAAAATCAGCTCTGGTGACTGGCAAAGGAATGCAGATTGCTGTGTCACTGTAGAAGGCCCAGTGGGACGTCACAGGGAGTACAGGTATTGAGGCCAGAATCACTCCTAGTCCCCAGCCGGCAATGCTGGCCACGTGAGCTGATGCACTACTGAAACGAAGACAACTGAAAGGAAACTGGATGACCAGGAAGCGATCCAGGCTGATGAGGCAAACAAGAATGGATGATACCTCACAGGACAAAAAGCAGAGAAATCCTGAAATACAGCACGTTGTGCTTCCCTTCCAAGATGATTCTTTCCACAAGTAGTTGCCAGTAAACAGAATATCTGCCAGTCCAATGATCATTAAATGAACCCCCATGAGAAAGTCAGATACAAACAGATAAAGTACAAACACTGCATAACCAGCCTTACATTTGGCAGGTGAGATGCACAGACGGTACACAATACTGCACGAGTTTCCAAACAAAGCAGCCACTGCGAAAATGGCCACAGAAGCTGTGTATGATCCAGATTCAACAGATTATTACACGAAGAGATTTCATCAGCTGGTGCAACACACCCCCAAGAAATCGTTTGGTAATATAGCAGGACAGCAGAGCTTAAAGTCTTCAGCGACTACCTCTTTTAGGAAAATCATTTTCTTCATGAAATCAGGTCTATATTCAGACTCAGGGGGCAACCCTGCAAACTCAGTATCTTCTTCAGGTTCGTGAACAGTTCCATTCCATGAAGAGATTTTAATTTGCTGTGGGAAAAATCAATGATTTGTAGCTGAGGTATCCATCGTGATAAAGCATGCAATTGGGATACGTCATTTGGAACTCGCGAAACATTCAACAACTGAAGGGAGTTCAAACGAGGACGTCTATCAAAACAAAGAAATCCTCCGGACAATGGATTGCCAGAGATGTCGAGTTCCTTCAGATTATGCAGCTGTGAAATATGGTCAACGTTGATGTAATGCAACAAATTATCACTGATATCCATAACATGGAGATTGGGAAGATGGACATAACTGATATTTGTCCAATCACAGGCCCCAGCACCAAGGTGAATCAGCATGGTTTCATTCCTGATGACATTCAAGGTCAGTCCACTCCCTCTGCCTTCCAGGGTAACGAATCTTGGGGAAAGTGTCAGCTGAAAAGATAAGATTGTCAGTGAATCTAGGTCCATAGCAGACACACCCATCTGGGCAAGATTTACTTAACATACACATCAGTTCATCATCCTGCTGCGGGCATTGAGGCCAACCATCACAGAGATGCTGCACGTGCATACATATCCTGTTCTTCCCACGACATCGGTAGAGTCCTCCACATGTATACCTATCACATTCAGCTTCATCCTCGTGCCCCGGACAGTCGTTCATGCCATTGCACCTAGTATAGATGGGTAGACAATACCCATCACCAGGACAAAGGAAATGGCTTTCTGGGACACTGAGAGAAATTTGCTGGGAGAGCAACTAAGGAGAATGCCCCAGACCTGTCAAAATTGACGACTGAAGTTTGGTATGTCACATTAAAGACAACTGTGATTGACTTGACCCTGTCTGCACAGCCCGTCTCATCACGATTGGTCTTGCAGTGCATTATATCATCGCATTCAAATTTTGCATGTATGCACTGAAAAGACCAAAATGTGTGCTCAAATTTCGAAACTTAATACTCTTATGCATAATTTCTTAACATTAAAAAAAGAAAGGAAGAGACAAAACCAACACTGAACAGAGAGACAGACAGACAGACAGACACACACACACACACACACACACACACACACACACACACACACACACACACATATTCACACGCGCGTGAACGCGCGTGCGCGCGCACACACATACACACACACACATTCACAAACACACACACGCACAAGCACGCATGCGCGCACTAAACACACACATATAGACACACACACACCCGCGCGCGCGCGCGCGCGCGCGCGCGCGCGCGCGCGCACACACACACACACACACACACACAGAGCTCATCACCTTACTATCAGACATTAACAACCAAGATACAAGTCACCGATTTCATAACATGGCCAACATGAATATTGGGATACTTGATGACTGCGTCCTGTTATCACAAAAAACGTGAATACGGCTTCATACTGCAGGCCAGAAGAGGAGCTATGACAACATGTTGACGATGAGGGACGAGCGTAAACTGCCGGAGGAAGAGTATGGACAACAACGTCAAAGAAGAAAGACGACATACAACTTGACAAAAAAAGGCTGACTACAACACATACAATAACGAAAGAAGGCCTACAACAAGGGTAATGAAGAAAGACAAAGTACAACTACAATTAGAAAGAAAGACAGCGTGCTACAATGACAATTTAGATTGACAGCCTACAGCAAAGAGGATGAAGAAGGTAGGCGTACATAAACAATGATGATGAAGAAAGACATCGTAGAACCATTGCGATGTGGAAAGACAGTACACATTTTGGACAAACATCGATGCGATTTATTACCACGTTTAATGATCAAAACAACAAGAACAAGAACAATAATAATAATAAAAAAAAAAACCCAACAAGAATGAGAACATGAGCAAGAACAACAAGGACAACAACAAGAACAACACAACAACAATTACATACATTAAATGTTGTTGCTGTTGTGGTCAATTCAACGTGCTAAGATATGCATGGCGTACGTGTACAGACGTACGTGTACAGCTGTTTTCCATAGTAAAGATTATTCTATCAACTGATATAATTTTTAAACCAACCGAGGCTTTTTTAAGCAGATAACACATCTTCCGTATGACAACGCCCGTATACTCATCATTACATTGTTTGTTTGGTATTTCCAGGAAGGTAAGGTCTTTGTCACCTTCTGAGTCATACAACCAAAAATGACACAGGAACCCCCTCCCCACCCCCCACCCCCCTCATCCCTGACATGTCGAAACTGAGCATGAGCAGTTCTTGACTTCACTGAGAAAAAGTCGATGTTTTACAAGCCTCCGTGGCGAAGTGGTCAGCGTCGAGGACCCCCGGCTGGGAGGTGGTGAGTTCGACTCCCAGCAGAACCATGTGGGATTTTTCTGCCCCGACCGGCTCCAGCCCAGAGTTGAGTTTGCTGTGGGCTGAACTGGAAAGACTGGGACCACACAGTCGAGTTTTATCCACTAAATGGATGCATCTCTGAGAGCGTTGCTCAAATTTCCTGCACTGCTGGTGTCTGTATCTCTTGGGCCTGGACGACGCCGGGATATATAATGAAATCAGCGTGGTGCACACCCCTATCATGCAGTCTCAGACAGAAATGGAAATCCGTAGCATCACCTTCATCATCCTCATTCTCATCGACGGGCAACAAAGTCGATGTTTTGAGAGCTGGAAGCAAATATCCCAACAAACGCCATTCCACTGCCGTTCTGAACATACTGGATGCATGGTGGAATCTGTGTTGCTCCCACGACGATCTCTAGAGTGGATCATTCTTTAGCTATTTCAGATTTTTAAAGAATCGAATAAGATTGTTCTTGAAATTAAGTAAGTGTCAGTTGCTGGTTAAAATTTATGTCAGGCAATTCAAAGATTAAACCCTTGGAATCAACAAACAGTAGGCCTAATATGTGCTGATTTGCCACGTCAAAGTGACAAGACTTCAAACAGATCATCTTCGTTTGAAAACTTATTAATTCACTTTTTATAAGATATCTTTTTAAATGCAATTTGTGGAGAAACAGAAGTGTACTCTTCCTATAAAAAGCATAAAGGTACAGCAAGAGAAGAGAAGGCCTATTAGACTGATGAGCCGGAATAGCTCTTTCTGCAGAGCGACAGACTTGTGATCCTGATGATACTTGGCTTGCGGGTTCGAATCTCAACTGGCCCATTTCAGTACAGAGGGATTCTTCCCTTGGACATGATGTTGGTTCGAACTCCATCTCCTAAAACGTGCTTCAAATAAGACCATAAATCAAGAATATGTGTGTGAACGCACACTTCACATCTTGTACACACGTAAAATACCATCACCAACATTCGGAAAAAGAGGCCAGTTTGGCCATTGGTGCGGATGACATGTTACACACAGTATGCATAATACGTGAGAATCGAAAAGATAAAAGGGGGAAAAGCCGAGAGACTGATACTGACTGAATGACACTGAAAGCTCCTGACCATAGGACAAGCGGGGAGCTGTCTGGCGGCACGGATTGTCGTAACGGCACGGTTTGTCGCAAAATTCACGAATGCGACAATCCATGCCGGACCAGCTATGGGTCTACGGCACGGATTGTCGTAACGACAATCCGTGCCGCATATGCACATATTTTCACAGGGAATGTTTGAGGAATGTTTGATTTTTGTGTGTTCCGGGTCTACAATGTGGAACGGTGACCGATCCCATTTCACGTGTCCTTTCATCCATCCATCTGTTTCTCGGCCTGTCGGCCTGTTTGTCCACTGCACTTTCTATTTTCCTGGCGGAATTTGGGTCATATCTGTAACCCGCGAAATTTACAAAGTGGATTATATTGTTTTTCTAGTGTAAGTGGCTATGTATGAATGTATGTATGTATGTGTGTGTGTGTATGTGTGTGTGTGTGTGTGTGTGTGTGTGTGTGTGTGTGTGTGTGTGTGTGTGTGTGTGTGTGTGATTGTCAACAGCATATAATCATGAAGGAATAAAGATAGGAAGGTGAAACTTGAAACACATGTAGGATAGATACTGTAGATGTGCCTTTTTGGGTTTAGGTAAAGGTCAAGGTCACGATCTCGACTTTATGACCTTGACACTGAAAATATATTTTTAGCGATATCTCAGCCACCAGTCAACATAGATGTTGAAACTTAGTGTGCAGGTACTTTGGCTCAAGTCCCTGCCGATTATTGTTGACCAATCAAGGTCAAGGTCAATGTCGTATGATCTTGAACACTGAAAATCCATTTTTAGCAGTATCTCAGGCACCATTCAACATAGGATGTTGAAACTTGGAGTGCATGTGCTTCGGCTCATGCCCCTTTAAAGTATTGTTGAATGATCAAGTCAAGGTCAAGGTCGTATGACCTCGAACACTGAAAATACATTTTAGCCATAACTCAAGCACCACCAACACAGGATGAAAAGTTGGAGTGCACCTGCTTTGGTAATGCCCCTTCCGAATATTGTTGACCGATCAAGGTCAGGTTCAAGGTCAAGGTCGTATGACCTTGAATACTAGAAAATATATTTTTTTAGCCGTATATCAAGCATCAGTCAACGTAGGATATTCAAACTTAGTGTGAAGGTGCTTTGGCTCATGCCCCTCCGAATACTGTTGATCGTTCAAGGTCAAGATCAAAGTCGTATGTCCTTGAACACTGAAAAAAAAAAAAAAACGTTTAGCCATATCTCAAGCACCAGTCAACACTGGATGTTGAAATTTGGTGTGAAGGTGCTTTTGCTCATGCCCCTTCCGAATATTGTTGACCCGTCAATCTCAAGGCAAAGGTCGTATGACCTTGAACACTGAAAAAAATATTTTTAGCCATATCTCAAGCACCGGTCAACATACGATGTTGAAACTTGGTGTGCAGGTGCTTTGGCTCATGCCCCTTCCGAATATTGTTGAACGGTCAAGGTCAAGGTCAAGACTGTACCCTAAAAATATTGCTGATAGAAAGTTTGGCTAAAGAGAGAGTAAAAAAATCCCAGACTTGACTTTTTGGGGCGTAGGCGAACTTTCGTACTTTTGGCATGTATCTCAGGGTATATGTGGACGGCCTGTTCGCTGTAGACGATTAATTTTGTCAAACGCAACTTCGCGGGTTATTCTCGAATGCTGCAATCGAAACTGACATCCAGTATATGAATGTTTTAGTTGGAGTTTATTTAAAACGCCAGCACCTCGTAGAAAGTGTAGACTGCGACAATCCGTGCCGTTGCGACAATCCGTGCCGGGAGGTCAGACACAAACTGTCGCATGGGACAATCCGTACTGTTGCGACGATCCGTTCCGCCAGGTCAGGCACGGATTGTCGCATTCGTGAATTTGCGACAATCCGTGCCGTTGCGACAATCCGTGCCGCGACACAGCTCTTCATTTGGCTCTATCTAGGTAGGCAGCTCGTTTTGTAAATGAGAACGTGGATTGCACAGTGTTTAGAGCTTGCTTTGTAAATGAAGATGGGCGCTATGTAAGTATTAATATACACTACTACTACTACTACTACTACTACTACTACTACTGACTGATGATGATAATAATAATGATAACGATAATAATAAAATAACAATAATAATAACAATAATAATGATTAACAATAATGATAGTGATGACAATAGTAATAATGATAATGATGATAACAATAGTATCTACTATCATGATTATTATAATTATCATTATCATTATTGTTGTTGTTGTTGTTTTTTTTGCTGCCTCAATGGTTGGTATGATGGGCCTAGAGTGTCAGCAAAGTGTCTGTGTGCTTGTCACCTCTCGCTTTCAGCCTCCACCGCTGACAAGCACGGCGGCTTGCCTGCACTGCGAAAAGGGGAGCAGACTGCGTCTGTCTTTCCCTGTCAGTATATAGCCTCTCCACTATCAAGCCCTATATAGCCTCTCCACTATCAAGCCCTATATAACCTCTCCACCAGCAAGCCCTATATAGCCTCTCCACCAGCAAGCCCTATATAGCCTCTCCACCAGCAAGCCCTATATAGCTTCTCCACCAGCAAGCCCTATATTGCCTCTCCACCCGCAAGCCCTATATAGCCTTTCCACCAGCAAGCCCAATATAGCTTATCCACCAGCAAGCCCTATATAGCCTCTCCACCAGCAAGCCCTATATAGCTTCTCCACCAGCAAGCCCTATATTGCCTCTCCACCCGCAAGCCCTATATAGCCTTTCCACCAGCAAGCCCAATATAGCTTATCCACCAGCAAGCCCCATATAGGCTCTCCGCCAGCAAGCCCAATATAGCCTCTCCACCAGCAAGCCCTATATAGCCTCTCCACCAGCAAACCCTATATAGCCTCTCCACCAGCAAGCCCTATATAGCCTCTCCACCAGCAAGCCTATGTAGTGCCTCCTCGACGTCAGCTAGGACCTTACGGTCTCAGACTAAACTGCAAGGGACTCGGAGGAAGTCTGGCCCCAAGACATGACATGGCGTGATGCCCACAAACCAGACTCCCAGCTATGGTTCAATAGCTTCACCGCCCTGTGGATGTCTCGGGAGAGACAAAGACTAAGGAAGTAAACTGAAACAAAATGCGGAGTGGAGCTCTTAAGGCGGTTGGTCGACACACCATGACACCTTCCGGCACTGGCTTGTACTGGCTTGTCCTTTCCATGGGATCCTGTCAGCAAAACCGAGAGGGGTATTCTGGAGATTGGGTACCTCAGGATCTCCACACACTTCGCCTTGGCCTGCGCCCTGGAGAGGTCACTCCAGTGCCGCTGCCCTAGCGACAGAAACAACACGGGAGACAGCAGTTACGCCTTATAAGCCTGTATTAGCTCGGGCTCGGGCGCTACGGGTTGTCTCCGACGCTGGGAGGGACCTTCGCGTTCCACTGATCACTTACTGCCCGCGTCAAGCTGGCGCGCCCCAGCCAATAAGGTGCTGACCCGCCACAGTCTGCCTGCTTCAACGGGTGCTTGGAGCTCAGGGTAAAGCAGACTGTGAACCCTGCACCAGGCAATAAAAGAAAAAAAGAAATTCAAACTACCAGCCTTGCGACTGGCAAACTGGAACGTCAGAACGATGTGTCCTGGCCTTTCTGACGATCTCCAGCAAGTTGACGACGCCACAAAAACAGCCATCATCAACAGCAAGCTGAAGAGCTTCAATACCGACATTGCTGCGCTACAAGAGACAATACTGTCCTCCAACAGCAGCCTCAGGGAGAAGAACTACAAGTTCTTTCGGCAAAGACTGGAGCCAGAGGAGCACCGACTCTGTGGCGGCGAATTCGCAATGTGAAACTCTCTCCTATCCTCAGTTGAACCACCTTCCACACGGACAGCACGAATCCTCTCTCTACAGCTCACTTCCTCTTCGGGACCAGCAAACAAACATCCTCAGCTCCAGGTAGTTATGGTATTCCAGCAGAAGTCATCAAAGTTGGCAAGGAGAGTTTTCTCCTCAGTCTCCACCATGAGCTTCTGCTGCAGTGCTGGGAGGAAGAGCCCACACCCCAGGAGATGCATGATGCAAACACATCATCACGCTATACAAGAACAAAGGGGACCACAGCGACTGCAATAACTATCGCGGGATATCACTCCTCAGCATTGATTGCAAAGCCTTTGCTTGCGTCGTCCTCAAAAGGCTGCAACTACTCACCGAACGAGTGTACCCAGAGGCATAACGCAGCTTCAGGGCTATGAGGTCTACGATCGACATGATATTCTTCCTCAGGCAGCTACAAGAAAAGTGCCGTGAGCAGAGAAGGTCCTTGTTCTTCACTTTCATCGACCAAACCAAGGCGTTTGTTTTGGTCATTAGGTCAGGCTTCTTCACCCTACTACACTGGATTGGATGTCCCCCAAAGCTTCTGAAGATGATCACATCATTCCAGAATAACATGAATGGAACTGTCCAGTGCGACTGTTAATGCCCGGACCCTTTCCCAGTCAAGAGCGGTGTCAAACAAGGGTGTGTACTTGCTCCAACACTCTTCGGCATCTTCTTCTCCCTGCTACTATGCTACAGCTTCCGACAGTCTAAAGATTGGCATCTTCCTCCACACTAAGAGTGACAGAAACCTCTTCAACCTGGCAAGCCTCCGAGCCAAGACGAAGGTTCGGAAAGTCCTCAACAGGGAGATGCTCTTCACAGACGATGCCGCCCTAACTGCCCACACTTAGGAAGTGCTACAACGGCTCATCACCTGCTTCGCTGATGCCTGCACCAAGTTTGGCCTCACTGTCAGCTTTAAGAAAAACAAACATCATGGGCCAAGACGTCAGCAGTCCTCCCTGCATCTCCATCAGCGATCACACCCTCGAAGTGGTCAGCAACCTCTCTCTGAATGCCGAGCTGAATGTGTGGATCGACAAGGCAGCCGAGAATCTGGGACAACACCATGCTAACTTCAAACACCAAGATGAAAGTACATCAAGCCTGTGTGCTGAGCACTCTTCTCTACAGAAACAAAGCATGGATCCTGCACTTACGACAAGAACGCAGACTGAATGCCTTCCACCTGCACTGCCTCACAAGACTCCTGGGTATCTTTTGGTAAAAACACATCACCAACAAGGACGCCCTGGCCCAGCAGGAATGCCTAGCATGTTTGCCATGCTGACACAAAGACTCCTGCGTTGGCTTGGCCATGTCAGCCGCATGGACGACGGTCGCATCCCAAATGATATGCTGTATGGTGAGCTGGCTTCAGGCACCAAACCCACAGGACAGCCCGCCCAATGGTACAAGGATGTACACACGCTCAACCCGGGGCCAGGCAGCCTCAACACAGCAGATCTGGACACAGCAGCTTCAGACCAGGTCAGTTGGCGGTCCACTGTCAAAACCGGCATCAAACAAGCAAAGCAGAGGAGAGAGGCCCAGTTAAAGAACAGAGGCGCTTCAGATGGCAAAGAAATGCGTCGGCACCCACAGACACTCATGACAGCGACTTTCCCTAGAGCAACTGCAACAGAGTCTGCTGCTCAGGGTTGGGCACCTCAACCACAGCAGGCGCTCCACAACTGACTGATCCACAATTCAATACTATTGTCTCTCAGACAGAGGGATGCTATATATGTTGTTATTGTTGTTGTCATTTTTGTTCTTGTTTATTTTTGCTATTGTTGTTATTGTTATTATCATTGTTATAATAATATTATTATTATCATTTCAATTATCATTATCATCATCATTATTATTGAGAATTCTATAAAAAATGAGCACATGTGAAACGAGTTATAGGAACTCAGGAACACACACATATAGTTTCAGTTTCATCAAGGTGTCACAGCGTGCAGACTGGTCCGTACACACTACACCCACACCCACTAACTTTTCACACACACACACACACACACACACACACACACACACACACATAGAGAGAGAGAGAGAGAGAGAGAGAGAGAGAGAGAGAGAGAGAGAGAGAGAGAGAGAGAGAGAGAGAGCAAGCAATCGAACGGCTCCTACCTGTCCCCCTCCACAGTCAAATGAGTTTTCATCATCTGGACAGGGGGGAACTTACAGAACGATTCATCGCTGTCATCGCCACAGTCCTGCCTCCAGTCACACACCAGAGTGTAAGGGATATATTGGTTAATCGTCTCGCATTTGAAATACGGGGTTCTTTGTGTCGCAGAGGCCTTGCACATAGCAGTGTGTGACATGCCTTTGCGTTCCAATGTCTTCGTGCAGGAACTGCTGGAGTCACAGGCAAGCATCGCGTGCGTCACGTGCCTTGAACGACACGCCACTAGCGGCACAGGTGAGGCTGTCAAGTTCACTTTGGCGCTGATGACGATTCTTTTCTTGTTTTCATTCTGGATCTGTTGCCTGCATAGTATGGAGGATCCTGTCTTCCACTGCAAGGCAACACAAATGTTGATTAGGTAGTATTGCAATGGTGGTGCATTATCATGATTCCACAGGCACCGTTTGTTTTGTTGACTGACGCATTGTATTGAACTGATAGAGAGAGAGAGAGAGAGAGAGAGAGAGAGAGAGAGAGAGAGAGAGAGAGAGAGACAGACAGACAGACAGACAGACAGACAGAGACAGAGACAGAGAGACAGACAGTGAGAGAGAGGTATGGACACATATTATCCATTAAACACACAAAAGCGCGCTCGCGTACACACACACACACACACACACACACACACACACACACACACACACACACACACACACCTATCTATTTATCTATCTATCTATCTATCTATCTATCTATATATATATATATATATATATATATATAGACACATATCTATCAGATCATACATTAGACCACATGCAATGCATCGCCATCGAAAAAATCAGGTCCGACAGTTATGCTGTGAGAACTGCAAGGGAGGCAATTCTGGATAACTAAACTACAAACACTTGCCAGCTCTGGACTGAATTCAATGATTCAGGTCATGTAACCTCCAGGTGCGTGCGCTGCTTCACAGTCTCCTTTTGAAAATGATTTCACATTGTGTCCCTCTGCCTGTCTGTCTCCCTGCTTTACTGACATGCCTGATCTAACGTACGCATTGTTACATTTGTGTGGGCGCGTGCGTGTGTGTATGCCCTTGTCCTTTTCTTTTTTTTCTAATACAACAGTTTATTCATTTGTATTTTCTTAGAAGTGAATTTGTGTGCGCACAGACGTGTACATGTCGTTGGTGACACCTGTGTGTGTGTGTGTGTGTGTGTGTGTGTGTGTGTTGTCAGTACAGCTTTGAGCAAATCTGACAATAAATTGGTTTCAGTCAGTCAGTCAGTCAGTGTGTGTGTGTGTGTGTGTGTGTGTGTGTGGTTGTGTTGGTCTCCCCTTCCCCACCTCCTCGCCCTGTCCTCAGTCTAATTTGGTCATGGTAGGCTATTTGGGCTGGACAGACAAGTAGTCTTCGGGCTGGGTGTGGGTTGGGCGTGAGGGTGAGGATTGGAAATGGTGAGTGGGATGTTTTCTGCGCGCATGTGTGGAAGTGGCTTGTGTGTATATGTTGGGGAGAGGGGGTGAGGGGTGGGGGGTGGGGGTGCGGAGTTGTGTTCAGGCCTGACAAGTTTGTGACCGGGTTGGGAGCGGCATCTGTTAAAACTTTGATTAAAATGTAAGTGATAAAACCTACAGCGCTGTTTCTTGCTGGTGCAGTCGTCAGGGTATGGGGGGGTCGGTGTTGTCGGTGTTTTTTTTATACGTGTTCGCTGTCTGCCATCACGTGCGGTCAGTGTTTTTTCATGTGTTTTTTGATTTCTGCTCGCTGATAGGAACTTCCATTTGTGTCTGCAATTGTGTAACCATTTCTATCCTAGTGTTTAGGGTTGCTAATTTTGGTTTGCATAGGATCATATATTTTTCTGTTAGGCATAAATTACATCTTTTTGAAATGTTATTATATGATGCAGCAGCTTTTTTTAAGATTTTCCAGGATATGTTGTAGTCTATTTTTTTTATCTTTGAGTTTCCAAATGTATTTACTCAATTCTGTTTGATTTTTGTATCTTTTCTTTGTTAAATGACTGTTTATGATTTGCATATCTAGTTTTAAATTGGTTTTCAGTGATACCTATATATGTTTCTTCAGCGTTCTCTGATTTTTAGTGGCTTGATATACAATATTGCTGTGGAGGCATTTATTGTTTAGAGGGCACTGTTTGTTTTCTTGGTACAGTTGCAAGATTTCCTTTCTTCACCCTCGTTTGTCTCTGTACTGCTTTTCGTTTTGTTGGTTGAATCATGATGTTTTTGAGATTCGCCATACATGAGTATGATAATTTGATGTTGTGCCTGTTAAATATCTTAAACAGCTTGTGCTCTTTTGGGAAAGAAGATGTAGAATTTTAAAGAATTCTTTTCCCAACGTTTTTGTTTTTTAACTCTTCCATCGTATGGGGGGTTGTACCATATGATTTTCCTTTTCCTGTTTCTTCTTGTGTCTCTCATATCATCATTTCCTGGGTCATAGTGTAATTTGTAGTTGTAGCCACTTTGGTGTAACGCTTCTTGGTACTCAGCTGCAGTGTTATTAAATACTGTTTCATTACACATGACAGATTAGATAATCTCTTGTTTATGCCTCTAGGTATCGTTTTGAGTTTGGAAGGTGGGTGATTACTTTTGATATTTACATAAACAGGTGTGTCATTTGGTTTTTTGTATGGTTTAAATGTATGTTGGTTGAGGTCTAACGTGATGTCTAAATAATTCACTATCTTTTTGTTAGCTTCTGTGGTGATTTGTGCAAAATCTTCCACGACCAAAATTTAAAAATCACCACAGAAGCTAACAAAAAGATAGTGAATTATTTAGACATCACGTTAGACCTCAACCAACATACATTTAACATACAAAAAACCAAATGACACACCTGTTTATGTAAATATATCAAAGTAATCACCCACCTTCCATACTCAAAACGATACCTAGAGGCATAAACAAGAGATTATCTAATCTGTCATGTAATGAAACAGTATTTAATAACACTGCAGCTGAGTACCAAGAAGCGTTACACCAAAGTGGCTACAACTACAAATTACACAATGACCCAGGAAATGATATGAGTAGACACAAGAAGAACAGGAAAGGAAAATCATATGGTACAACCCCCCATACGATGGAAGAGTTAAAACAAACGTTGGGAAAGAATTCTTTAAAATTCTGACATCTTCTTTCCCAAAAGAGCACAAGCTGTTTAAGATATTTAACAGGCACAACATCAAATTATCATACTCATGTATGGCGAATCTCAAAAACATCATTGATTCAACCAACAAAACGAAAAGCAGTACAGAGACAAACGAGGGTGAAGAAAGGAAATCTTGCAACTGTACCAAGAAACAACAATGCCCTAAACAATAAATGCCTCCACAGCAATATTGTATATCAAGCCACTGTAAAATCAGAGAACGCTGAAGAAACATATATAGGTATCACTGAAAACCAATTTAAAACTAGATATGCAAATCATAAACAGTCATTTAACAAAGAAAGATACAAAAATCAAACAGAATTCAGTAATTACATTTGGAAACTCAAAGACAAAAAAATAAACTACAACATATCCTGGAAAATCTTAAAAAGAGCTGCATCATATAATAACATTTCAAAAAGATGTAATTTATGCCTAACAGAAAAATATATGATCCTATGCAAACCAAAATTAGCAACCCTAAACACTAGGATAGAAATGGTTAACAATTGCAGACACAATGGAAGTTCCTATCAGCGAGCAGAAATCAAAAAACACATGAAAAACACTGACCGCACGTGATGGCAGACAGCGAACACGTATAAAAAAACACCGACAACATCGACCCCCCCATACCCTGACGACTGCACCAGCAAGAAACAGCGCTGTAGGTTTTATCACTTACATTTTAATCAAAATTTTAACAAAATATATATATATATATATATATATGTATATATACCTGTCTATATGTCTATCTACCTATCTATCTACACACACACACACACACACACAGAGATAGATAGATAGATAAATAGATAGATAGATAGATAGTAATGAATGTACAGAAATACTTTTTTTTTAAAGTCTGCTAGGATGTCATCGTCACCTACTGATGAGCAGGGGTATAATTTCGTGGTGATGGTTCCATCAGGAAGTGTCGATTTAGCACCACGTACGGCGTTTCCCTTGTGCTCTGCCGCATTGCTGAGTAAATGATGGGTGTGAAAGTGTAAGCAACAAACCCAGTACTCCATTGCCATGTGTAAATGTACCTGTCAAAGGAGCAAAATGGGATCATCATCATCATCATCTTCATCATCATCACCGTCGTCGTCATCGTTGTCGTTGACATCATCATCATCATCATCATCGTTGTCGTCGTCGTCGTCGCCATCATGATCATTATCATCATCATGACACAAGAAGAAGAAGAAGAAGAAGAAGAACGTATATTCTATGGTTATACCAGCTATTACAAATTCCCACAACCTCTCAATTGGTGCCAACTGATCCATCTTCAACAATAGTCTCTCTCTTTTGTCTCTGTCTGTCTCGTCTCGTCTCGTCTCACACACACACACACACACACACACACACACACACACATATATATATATATATATATATATAGTGAAGATTTCCTCTCATGCTTCCTTCTTCTTTAAACACTCTCCTTCTGAAAATCAACCGCATTTAGGCCCAATTTTCATCGTCACGTCTATTTTCTCATGTACTGAATCACCCTGTGAGCCTTTCAAGCATGTGGAGTGAGGTCAACTGTGTTATCTTTAGATTTTCTAAGAGTGATTCATTCATCCTTGTGGATTTGTATCCTTAGTTACTGGACCCAAAAAGCTGCCTGTTTTTTTTTTTATTATTATTTCCACTTTTTGATTTTCGGACGAATTCTCCCCCAACGTCTTATTCAAAATTCTAAAATGTTCGCCTTCATTACGTGTTCTTGTTTGGTTTCGGGAGATACTTGTGACATAGGCCAGGAGAGCCACTGCATTTTTGAGAGTTTCTTTCTTGGTTAAATGGAAATGGTTCTCACTCAGCAGGCACCCGAGATCAGTAGAATGTCTGAAGATTTTTATAACAGATCAGCTGTGGCTCGTTGGTCCTGCTGATCTCCCCTTTGTGGGAACAATACAACTATGAGCGCATCTCTGGAGGAGTATTTTCTCTCATACGTCCATGCCCTTTAAACACAAGTCTGTCTTTTAAAGTCTTTTAATTACAGGAGATGGGTTTTATTGTCTGTTCTAATCCATAACTGCATTTTAAGGCATTTGAGCTTAGGGTTTATTATCATTTCTATTCAAGTACGCAAAGCACATGTTCCTCTGTGTTGAATCTAACAGAGCGGACACGTAAAGCTATGTGATTTCCCCATTTCACCCAGATTTGAAATCGAGGACAAAGTTAAAGATAGAATCTATCCTGAGTGAAGCCATATTGTATTGCAGGTAAACCGTCTTCAGGGTGCCTTTCCCCACATAGTCCACTGCCCCTACTGGTCTTGCTGGAGTGCTGTCAGGATTCTTCTGGCATTTTCTTCTTTCTGCAGCTCCCACTCTACCATGTCTCCCATTCTCTTTCAGTTTTACTTGTGATCACCACTTCATAACGTGTCTGTTGTTCCCAGTCCCTGCCTGATATTTGGTGCATGTCTTGTCATTTCCCTAATCTTGAGGCTTTCTTTCGCCACGTCCATCGCTTTCTGAACTTTCCATTTTCCGGCAGTCTTTAGTTTAGATTGCTTCGATCTTACAGCTTTAAGGATGATGCTTCAAGCATGCTTTGCAGCCTTGCTTTTGCGGCGTTGTCCCAGTCAAGCATGGATTTCAGATGTAACTTCAGCTTTGCCTGACGACAATAGTACAGAGCCAGTGAGACCAGATGGGACAAAAAGCAGTTTCCGCATCTCGTTTTTGACATGTTTGACACGAACAGCAAATGTTTCTACGATTCTTTGATACTAACATGAGATTACATACACTGTTGCTTGAAGGTAGGGCACGAGTTATTTATTTGATTTTATGACTTCAGAAAGCAGTTCTAGTGATGTTTTACAACATAGTTATGTCACTGGAACTTGTAGACTGCCTGGTATCAAAGCTTATTGGCTGCACAAGTACTTTTTCTGCAAATCACATTAAAACTATCTCTTGAGTCCATGAAAGAGATCGAAAGAAGCCACAGTAAGACATTTGCAGCTCGGTTATTGCTGACAAGAGCAGAGCGGCCTTTGTCCAAAAGAGGGATAATAATTCTCTACATGCAATCTTAATCATGGTGGTATGCACTAGTAAATTCATTAAAAAAAATGATCCGGATCATATGGTAAAATTGTTTACGTCTATTTGACATTTCTGGTGAGGCACCACTGCAAACAGATGGTAGTGTTGCTGTAGGGATCAGAGTTTAAGTCAAATGTTTGTAAAAGTTACCCCCCCCCCCCCTCCCCGCTCCTCACTCCAAGCTGATGGTAGTCCTGATGTGTCTGCTGTACGAATTTCTGCACTTACCTACTACCTGCGTCAGCTGATTCAGGACTTAGTTACCATTGTCTCATAACAGGTGGTAGGAGTTCTGAGAAGCACACGTTGTCAACCAAGGATCTCCGTAACGATCAACAGCAGCAGGAGTAGCAGTAGCAGTAAAAAGTAGTAGTAGTAGTAGTAGTAGTAGTAGTAGCAATAGCAGCAGCAGAAGCAGCAGCAGTAGTAGTATTAGTAGTGTGGTGTTGGTGGTGGTGGTGGCGGTGGTGGTAGTGGCGGTGGCAGTAATATAACGCTATTGT
Organism: Conus betulinus; assembly: GCA_016801955.1. Taxonomy (NCBI): domain Eukaryota; kingdom Metazoa; phylum Mollusca; class Gastropoda; order Neogastropoda; family Conidae; genus Conus; species Conus betulinus. Next base: position 271,375 of record JADBJO010002345.1, read on the forward strand.
CAGTTAGAGACCAAAGCTCTGAGCAGTTTCTGATCCATGCTCTCGTTTATATACCAGGCTGCCTACCTGAGTAGATCCGACTAAGTAGATCCGGTGGGCGTTTGATTCAGTTGTGTCCCGTGTCATTCAGTCAATATCAGTCATTCAATCTTTCTCCCTTCATTCTCTCGATTTTTCATGCATGATTTTTCATGCAATGTGTAACGTACTATCCGTACCAACCTACAAACTGGCCTTCTCTTCCGAAAGTTGGTGAAGTGATTTTACGTGTGTACAGGATGTAATATATGTGTTCACACAAAGAACCATAGTGTACGTTTTTTTTTTTCGAAAGAGGTGGTTTTTCTTTTTCTTTCTTTCTTTCTTTTTTGAGTCAGAATAAACTATAACCCTAACCAAAAAATCCCCATGTACAAACAACAGCCTTGTGGAGGATTGAACCCCTAACCCCAGAATTACGAGTCTGGTGCTCTACCAACTATGCTATTCCGGCCACCATAAGCAGCAGAATCGACTGGCGGTGACCTTCATATGCAGCTATAATGCTCCATGTATGAACTGCTCCAGATCGACTGTCCGTGTTTAACTATGGCATCCAAACAGAATTGTGGACATCATCATGAACATTTAGCGTTTTGTTTTCACTGGTTAACAAATGTACATGATTTTTGTAAGATGAAGCTGACTCTTGTCATGGAAGACATAGGAAGGGAGAGTCTTCTGTTTCCAAACCTAGTTTAGGACGAACAAAAGAAAATAAGCATGGCCCACTTCTTCCAGTCTCTCCCCGTCCTGCATGAAGTGGACTGATGAGTTACGTCCGGATCTATGAGTGACTCTTGTGTTGTTGTGTTGTCATCGTTCTTCTCGATGCTGCTGCTGCTGCTGCTGCTGTTGCTGTTGTTGTTCGTGAAAAGGTCACCATTCGGATCACCATTCTGAGTGCATGTCTCTGCGAGTGCGATAGTGTGTGTATGAATTTGTATGTGTGTGTGTGTGTGTGTGTGTGTGTGTGTGTGTGTGTGTGTGTGCGCGCGCGCGCGCGCGCACGAGAGAGAGAGAGAGAGAGAGAGAGAGTGTGGTGTGTGTGTGTGTGTGTGTGTGTGTGTGTGTGTGTGTGTGTGTGTGTGAATGCGTGCATGCGTGCGCGCAAGAAGGAAAGACGTCTGGTGGGGGTATCGTGAGGTGGGTTGGGTTGGGATGGGTTAGGTGAGTAACTAAGCACATGCAAATCCAGTTACTGCTGCCAACTGGCAGGAATCACCTTACTAAAGAGCAGTCAATTATCATCAAAATGACAAACAAAGACCATCCAACTAATTCAGGATTAATGATGCATGAAGTTTAATTCATGAATACACATGAATATACGAAAACGAATTATTTCCATTATCCCTTCGGGTTTTCTTCCATCTTTCTTTCTTTTTTTTTTTCTGTCTTTGTTCTTTTACGATACACTTTATTTCAATCAACATGAATTTTGAAACACAAAAAATAAGATAGCACGGTGAATAACAACCCGTGCTAAAATGATGAATTTTGCATTATGCGACAGTACAAGTAGTGTATTTCTTTCTTAATTGTACGTTTTGTTCAAAAGTTATTTGTATTGCTGATGATTTAAAAAAAAAAGTTTTTCGAGCAATACTAATTGACATTTTAGCAATTGATATAATGTGATTTATTTTTGAACGGGTATATCTATTCATGTGGTCTGCTTGAACGCTAAACAGAACGTCATTCAAGAACAGTTTTATCAACTTGCCGGCTTCATATGAAATGAGTGTTTCCACACTTTTCCAAAGTTTATTTATAGGAGGGCAATAAGAAAAGAAGTATTCAATAACATCAACATCGTTCGGACAGTTGTCGGATTTATTTGTTTCTGTTGCCTTCATTTTGTTTACAGGTATATTTGTAGGATAGATATTACAGATGACTTCCATTTAAGTTCTCGTAACGTAACTTCCTTTGAAGATAATCTTGGTGATAGCCAAATCTTTAATCTATTACTAATCTTGGTGATAGCCAAATCTTTAATCTATTTCAGAATTTAATCTTCTGTGCCAACAGTCCTTGCAATGCAGTGTTACATATTTTTTTTTTTTCCTTTTGTGAAGTATTTGTTTTATATGTTTAGGTTTGGTATTAAATACGATAGCATCACATTCAAAGGAATCACTGCCATTCTCACAATTTCTGTTGCTGTCTATCCATCGTAACCAGTTACATTACTGTTTCTTACATCAATAGCCAGTAGTTCTACTGTAAATACAAAAGCTAAGAGAGAATGGGGTAGCCTTGTCCGATACCACATTTCACATCAAACGGTTCAGATAAGCATCCACCATGGCTGACACTGCTTTGGCTCCTGTTGGTCAAAACCTGTATCCATTTCTGGAAATTCGTTTCCAAACCAAGCATTTCTTTACATGCAAAAGATACGTTTTTTTGAAATAGAGTCAAATGCTTTAGAGTAGTCTAAGGACAGTAAGTACCCAGCTTTACTAGTTTTATTCAGGTAATCAATCACCATTTCAATGACTGGTAAAATGGTTGCTATGTTTCTTCCTTTTATATATCCTACATGATCCTCATTTCTTAATTTATGTATTATTTTGCTTACTCTTTCTGCCAAAACCTTTGCCAAGATTTTATAGTCGGTATTTGTCAAAGTTATTGGTCTCCACTTATTATGTTATTTCTAAATCCTTCTCTTTATGCATCAGAGTTATAATGCCTTGTCTTTGAGTAATCCTACCAATCCTACCCCAAAAGAAGTTTAAAAAAAGTCTACTGTCAAACCGTCGCTTCCTGGAGCAGAATCAATTTTCAAGTTTTTAACAGCAGAAGGTGTCTCAGTGAGCGTAACGATGCCCTCGCATACTACGGCTTCATTTTCATTTAAACATTTTACTGGTTCATTTTCCATGAATGTATTGGCTGCGTGTATTACATCGTCCATGTCATTTTTTTTTAAACTATCCAATTCTTTTTTTTAATTAAAAAAAAAAAAAGCTTCTTTGTGCAGAATTTCTTTTTGATCAGTAAGAAATTCCCATGACCTTCGGCACACTTTTGTAATTAGAATATTTCTCACACTCCTCGATCTACCTGACTCTAGATCAAACCTGAGCGCCTTTAGTTTTATGGATTTGTATTGCCTCTAGTTTTTGTTTGGTTTTAATATAATCCACAAGAAAATATCATTTTGGGGATTGTCTATTTATTTATTTATTTTTTTTTTTAATCTTGCAAGTGCACTTTAAATTTCAGTAATGTGTTTCTGTTCTGACAAGATAATTTTTTCGAAAGTCAATACAAAAATTCCGAATTTCCACTTTGCACAACTCCCACTTTCTCTTCACTCCTCTTTCATATCCCTATTTTCTGAGAAAAATGGTCTAACATTTCGTTCATTTTTTGCACAAAAGTGTTTGCTTTTAAATAACTACTATTAAACCTTCAATATCCTGGACCTCGTACAAAATTACTCTAATAAGATCCAGAATGACATCTTTATGGTCGGGATTTGGAACGATTGTGTTCACAAGAGGTACAAAAACTTAAGATGTTCTTGGAGACAAAGCCAATACTCTAGCCGATGTGCAATGTACGGATTTGATCGCACGCATCCAAGTGCCTCTTTTTTCATTGGAATGATACAGTCTCCATGCATTAGTTAATGCTAATGCATATATTATCAGTTCAAAGGCATCAGTTTAAGATTTCTTGTGCGGATTTCATGATAACCATGATAAGGTCACCGTTAAGTGAATAATTGAAATCACAAAAATCAACAGCTTTTTATCACCACAAGGAATTAAGGTATCAATTAGATTTTGAAAATATACTATCTTTTCTTTTGTATTATTGGGTGCATACACATTTGCGATTAACAAATTGTAAACTTCTTTCACAACAGAGACAAGTAAGATACCGTCTTGTACCAGAATTGGCTTTACCTCTCCTTTAAAAACTTTAGACACCAAAATAACTTCCCCCTTTACTCCTGTTTGTACCTGGATTACAGAAAGTGTTCCCACCCCTCTGCCTTTCCTATGCTTCTACATCTGTATCCGTTACATGAGCTTCCTGTATACATATCATATCAAAGTGATGTTTCCTAAAGTAAAAGAACAAAGATTTCCTTTTCATCACATTTTTTTTAGACCTGGACATTTAAAGAAACAATAAGAAGTTTATTCATTGACACAATAATAATTATGTCTTTAAAAGAAAAAAAAAATCGGTAAGCTTCAAATGGCGATACAAAAATCACAGTCCAAAAACTGCAGTCCGTAATCCATTATCAGGGTCGTTTACCGTCAAGTCCGAATGATCACGACACAGTCGCTAACTGCCACTGCCCGCTGTCACCGAATGGGAGCCGATGACATCCTTAAACTCAATCGACTCTGGTTGGAAGCGGGTTTCCGACACTGTTCACTTCGCTTGAAGGCGTGTCGGAGGCATACTTCCGACAGAGTTTGACGGTGTTTAAATCATACAGCCTTTTGTTAAAGGGCAATAAATCTTGTTTAAGGGACAGCTTAGAGCTTTTCTTGCAGTTGCTTCCCTTAGACCGTTCTTTTTTTTTTCTTTTTTTTTTTTTTAAATTCTTTATACAGATTTGAATTGTCCCACTCTCAGTTTCCGCGATCACAAGATTTTGAACACGATCACACGATTTTGAGTGGATCAAGCATTTTGTGGTCAAATTCTTGTTTTTATGCAGTTGTCATAAGTACACTATTCTCTGAAGGTCATACCCAACGCTCAGAAGTGGAAGTGAACTTGTGTGGGAAGACAGAGCGCATGAAGAAGCGCATATTAGTATGTGTACAAAAAGGTTTTTGTTTTTCTGCAAATGTGTATCATTTTGGATTACTTACATCATGTGAACTGTGTAGATTTCTCACTGAAGGCAACATATTGCTTTTTTCTATCTAATGGTCATGGTTCATGCTCCTAGGCGAAGTAGTTGATGTTTTAATGATTTTTTGAAACTTGCCCAAAATTGTGTGATCTGAGGGACAAATTGGTCCATTTTGGCTGTGACTTGATTGAGTTAACAGGATCCGCAGGGTCGTCAGACTCCTCGCAGCGTCGTCGCTGCTTCCCCGCTCCCTGCTCTGGACTGGTGTGCTGTCCAGAAAGGCGCTGTTTGGTGGGGGTGCTCGACCTGTGACGGGGGGGGGAGCGGTCAAGGGTGGCGACAAGCGTAGCCTGACGCGTGAGGGGGCGACTACTGTCGTTCCTGCCAACAGACTCAGCGCTGGGTTCTGTTGATTTACTTTCATGTTTGGCCTCGCTGTTTGTTGATTTTGTTGGTTTGGGCAAGGGGTTGTGTGTCCCCAGTTTGTCAGCGAGATCACGCGCTGCATCCCCTCGTTTGTGTCTGGCTTTGCCGCTCTGTGTACACACTGTTTCACCTGAGCTAAATGACCCATGGTGGGTTGGGTTTAAGACAGGGGGAACCCCCACAACAGTTTTTTTTTCTGTCCGTTTTCTGTTCTCTGTGAAAAGCTTTGGTGAGAATATGTTAATTTTGATACATTTATACAGAGGAGTGGGATACTGTAATGAAAACAAATCGTCGACCCGTCAAGTAACGAGTCAACGCGTGGTCCGCATCCTTTGCTCTTTCCATTTTTATACCAGATCTTAGTTCACGTCCAAGATCTGTAAGGGAATGTTCAATTTCAGACTCTGCGACAGACATTGGGGTATTGTCGACCCACAGTTTGGTTGATGGCTTCTCTTCACCTGTCTCGTTGCGGAGAATGAAAGGATTGGTGTTCGACACCTGGAGAAGAGCTCCTCTCATTCAGATTCCCTTTACTAAGATGTCCGCTCAGAATGAACAAGTTGCCTCAGGAGGTCGTGACGGCTGAGTCGCTGGACGGCTTTAAGTCCAGACTGGCCTCCCATCTCTAGAACCTGAAACAACCACCCCCCCACCCTTCCCCATCACGCCGAACCCTCCCCCTTACCCTCCTCCTGACCACTATTCTCTACAATCCCCCCTCCCCCTGCCATCCTTCCCTGTCACTTTCTCTACTCATGTCCCCCCCCTCCCCCTACTACCTATTCACCATCACACCCCCCCCCCCCCCCCCCCCC
>JADBJO010002345.1:282500-322731 GCA_016801955.1 Conus betulinus
GTATACAGCCTCTCCACCAGCGAGCCCTACGCAGTGCTTCCTCGTGGCGACACACGTCAACTGGGACCTTACAGACTCAGCATAAACTACGAGGGACTCGGAGAAAGTCTGGCCCCAAGATGTGTGGCATGCAGGCCTAATGGTATGTGGCTACGCCCTGGTGCCCACGAACCAAACTCCCGGTTGTGGGTCAATAGCGTCACTGCCTTATGAATGTCTCGAGAGAGACAAAGGCTAAGGGAGTAAATCCTGAAAGAAAATCTGGAGTGAAGCCCCTAAGGCAGTTGGTCGACACACCATGACACCTTCTCGCAGCTGTACTGGCACCATACTGTACTGGTTTGTCCTGTCATCAAAGCCGAGAGGGGGATTCTGACGATTGGGCACCCCAGGAGAGGCCACTCCAGTGCCGCTATCCCAGCGACAGAAACAACACGGGAGACAGTAGTTACGAGTTATAAGCTCAGAGCATATTGGCGTAAGCTCAGGCTCTACAGGTTGTCTCCGGCAGTGGGAAGGACCATTGCGTTCCACTGGTCAGCTAACGCCCACCACAAACTGAGCAGCCCCCAGCCAATAAGGTGCTGACCCACCACAGTCTGCCTGCTTCAATGGGTGCTTGGAGCTCAGGGGAAGACCGAAGAGCAGACTGTAAACCCTGTACCAGACAAAAAGTTCAAACTACAAGTCTTGTGGCTGGTAAAATGGAACATCAGAACGATGCATCCTGGCCTTTATGACATCCAGTTACTTGACGAAGCCAGGAAAACAGCCATCATCGACCGCCAGCTGAAGAGGTTCAAGATCGACATTGACGCGCTGCAAGAGACAAGACTCCCCTCAGCGGCAGCCTCAGAGAGAAGGACTACACATTCTTTTGGCAAGGACTTGAGTCAGAGGAGCACCGACTGTGTGGCGTCGGATTCGCATTGCGAAACTCTCCTATCCTCAGTTTGAACCACTTTCCAAGGGGAAAGCGCAAATTCTCTCTCTCTCGGGCTCACGACCTCTTCAGGACCAAGAAATAACACAAGCATATATGCCCCCACTCTCTGCTCTGCAGCCGAGGCTAAAAAATAAGTTCTGTGAGGAGCTGGAAGCCAAGATCAGAGAGGTAATTGCAAAGGAACACCTGTTCTTGCTCGGGGACTTCAGCGTCCGGATTAGTGCAGACCAGAGCACCTGATCCCACTGCATCAGGCGCTTCGGCTTTGGCAAGCCCAACGAGAACAGACAGCGGTTATTTGAGCTTTGCTCCTTCCACGATCTCTGTATCACGAATACTTTCTTACCCACCAAGCCACAGCACAGAGTGTCCTGGAGGCATTCCAGATCCCGTCACTGGCATCAGCTGGACTTCGTGATCACTGAAAACTCTTGCTCATCCATGTGCTCGTCACCACAGTACTGACTGCGACAATAACCGCTCCATGGTTGGCAGCAAGGTGCGTCTTCAGCCCAAGCGAATCCACCTCTCCAAGCAGAAGAGACGTCTCAAATCAAACACAGCCATGACGTCAGTGCCCAAACTTCGCCAGAACCATTGACAAGGCCTTAGAAGACTGCCCAACAGACAGCGCTTCATCACAGAGGAACCATATCCGCGATGGCGTCTACCAGTCCGCTTCAGGCACCTTGGGAGGAGAGTGTGAAAGAATGAAGAGTGGTTTGAATCAGGAATCGTGGAAATGGAGCGAAATGGTATCAAACAAGGGTGCTGCTCGCTCTGACACTCTTCAGCATCTTCTTCCCCCTGATTCCTCTCAACAGTCTGAAGACGGCATCTTCCTTCACACCAGGAGTGACGGAAGCCTCTTCAACCTGGCACGCCTCCGAGCAAAGGCAAAGGTGCAGAAAGTCCTAATCATGGAGATGCTCTTCACAGACGCCTCCACCCTCACTTCACACACTGCGCTACAACGGCTCATCACCTGCTTCGCTGATGCCTGCACCTAGTTTAGCCTCACTATCAGCTTGATGAAAACAAACATCATGGGCCAAGAGGTCAGCAGCAGCGCTCCGTGCACCTCCATCGGCGATCCCATCCTCAAAGTGGTCAATGACTTCATTTACCTGGGCTCCACCTCTCCAGCAACCTCTCTCCGGACGCCGAGCTGAACGTGCAGATCGGCAAGGCAGCAACAGCGATGGCCCGTCTCGCCAAGAAAGTCTGGGACAACACCATGCTAACCTCAAACACCAAGATGAAAGTGTACAGCCTTTGTGTGCTGAGCACTCTTCTCTACAGAAGCAAAGTATGGACCCAGTACTCGAGACAAGAACGCAGACTGAACGCTCCCCACAACTCCTGCCATCACTTGGCAGGACCGCATCACCAGCTAGGACGTCATGGCCCAGGCGGGGATGCCTGGCATATTCGGCATGCCGACACATAGACGCCCGCGCTGGCTTGGCAACGTCAGCTGCATGGACGGCAGTCGCATCCCAAAGGATATGCTGTGCGGTGAACTGGCTACAGGCTCCAGACTTACAGGACGGTCCGCTACAAGGATGTATGTAAGCACAACCTGAGGCTGGGCAGCCTCGACCCAGCACACTGGAGTCAGCAGCTTCAGACCGAGCCAGCTGGCGGTCCATCATCAAAGCCGGCAGAAAACGAGCAGAGCGGAGGAGAGAGGCCCAGTGCGAAGAGCAGAGGCGCCTCAGACGGCACAGAATTGCGTCGGCAACCACAGACACTCATGACCGAGACTTCACCTGCAGCAACTGCAACAGAGTCTGCAACTCAAGGATCGGGCTCTTCAGCACACACTAGGCATCGCAACTCAACTGATTAATCCACGGCGCAACACCACTGACTCTCGAGACAGACGGATACTATTCATTCAATTCAGTTGTTTTGACTGCTTAGTGACAGCAATGTTCAGTAGCCTTTGTGTTTTTAGACCCTGCTGTCTTGATAAAATTTCAGATATCATTTTACACAACACACAGTTGTTTTTCTAAGTGATCGTTTACTCACCCATAGATGAGGACAGGTAACTGACTTCCAGACTAACTGCTTCTGACGCATTGATGACACTATATGTCAGATCCATCATGCTGGGGGAATGCCGCCTCCATTTAAATACAAATACAATGTCGTTAGTCCAGCTATAGAAATGCGCCACTCTCAATTTTAGAGAATATGAAGGTCTGATAAGGTCTGGATAAATACGTTGTTCTTTGTGGAACTGTAAGGCCGTGGTTTTGACAGAACTGGGGATATCCAATCGAAACTTAATAACTTTTCCCATTGACAATTTGATTTGAAGAACGCATGTTCCTTTTTTGTCGAGAAAATGGATCTTGACAGTATATACAGCGTGTTCCAAGGAAGAGTTTGTGATACACTGGCTGACATTTGTGATGGGCACATCCACTGTATCTTTGTCTTTCTTCATCCCATAGTCATGCTGGACGGTATCTTCCCGTTTTGGTGTCGCACTTACTGACACAGTATTCAGATCATTTGTTTGCATCAGTTGACATTAGAGAGATCGGAACAGTAAATACAGAGCGGTGGCTATTGCTTGTATTTTAAGAAGAGAGAGAGAGAGAGAGAGAGAGAGAGAGAGAGAGAGAGAGAGAGAGAGAGAGAGAGAGAGAGAGAGATCTTTTGAAATTACTCAGCGTGACACGAACATCAAGGAAGGGAGAAAGATCTTACAATGAACCACCAGAACACTGCAGACTTGAGTTAATGAGATCCATTGTGGGAAGGGGTAACATAACTTTGAGCATGGCAGTTTCTAACAAATATCTATATGGAGCATATCCTAAGATAATTTTGAAAATAAAAATGGCTGATTGTATTCTATTTCAATCTCAATGGAAGAATGCCTAATCTTGCATGGTCAGAAAAATATATGTTGAAAATTTCGACATAAGTAATATCAAAGAACTCGTCTGTGAAGACTAAGTAATGGTTTCACGACAAGTTCACAGCTGAGTCCAAAATTGTAGATGCATATATTGTATATGAACTTCGATGTACGAATGGGGGAAACCCATTTTCGAGATTGTCCGTTTAAGAAGTATTTTGTTGGAAAACAAGAATATATTTTTTTCTGATCGCTTTACACACAAACTTCGTTCACGATCAGACCACGGTAAGGTGCTGTCAATTACAAAAATCTAGACCTTTATGGAAGTCTGCTACTTTAATGCTTTTACCACTAATTTATAGGGAGTGCTTATTTTGAAATTATAATGACCGCAAGTGGAGATCAAAACACGAAGTAAAAAAAGTGCTCATAGTAGTATTTTACCTCTTGTTGTTATATTTTACCCTCTTTCTGGTGTTTTTCCCGCGCTATCATATGTATGTGTACAGGGAAGGATTTAGGGCCGAATAGCACCAAAAAAAACCCATTAGCCGCTAAATGAACACTAGAAAAAAAGCAGCCTTGAACTACTAGTGTTCTTCAGGCCTGACGATAATAATAAACATCGGAACAACGAAAATAAACGTGGTGGGAAAAACAAGCGTGGGTGAAAAACTCTCAGTTATTATAAATTAGCTCCGGGGGCAAAGGGGTGAGTGGATGGGAGATGGAATGAAAAAATACGACGTTAAAATAAAAACGTCAGTTCCGTACCTGACAGCATTGGGAATAACTGATTTCTGTAAAATGAACTGAACCGTTTGCTTATGCCTGCTCATGGTCCTCATTTCCATATGCCTGCTCAGGGTCGCCTTTCGTCTCCTGGATGAAACTCATCAGTCAGTCTGGTCTTCAACAGCTGTGACAGCCCTCTCAGACACTCAATGCAAACACCACCTTTAATTTTGTGGTGTTTCTGATGCCGCGCGTGAAACATCAAAATCCATTGAACTCCCAAAGGGGACAATGAAGGACAGAACTAGGAATGGAAGGCAACAATATAAAGAAATAGGTTATCAAACATGAATCTTAAATAACAAAAATACAACATGTTTCAACCCATGCTTGAAAAGCCAAAACAAAGCAAGGGAAATAACTCACTTGGACACACACAAACACACAACGAATGGTAATGGTCAGTTTAAACAAGGTAAACTTCAAAGCTTGATTACAATTTTTATTATAGTTGATTTTGTTTTGATTATTGAAGTCTCACTTCTGGTTCTTTATCTCTGTATGCTGTTCAGTATGGCAAAGAACTCTTCAAAGAGAAATATTGTTATCTCGTTGTCAAGTCTAATGGAGAGTCATTTGGGAGCTAGGTAGGTCAATGCTGACAGGAAAGAATGACATTTCCAAAACCCACATTGATCTGGGTGAAACAAGCTGTATCGATTACAATTTTTATATGTTAATGTATGTATGCGCACCGCAAAAAAAAAAAAAAAAAAAAAAAAAAAAGTGGACAAACGAATCACAAGACAAAACACGACGCGTTTCGAACTCTTAGGTCTTCTTCAGACGAGAAACAAAACAATCAGGACAAAGAAAATGAACGATCAATCACTTATCTTCATCCACTTCAGCGCAAGATAAGCAGTCGCCTCACTTTGCAATATTTGTTATAATCTCCAAAGACATACCTGTTTATACGCTCTTCCAAAAGTTTCGACAGAGTAGATAAAACAGAATTTGGTCTGTAATTTGAAGAATTGTGTGGGTCAGCTGACTTTAGCTTACCTAAGGTGTTTTTAACTTATATAGAAATTAAACATGTTGCTTTGTGTTTGAGAAGTAAGTGGACTTGAGATTGTTAGAATTTTGCCATCAAAGTCACCCAGTCCACGAGAACACGTTTGTTTTAAATGAACCGGATCATTACCTAATTCGTGGACATACATTAGTGGGGGACGTCTATGTCAAAATGTATGCTTTCAGAATCACATAAATCTCTAGAAAGTACGTTTTCTTGTTATTGTTGACGTTGCACTCTTTAGATACTTAATACGAATTCTTTGTTTAATCATTTCATTTTTAATTTCCTGATGACGAAGGGGACCCACGTAAATCCTTGTCATTTGCAACTTCTTCAGAGAGCTATGGTAATTTTGGATAATGTCTGACCTCAGTTGGTTTTAAATGGGTGAGCATTTATTATAGATACATAATAAAAGATTTTGTACAATACTTTGAATGGATTTGTAAACTGATATGCCCGAGAGATTATTAGAATTACATACATCAAACAAAAATTCGTCTTTATCAAAATGAGGGGGGAGGAGGGGGGGGGGGGGGGGGGGGGGGAATGTAAACCTCCTTAATTTGTACTATATAACCTTTAGATTCTTTTTTAGCAATTCAAGCACACTGGAAAGTGGTCGTTACAATCATAAACTGGAGGGTACAACATCTTCAATGCTTTATTTTTCCTCAGTGGTATAAATGGTGGCTTGCGCGCGCGCAAGTGTGTGTGTGTGTGTGTGTGTGTGTGTGTGTGTGTGTGTGGTGTGTGTGTGTGTGTGTGCGCGCGCGCGCGCGCGCGCGCGCGCGTTTGTGTAGGAGGAGAGAGAGAGAGAGAGAGAGAGAGAGAGAGAGAGAGAGAGAGAGAAAGGTGTGGTTAGGGAGTCAGGTAAAGACAGAAACAGAAAGAGATGAAAAACGTTTCCATGCTCCTTAGCACAAACAACTAGCAGAACAAGACATTACTCCCAAGCAGTGTTTTGTTTTACTAGTATCAGCTATTCAGAACATCCACTGGGTTCTTTAGATGTTCTGTAATAAGATGTTCCAGATTGGTATTTTTCTCTTTTTGGTGTTTTTCTCGCACTAATGTATACGTGTAAAGGAAAGGATTTAGAGCCGAGTTGAAAGGTAGCACAAACACAACCATCACAATGTTAACTTCCCCTGGAACAGGCACATTCAGTTTTGCCAAGAGTCCACAGACACCAACTGGGAACCAACACACAAAGTCTGACATGGCGATGATAAGGAGTCGTTGGGCAATGGTGGCTTCTTTGGATCTGCTTTTATCGTCGGTGACATAGCTGTCTTTGGTCTTCGGTCCACCATCTGACATGGTGCTGGCTCTAATAGTCCAATAAATAAAACCCTGGCCTACAGCAATGAACAGAAACATGACCAGGTTGAACACAATCATGACACTGAACGAGTAATGGCGACCAGGAAAGTCAGTTCTGGTGACAGGCAGAGGAATGCAGATTCCTGTCTGGCCGTAGAAATTCCAGTGCGACGTTACAGGGAGTAACGGCACTGAGGCCAGGATCACACCCCTACTCCCCAGCTGACGGCACAGGCTACATGAGCAGAAATAGTTCTAAAATGAAATCGGCTGAAAGGAAACCGAATAACAAGGAAACGGTCTAGACTGATGAGACAAATAAGACCTGATGATACTTCACATGACAAAAGGGAAATGAATCCTGAAATAGTACATGCCGTGCTTCCCTTCCAGAAAGATTCCTTCCACAGATAGCTGCCAGCAAACAGATGATCTGCCAATCCAATGATGATTAAGAAGACCCCCATGAGAAAGTCAGACACAGACAGGTGAAGTACAAACACTGCATAACCAACCTTTCGTTTTGATGACGAGAACCACAAACGGTACACAAAACTACATGAGTTTCCTAACAAAGCCGCCGTGGCAAAAATGGCAAGGACAGCTCGGTACAAGCCAGATTTCAACAAATTATTACAAGAAGATATTTCGTTACTTGGTGCGACACATTTGCCCTGGAATTCATCAGGTAACATTACAGGACAGCAGAGCTTAAAATCTTCAGCCATCACCTGTTGTAGATTATCCATTTCTTTCATGAAATCAGGTCTGTAACCAGATACCGGACACCCTTGCAGATTCAACAACTTGAGGTTCGTAAACAGTTCTATCCCCTGAAGTGATTTTAATGTACTGTGAGAAAAATCAATCACTTCTAGTTGTGGTACCCAATCTGATAAAGCATGAAGCCAAAAAATGTCAATGGAAACTCGAGAAAGATTCAACACTAGCATGGAACTAACCTGGAAACGTTCGTTTAACCCCAAAAATCCCCTGGACAAGGGATTGCCTGACAGGTCCAAATGTTTAAGGCTATGCAAACGTGAAATGTGGTCAACATTGATATACTTCAGTGAATTATCACTCATGTCTAATACACGAAGACTAGGAAAATGGACATCACTGAAATTTGTCCAGCCACAAGCTCCAGCACCAAGGTAAACCAGCAAGGTCTCATTTCTGACGGTATCTAAGGTAAGTCCACTCCCCCTGCCTTCCAGGTAGCGAATCTTGGGGACAGTGTCAGCTGGAAAGAACAGAACATGAGTAAACTTTGGTCCATAGCAGACACACTGATCCGGACAAGGTTCCATCAACTTACACATCAGCTCATCGTCATTCTTTGGACACTGAGGCCAACCATCACAGAGATGCTGCACGTGCATACATATCCCTTTATTTCCACGACATCGGTAGAGTCCGTCACATGTGTACCAGTCACATTCGGCTTCATCCTCGTGCCCTGGACAGTCGTTTATGCCATTACACTTAGTGTAGATCGGTAGGCAATACCCATCAACAGGGCACTGGAAATGGCTTTCTGGACAAAGTGACGAGTTTTTCGGGAGAGAAACTAAAGAGTATGTTCCAGGGCTGTCAAAATTGACGACTGCGGGTGGATCGGTTACGTTGAAAAGAATGCGCAATGAGTTCTTGTGGTCACATTCCTCATCTCGTTTGGTCTTGCACTGCACTGTGCCATCACACTTGTACTTGATATGTATGCACTGCAAATGACAAAAACGATCAGAGAAAACAAGATGGTTAAGCACAAATAATGATATTAGGGAATCGAAGCAGAACAGACAACGACGACGACGACGACGACGACGACGACGAGGACGACGACGAAGAAGTAGAAGCAGAAGAAGGAGGAGGAGAAGGAGGTTGAGTTGTGGTGGTGGTGGTGGTTGTGATAATGGGGAGAGAGAGAGAGAGAGAGAGAGAGAGAGAGAGAGAGACAGACAGACAGACAGACAGACAGACAGACGGACAGACAGACAGACAGACAGACGGACGGACAGAGAGAGAGAGAGAGAGAGAGAGAGAGAGAGAGAGAGAGAGACAGAGACAGACAGACAGGACAGACAGACAGAGAGATTTGGATTTGAAGATCAGCACACACACACACACACACACACACAACACAGAGAGAGAGAGAGAGAGAGAGAGAGAGAGAGAGAGAGAGAGAGAGAGAGAGAGAGAGAGAGAGAGAGAGAGACAGAGAGAGAGAGAGAGAGAGACAGAGAGAGGTACCTGTCCCTGGCCACAGTCAAAAGTATTATCCTCCTCGCATGCTGGGAACTCACAGAACGATTCATCGCTGTCGTCTCCACAGTCAGCATTCCAGTCACACAAACCAGACTGTAAGGGACGTATTCCTCGGTCATGTCACATCTGAAGTAAGGAACCGTGTGTGTGACAGAGGCCCTGCACGTGGCAGTGAGCGGCGAGCTTCCATGATCTAATTTCTCTGTACACAGACTGTGCATGTCACAGGCCAGGATCACGTGTGTCACGTGTCCTAAATGACAAGTCACGAGCGGCACTGATGAGGTTGAAGTGTTTATTTTGGCACTGACGACGATACCTCTCTTGTTCACTTTGGTGGATGTTGCAGATCTGCTGCACAGTATCCCTTCGGCTAATCTGCTCTGCAAACCAAATTAAACAAAACGACTGGATGTGTGTACCTGAGTTCTCTTTTGTTAATTGTGCAAACTTTTCAAGACCCCACACAATAGCCAGAGACTTACACTCAGCAGAAGAACACTTTTCTTGAGCCAGAAAAAAAAAATGTTGTACTGGCGTGCTGGACAGGATGTAACAAATCATCTTTCTCTGGTAGTTGGTACTAGCATCTGCACGTAGCACAAAGTACTGTGAAAAGTTGGGAAGCAGCAAAACAGGGAAACGGTTTGAAATGGTCGGAACTGTTTCCAACATTTTTGCCAGTCCTCTGTCCAGGCGATCTGTCTGCACTTGTCATCCTTTGTTAACCAGTAAGAGGGGCAGCCAAATGGGGAACATATTTTCTGTAGTAAAATAGTAGCCCTAGCAAGGAAAGAACTTGCTTCTTTTTCTTTTTTTTTTTTTAAATGAACATGTTTAATTAAAAAAAAATCATTTTCCAAACACGCATACATCACAAACGAATTACATATATAACAATTGATCGCAAAAAAGAGAGAGAAAAAAAAACAATAACAAAAGAGGCAATCGAACAATCAAACATCCTTGTACACAAAGCAAAAGGGGGACTGGGGGCTTGGGGGGAGGTGGGGGCAAGGGTAAGGGATGGGGTGGGTCTATAAACATTCACATATTAAAACACAAATCAAACATGATTGTATACATATATTCAACTATAGAAAAAAGAACAATAGGAGGAACAGATTGTAATGACTATGGTACATTAAGGATGAAATACATATGTTCTATTTTAAACCCTAAACTTCAAACTAATCGAGAATCGAATTGTACAAAAGCCAAGTTTGTTCAAATTGTGCACAAGTTCCATTTATTATTGCCATGTGACGTTCTAAGTCATATCTGTCTCTCAATAATGTAACAAAGGTTTGCAAATGTAGTCGTGCATCTAGCAATTTACATTTGTAGATGTAAAAATTCGCAAAATAAAATGATGAAATCAAAAACAGTGTCTGTCCGTAGATTCTGCTTTACACCAAATAGTACAAGTTCCTTGTCAATCACAAAATTATGACGATGTGAACATTTCTGAGTCGCCTAATGCTGAAGATTCATCCACAATTGGTGTGTAATATGACAGTCAAAACAGCATATGAGAAATTGTCTGCTCCTCTTGCTCACAAAAATCAATATAGAAGAACTTACTAAACGACGCAGGAACAAGAATTTCTGGGTTGGTAGTATTTAATGTAGCAGTCTGATTTGAAACCATCTCAACTGCACATCACTACACATATCCATAACAATGTGAGAAAATGTTTTTCCAATTTAAATCCTCAAACAAATTATTCCGACTGGGAACAGCAGTTGGGGGTACTTCCGTTTTCATTCAACATATTCTGTATGAATTTACCACCTTTCTTAATACAGGACCAAGTTTTATTCTCTAAGGTTTCATGTCTATTAGCTAACACTATGTTTCACTTTTGACAGTATGCTCGCAGTGCATTCAAAACGCGTTCGTATATTAAAAAGTTTGTTCTAACATTGGGGAAAACGCATTTTTAAAAAGCCATTGCGAGTCATGAAGGTACCATCTGTATTTATCAACTGTTTCACAAAGAAGATATCATGATTACACCATTCTTGCAAGTACACCACATTTCGGTCTCTCAATACAGGACCATCGTATTGAATACACACTGCCAGGAACTTATGAACCGTCATTAGTCAGGATTTCAGAGATAGATTTTTTGTAATGTTTAATTACATCTTTCCAGAACAAATTAACTTTCCTTAAAACCAAATTTGCATACTCAGCACCAAAATGTCTTAGCTTTGCAAACTCTGGGAACATATTGATTGTAAAATCTCTCCATTCAGATTCATCCAAAAGTCTTCTCAGCCAATTTTTTTCATGGAGGTAAAAAATAATCTAATATTTGTCATTCTCAATCCTCCTTCACTGTATTGTTTAAACACCATAGTTTTCTTAGTCATGCTTTGCTTCCTATTCCACAAAAAATATCATTAAATCATTCCCAAGTGCAGCAATGAAATCGTCTGGCGGGATCAGGCAAATTAATTAACAAATGTACATTTTTTTTTTTTTTTTTTTTTTACAAAACCAAGGTCTTGATTACTGTTATTATCCAAAGAAGGTGTCAGTTGTCGCTTACTCCAAAAATTTTCAGCATTCTTTTCATTGCCTGAAGCGTATCCTCGAAGTTAATCTTTGTAATACTTACGACATCAGTGGAAAACAACACTCCTAAAAACTTGAAAGTACCAGGGTGCCAAATGAAATCTCTGTCCCTCATGTATCGAATGCTTGTGCTTTTCCTACTCCCTATCTAAACAACCTGACTTTTGTCGAAGTTTATCTTTAAAACCAGAAACTTCAGCAAATTTGGTTCAAATGTACACTTTTTCATGAAAAGATTTCTCACTACCATCCAAGCATAATGAGGTAGCATCTGCAAACTGATACTATAAAATTTCCTTGTTCTTCATACCGATTCCTTTAGTATTCGAGTTTTTACGGAGCATTATTGGAAGAATCTCAGCACGAATTAAATAGAGATAAGGTGAGGAGGAGTCCCCCTGTCTTACTCCTCTCTTTATCGGAAACCAGGAAAGAACACTGTCCATTCACTGACACACGTGCGAAATACCAAAGTAAAAGGTTTTTACCCAGTTTATCATGTCTGGTACAAAATTTAAAACAATAAGAATTTCTGTAGGAATGACCAAGAAACACTATCAAAAGCCTTTTCAAAATCAACCAAAAGACACATACCAGGAACATTTTCTTTTTCAATATATATCAAAGTATCAGAAAGTAATCTAACGTTTTCACCAATGGATCTGCGTATTAAAAACCCTTCTGATTTTTATGCGTTATGGGAGGTCCAACTGTTTTAAAACGATTCTCAATACAGGCAGAGGCGATTTTGTACGCAACATTAGTGAGGGATATATTGCGCCAGTTCTTAATAAATCTTTTCTGGTTTTTTCTTTTTTAGGAATGTTTATAATAATTCCTTGCCTGTGTCATACTGAACGCTGTCCTCTTTGAAATCCCTCATTCACAGAACGTACAAGAAAATCACAAATATCTTTAAAAAAAAAAAAAAGAAGAAAAACTTATAAAACCCAGCAGAGAACCCATCAGAACCAGGGCTCTTGAAAGTGTTCAAAGTTTTAAAGCGGCCGCTGCTTCTTCACATGTACTACCCTTCAATATGTTTGCTTCCTCATCGGTTAGAGCTGCAGCGTCTGGTAGTTCACTTGGAAGGTTACTCTCATCCACATCTCTATAACTATACATCTGTCCGTAATATTATTTCACCCCCATCTAAAATGTCTCTCTGGTTTTGAAAAATAACAGTGCCATTATTTTTTTTCCCCAAAACTGGTATTGATTTGTCGACAAAATTTCTATTTCTAAGTTACAAAAGTACAATTTGGTTTTATTTTTTTCTTATTGATTAATCCATCAAATTGTTGATTGAACTTCAATGCCTTGCACTTTAGACTGTCTTAATTATTGTAGCTGTATTTTCAATTCCTCTAAACAGGTAAATCATTTGTTTTTTAAATCTAGTTCAATATCTTTTATTCTTTTTTTTCGAATTTTTTTTCTTGCTTACCATTCTGTCTCTTCTTACATGTTGCATATGAAATTGTTTCTTTTGCGTATTTCCACCAGTAACGTTTTAAAAAAGAGCTGATCACTCACTTGGAAAGTCATGTTGTCATTTGATATCATATCAACATTGTCAAAGTTGTAAACTGGTACCATACACTATTTTGTAACTTCTTTAATGGTATCTTTAATTTGCGTTATGTAATTTTGTCTTTCAATAAGCTGTATTGAACTTCCAGAAAGGCCGACCATGCTTGAATTTTCTTTTCGTAATGCCAATACAACAAACGAATGATCTGATCCATATCCTGGTTCAACAAACACATCAGTTACTTCAGTCATCAAGTCATCATCGATCAGAAAGTAATCAAGTCTTGCTTGTTTTACAGAATTTAATTTGCGCCATGTGTAAGCTCATTTATTTGGGTACAATTCTCCACAAACGTCGACTAGATGATGTTTTGCCATAATATCAATATTTTTTTTCCCCGAGTTATGGGGTGATTCTCTGTACTGGCATAGTTTCGTAATCCAATTTTGCATTCAGGGCACAATTCCAATCCCCAGTTGTTAGCGTCGCGGACTCCCGGCTGGGAGCTCGTGGGTTCGAATTCCATCAGAGCCATGTGGGTTTTTCTGCCCCGACTGGCTCCTACCCAGAGTTGAGTTTCGCTGCGGACTCAGTTGGGGAAGACTGGGACCACACAGTCGAGTTTCATCCACTTAATGGATGCGTTTCTGAGAGTGTTGCTCAAATGTCCTGACCAACACTGCAGGTGCCTGTATCTCTCGGGCCTGGTTGACGCCGGGATATATTATGAAAGTAAGCGTAGAGTACAGCCCTGTCATGTAATCTCAGACTGAAATGGAAATCCGCAGCATCATCCTAATTATCCTCATTCTCATCGATCAACATAAAAAAATGTCTCAAATTCTGTGGCCCTTCATGCCCTGCTCTCATGGTGACCTCAGTTTCGATGTCCTCTCCACGTCTGTGGCCTTGGTTTGGTTCCGTCGGGGTCACCGGTATGGGCGAGTCCATGGGGGCTGTCGTTGGACGGACATGGTGGCGCCCTCCAGAGGGAGAGCTCGCTCACGCCGGCTCCGCGACTCCGCGACTAAGCATGTATTGTCGTCAGTAGGGAGCTTAGTAGGTGGTGTACTGCATATGTTAGACAGAACAGGCGCCACTGAAAACACCACCAAAGTGACTCTGCAGCAGTGCAGTGTCTCCTCCGGTGGGTTGCCTCTTGACGACTTGACATTGACTGCTCCCTGCAGATTGCCGGTGCCGGGGCTGAGGAGGGGCCGACCGGGCTGTGTGGTTGTGGAGGGGGTGTCGGAATGAGCAGCGTGGGAGAGGCAGATGGATGAGCGGGAAATGATTTAAAGTAGGTCAAGGAGCGGGAGGAACAGAAATGCTTGAGTGCAGGTGCACACACGCGTACATGCATGAGCGCACAGGCGCGCATACGTAAACCGCAACATTTGTGCAAATTGCAATCTGAGAGAGAGAGAGAGAGAGAGAGAGAGAGAGAGAGAGAGAGAGAGAGAGAGAGAGAGAGAGAGAGAGAGAGACAGAGAGAGATCATCTCATGGTCAATTATCACTATCAATACATTTTTTTCTCTCCCTCGTTCACCTACACCCAACTCCCGCCCCCCCCCCCCCCCCCCCCCCCCCCCCTCCCCTCTGACCAACAGATGAAAACTGCTCTCATGCAGAACATCATTTTCAAAAAACGCTAACGTGAAAGTACATGCGAACATAACCGAAAAAACTAAATCAATATACAAAGTTCTAAATTTCATCAGTCACACACACACACAGAATACATGAACATCAGTTTAGAAAAATTCAGTACACAACTATGTATGATCATATAGAATGCGCGCGCGCGCGCGCGCACACACACACACACACACACACACACACACACACACACACATATATATATATATATATATATATATGCTGAACAGTTGAGTAGTGGAGGAAAACAAGTGCAAGTTAACTATTCCTCCATCATTATAGTAATGACTTGGCAAAGACTTGACATTTTAAAAAAAAATGGGGGGGGGGGGGGGGGGGGGGGGGAGGAAGGGGAGTTGAAGAAGAAAAGGGGAAAATGTATATTGATAATACAAAAGCCCTTCGCTAGCTGCATGAGGGAACCATCGCAATCCCTTCTGAGGCAAATGTATATTCATCGCATGCTCCAAGGCTTTCTGTCCGCTGGATCGGACTCATCAGAGAGACACGGCTGATTGTGTCTGTGCTGTTGGCGTCAAATAGAGACACACCACAGTCCGTAATTCTGTAGTGTTCTCACCACGAAGGGTTCAAATTCAACAGCACCCCTAAAGCAGCCAGCAGAAGGTAAACAAATAAAACAAAACTGTTGAGAGGGAAAAAAATGTTGCTGAAAAACTAAAAACATTATACAAACAGTATAAAATGTAGGGGACAATTTTTGAGCCTACGGTCGTGGATCCAGTTAAGGATGCAAGGGAGATCAAAAGATATGGAACAGTGTGAGCGGTCAGCTCTGCTGTTCAATAACCCAAGCATTGTCAGCGGCTAAGAATAGTGCAGAACAACCTCACTTGGATCTCCTAAGAGATGCAATCGCCCACTGATTGACCAAACAGTATAATGCTGAACAATTAAGTAGTGGGGGAAAACAAGTGCAGGTTAACAATTCTTCCATCATTATAGTAATGGCTTGGCAAAAACTTGAATTGAAAAAAAAAGGGGGAATGGGGGGTTGAAGATGAAGAAAATGTGCAGAACAACTTTTATTTGGATCTCCTAAGAGATGCAATCGCCCACCGATTGACCAAACAATACAATGCTGAACAATTAAGTAAAGGGGAAAACAAGTGCAGGTTAACATTTCTTCCATCATAGTAATGGCAAAAAAAAAAAAAAAAAAGGGGGGGGGGGGGTTGAACGTGACGAAAAATGTATATTAATAATAGAGAAAACTCTTCATTCACTGCATGAGGGAATATTCGCAATCCCTCCTGAAGGCAAATCTATATGCATCGCCTATTCCTAGGCCTTTCCGTCTGCTGGATCGGACTCATCAGGGAAACACAAATGACTGCGTCTGGGCTCTTAGCGTCAAATAGAGAGACACACCACAATCCGTAATTCTGTGATGTTCTCACCACCAAGAGTTCAAAAAAGAATTCAACAGCACCCCTAAAGCAGCCAGCGAAAGGTAATAAAAAAAAAAAAAAAAACGAAAGTGTGGAGAGGAAAAAACGTTGCTGAAAAACTAAAAACATTATACAAACAGTATAAATGTAGGGGACAATTTTTGAGCGCATGCTTGAGGATCCAATTAAGGATGCAAGGGAGATCAAAAGATATGGAACAGTGTGAGTGGTCAGCTCTGCTGTTCAATAACCCAAGCATTGTCAGCGACTAAGAATAGTGCAGAACAACTTTTACTTAGATCTCCTAAGAGATGCAATCGTCCACTGACTGACCAAAAAGATAATGCTGAACAATTAAGTAGTGGGGGAAAACAAGTGTGTGTGTGTTGTGTGTGTGTGTGTGTGTGTGTGTGTGTGTGTGTGTGTGTGTGTGTGTGTGTGTGTGTGTGTGTGTGTGTGTGTTGTTTTCAATCTAAGACATAAGAGAAGGCTTTGTGTTATAATTCTATATTTCTTACAGTCATTGGAACACCAAACTGCTCTGAAAATTGTTGGAATGGTACTCAGTTATTTACCCTAGGAATTTATTAGTTCATTATAGTTAG
The DNA here is from genome assembly GCA_016801955.1 of Conus betulinus. NCBI lineage: Eukaryota > Metazoa > Mollusca > Gastropoda > Neogastropoda > Conidae > Conus > Conus betulinus. The sequence continues at coordinate 299,537 of JADBJO010002345.1, forward strand.
AAAAATACCCCTATTTACTTATTATGCCAATTATTGATTATTCCTATATTTATTATTGATAATTCCTATATTTATCAGTCTTCATTCTCTCCACTTCAAGGTTTCATCCTGTATATAAGGGAAAGCTAGGAGGATGTCATCAGGAAGAAATATATAGCATTGTGAATATGCATCATGATCATACGCAAGCGTCCAGTTCTTCACACGTAAAATTCTCCCCCACTGCTGTACACAAAAAGTCACTCAAGGACACACTTTTTTCTTCTCCTTTCTTTACCCCATACTACTCTTTTTTTTTTTCTTTAGGTGGCAAACAGTTTGGATTACTGACTATAACATTCATGCAAACATTCCTGAAAGGTGTAAATTGACTTGAGGAGGCAAAGGGGGGTGGGGGCAGCATGAAATCCACTCCTCCGCAATTCCCTAACCAAATACCAGACAATTATGTTGCCAAGGGAGCGAAACCTCTCACAAAGGTTTTAAGCGCTTTAGACGACAAGACTGCCGCGCGGAGAGGAGGACTGGGTAATGGCCGATCTGCAGTACGTTATCACCTAGCGCATACAGTCGAACTGTGTCAAGAATACAGAAGTGGTCAGGTGACAAATGGCACCTAAGGTAGTAAGGGCCCCACCCGAGTTTGAACTTTCCCGATAACGAAAGGGAAGAAAATTCACCCACTATGACCTCGGAGTATTAATTGAGTGCTAAAGACGCAGTCAGCTGAAGTTGCTTTGTAAACAGACGTTAAAGAACAGGAGTCTTGGGATTGTTCGGATGGTATTGCTGTGGAGCACTGAGTTGATGCATCGTCCAACTTGTTGAATGCGTGTGGACGTCACTGTCGTAACTTCTATAGGATTATTACTGTATGAAAGTGGCGCCCGGAGTTGGCGGGAATTTCAGTGTCCATTTGGTGCGAAGTGGTTGTTTGCTAAGCAATTTGGTAGGGATATGTGTAAAAAAGCTAGCGTGTGGAAGAATGTAGCGAAGCGAAAGGTGAATTCAATGTACTTGTGAACAAGGTGGTAGAGAATCAACAAAGGCATGCCCCATGGGAGATACTTTGTGTTAGTCCCTATATAAACTGAGGGCGAACGACATCACGAGAGAGAGAGGAGAAGAACACCACGGGAGAAAGAAGAACAGAGAAGAGAGAGAGAGAGAAGAGTGAGTGAGCAGGACAGAGTATGGTCAAAAGAAACATGGTCTGGGCAAGAGAAGTGACAGCAAGATATTAGGTGTAAAAGACAAGCTGAGAGAGAAAGACCGAGATCAAAACCCACAGGTGGGGTAAAAGAGACAAAGAAGAAGATTTCTGCGTTGAATTCCCAGTGATGACCACGGAGACCCAGTCCTGAAACCTGGTGCCAGACAACGAAAGGTGTCGCCATCACCCAGTGCTGAAGAAAACTTGAAGTGACTTGTTCAAGAACTGTGGTGTGGTGTGCAAGTGTGTGTGTGTGTGTGTGTGTGTGTGTGTGTGTGTGTGTGTGTGTGTGTGTGTGTGTGAAAACCTGGCCAGGTGAGAAGCCTTTTCGATCCCAAAACCCAGGATTAGAAAGCATTGATCTATTATCTTTTGATTATTCCAATTTGTGTCATAGGATTTTTTATGTGTAATCATAAGTAGCATAGAAACTGTATTTCGTGTTCTCAGTCGTGTAAGAAGAGATGCGAATGCGCGCGACATTCCATTCACAAAGAGAGATAATGGTTGGTGGGTGTTTGAATGCACATATGCGTGTATGAGTGCATAGATAGCTTTGGTGTTCTAAACCTGACTAATACATTAACTAAAGTTCAGTTAAACAATACCATCACGATTTCCTCCGTCTTGGACACGTGCGCCTGGATGAGAGTAGACTACAGTCTGTTTGGACCAATGAGGAGAATTTCTTCTCCGCAAGAATATTGATCACAAAAGTGAAAATAATTGAAAGATACGTTCACATTGCAATACGTACATAATGACATCAAACATTTCAGATATTTCAACACCTGCATCATGTCCCTGCTTTCGTCAGTTTCTTGTTCAACATTCATTTTCACATTAAGTTTCAGAGTCTTGCCATTTTTTCACTTTCACCAAGATCTTACCGTTGGAAGACCAGGAGGCTAACGTTGCAGAGTGCTGGCGTGCTCTCTTCAGGAGTCTATAATTGGCCTGAGTCAAGTCCTCACTAACAGATACACCAGTTTGTTTTAATGTCTTGCGGTCAGCAAGCACCAGACTACGAATCCTCCTGGAACAAAAACGCACACACACAAAAAAAAGAAACGATGGGTCTTGGTCTGGTGTCACCAGGCTTGCCGGTGCGGTGCACAATCTCAACACTGTCTTTCGTCACAGGCACTTTCATCTTATTATTGAAAATGTGCAGGCAGTGACGCACACAGTGCTTACAGTCTCCTGGTTAGACTGACTCTCGAGCAACCCATACACGTGCCAGTTAAACTGGCGGCCATGTTGCTCCTGATCATTTAAATCTCTCTTGAGATCGTTGTCTTTTTTCACATTGCTCGACTTTTACCCTGAGTTCTTGTTTTCCTCACGCAATGTCTTTACTTCCTCAGCTAAAATATCTTTTTCATTTCTCGGGTAAAAAATGACGCTCTCTAGCTGTTCAATACGGATATCTAAACGTGCCGTTGTTTTATTCATGTCACCTCTAAGGGCCTGAATGTCATTCTCTTTTGCTACATCGAGCAATTGTTGTTTTATTTCGTCTAGCGTCTCTTGCAGCGTGTCCATGTAGTTGTGTATATTGTCCTGACTGCCCTGTCTCCGTTTCCTTTTGTCTGGTCTAAGCTTCTCTTCGTTTAAGTCAGGGTAGGCGCCCGAATCACTGACTGAAAGAAGATGATAACTGACGCGTACTCGTGTTTGTTTCACTCACCGTTCGCCATTTACAGACCCCGCATGTTAATCACATTTTCAAACTCTGAGTGTATAAAATCAATATCCAAACCTGCTTTTAAGTGGTTGACTGCTTAAGAAACAAAATCTGCATCTTTTTGGTGTCTGGCCGAATTTTGCCTACTGAAAAAATGTGGCCAGGTAACTCAAGTTCCTGAAATCCTGCAAGGATTTTGGAAGGATGCGCAGTGAGGCCAAAGTGCCTCACAACAAACACAAGAAACGAAGGAAGAGTTCCCAAAGAACAACGGCCGACAAAATGTCGTCAAAGAAGCTGATAGCAGACAACTCATGTTGTTTCCATTAGCGCATCATCCTGGCAAAAATTGCAGGAATATTTTGGAAACCACAGGGCATTTGAGTCCATTGCTGCAAAGCAAAAGGAGTCTGGAACGTTTTTTTTTAAAAAATAATTTTCCCGTTGAGCCATGGGGATTTGCCAATAACCCTGTGTCAAATCGAGTTTGACAAAGTATCGACCCTAAAATACTTGACAAAAAAGATCCTCAACGTCAGGAATGAGTTTCAAGTCAAAGAAGTGACGTTAGTGATAGGATTTGACACGAACAGGAGTGTCAGTGATCAAGTTAATGACAAGGGGAATTAACATCAACGACACTGCCAGGCTTACCAGTCACTATATCTGTGAACGCACACAAAAATCTGACAATTGCTGCATCTGCAAAGGAGACAATCAGGGTTTACTTGTACATGTATGTACGAATCTCCTTTCACAATAAGAGTGGGAAGCTGAAACTCCATCGCCCATAGCCTCATCACCAACACATACAGAAGCAAAAAAGTACCGGGCGAGGAACCAAAAGTGGACGACATTTAAGTCAGTGCACGAGAAGGAGTATGTTCAGACACACAGTCAGCTGTAAGGACATCAAACAGGTCAACATCCTTACAAACACGAGGAAGAAAAACAAGGGAAGAAACCTCATGTTTACATACAACTTGAAAACTTTAGACTTGCTATCTACATTGACCTTGTAATTGACCGGGGAATATATCTCTGGATTACAAAAGGACCCTTCCACAAAACTTTTAGTTTGTTGTGGTCATTAGTCAATAAGACCAAAACTTTGTCATTGACAACAAACGAGTGGGGTTTAGACTTTCTATCAGCGAACGCTTTGTGTCTGCCAGTGTTGTGGTCAGAAGTCAGTTGAGCAAACACACAATTGTCAAATATGCGGTTATGTGGGGTCAAATACGTACTGGGAGATATTTTTTCTACTGAAGGAGTGTCTATCAGTCCAGTTGTCTGCTGAGAGAGAAAGTGGATCTCTGGGAGAGTGACCAGACAGAAGCTCAAAAGGGAGAATCCTAATATTGCATTGGACAATTCTCTGTAAGCAAACAGTAATGCAGGAACATAATGATCCCATTATGCAGGGCTATCACAACAGACTTTATCAACATGTTGTTCAATGTGCCGTTGAATAAATCGATCATACTATTCGAGTAAGAATGACATGGAGTGGTATTAGAGGCAAAATCGACAATAGCCGATAGATCTCACGCATCACATCTGAGACAAACTGAGTACCACAGTCAGTAAGGATTTCAGACGGTAAACTATCAAGAGAGAACACTGAAAATAAGGTTCAGAAACTAAAATGGTATCAGTTCGTTTGAACGATATGGCCTCCAGAAAACGAGTAGCCGTATCCACGATAGTAAGAATATATCGAGTGCTCACAGATGAAAGTTCCAAAGGCCCAACGATATCCACAGCGACCTTTTTGAACGATACGGAAAAAAGAGGCGTTTTGTGAAAGGGTGCACAGGGAAAACGATTCCGAGTGACTGCCTTTTGGCAGTTGTCACCAGACCGACAATAATGTAACACCAAACAAGACACCTAAGGTAAAAAATGCTGTAAGAATGCGTTGAAGAGTACGTTTGACGCCACAATGACCTGCGAAAATTGAATCATGCGCGGTATGAAGTACGATGTCACGCAAATCCTTCGGTACGATAACTTGTTTCACAACGTCATCATCTTAGGGAAAAGACGGAAAAGAATACCATTGTTAATAACGTCGGTGGGACAGGTGAGTGGGGAAGATAAGTCACTAACACTGCAGCAAACAAGTTTGTCAGTGGGTCATCACGTTTCTGTACAGCAGCAAGGTCTTTGTGAGTAACGTCCAACTAAGCTAAGCCAAGTCTGGAAAAGATAAGGGTTTAGGGGATTGTTTGACTAAGTTAGACTGTTAGTGACTGTTGGCGTGGAACACAGGAATTACTTGATACTGAAGAAGGAGAATTTACACCAGGCAAGTTTCCAAGAATAAAGTAAGTGATAGGATCATCAGTGACACAAGCCTTAACCTGACCTGAAAAGTAGGGGGTACAAACCTCCACAATGGCAAGGGAAAAGACTTCGATCTGACCACCGAAAGACCAATACTTTTGCGTCTCACCAGAGAACTGGTCTTTACGAACAAAAGGCTGACATACTCCAGCAGCTCTACAACCTGTGCCTCTGAAGAGAGAAGTCTTAAAGCCATTGACTGAGCAAAGCTCAATAAAGAGGTCACCCATGAGATACCATGCACGAAGGATCTGTACAGAGACTCATCAGCATGGTGGAACTGAAAGGCACAAAGCCGACGATGAGGATCATTGTTGACATTCTTAGATCTTTGATTGAAGCTATAGCCGCAACTACGGCCAAAACCACGATCACGACGAGGTAAACGTGAACGCTAAAGAGACGAAGCACCTCTCTGCTGATAAAGAGGTGTACTGTACCCACGTTTCGTAAAGTTAGAAGGCGATGAATGCGGCTGACGTGAGTAACCCGAGTAGGAAGAACCACAAATGTAGGACGACTGACCACGAGAATGTTAAAAATTGCGATTTTTTGATAAAAACACGTTGTGGGGTATATTTGACTGACGCGTTTGCCTTAAAAACGAAAGCCAAAGTTTTTTTTTTTTTTTGCCACGCTGCTTTTTTGTAATGTGCAGTTTTATACTGATAGGCAAGACGACACATTTCTTCAGCACTTTCAACAGATCGGTCCTTAAGAAAGACAACAAGATCTTTGGAGACACTCTGCAAAATCTGTTACCCGAAAGAAGGTCACAAAGAGATTGGAAATCTCTGTCGGTATCGGACAATTTGACCTAACAATAAAAAACACGAGAAGTGTGTTTAAAAAACAACGGCGGGAAAAGATTCAGTTTCTCTCTGGACGCATGGATCTGATTTTTTTTTTTTTTTTTAGAATCCTTCAGCAGTACATTTTAAAAGTTCCGGCTTTAAGTCATCCCAGGTGAGCGATTCTCTAGCGGCTCAAGAATGATAGAGAGTAAGGGCATTTCTTTTGAAAAAGGGACACAATGTTCAAGTCCTATTTCCTTTGGGCCAGTCACATGTATTGGCGTGGGGTTCAAAGCAATGGAGAAAAGCGTCAATCTCATGTTTAGACTAACTGAAAACAGAGAGCTTGATGATGTAAGAATTTATAACAAGAGGGTCTTTGAGGGATTGGAGGTCAAACTTAGACTCCTCGAAATCCAACAGACTGAGCCTGGGTTTGCTAAAGATCAATCTCAGCCTACATTTGAAGACGCAGTAATTCTCTTTCCTGTGCTTTTTTCTCCATCTCCATTTCTTTTCCATCTAATGGTTTGTTTATATTATTCTTCTTTAGTTTCATATAATGTTGCCAATGAAGGCCTTCCTTGCGCTGAACTCAGAAGCGATCTGAAGCGATCAAAGCTAAGTGCATTTTCGTCATTTTGTCCGTCTTTGTTTCACCTGAGGAAGACCTAAGAGGTCGAAACGCGTTGTGTGTTGTCTTGTGACTCGTTTGTCCACGTTTCTCTGGGCGGTTCGCTGACATTTATTCAAGATTTGTTTAGATTTCCGCCTGCAGTTGTTTCACTTTGCAACAAGGTAGCATAAAAGCAATAACCCTTGGCCGCTATTAAACGTCCTGGAAGTACCCTTTCTCGTTATTCTTAAGCCAAACTGTTGGTGACAAGAATTAGACACTAACCAGGCACTACTAAGGCTGCACACACAAGTTTTACTCCTGATGGCCGTCTTGCTGAGTGATGGGGTCCCGTTTGAGCAAGTCCTGAGTGAGCCAATACACTCGAATCATTGCTTTTAACAGTAAGTGTGAAATGTCTCTTCTACACACAGCCCCCAAGGCCTAAGGTTACAATCGTTTCAGTTAACTTTGACAGGTTCCAGACCGGAGGCTTTCTGGCTTTATGTGAAAGGAAAAGAAACTTGCTTTAAATCAAAGATCTTTGTCTTTTATTCATTATCATTTTAAAAAAAAATCTATTTTGTTAATTTGACATTGTAAACTCACGATTTATGCAGCCAAAAATCATATATTACTTGAAGAGGGTGGCTTAGCATGCTACAACTCTACCAAAACAGTCAGAGCCTCAATGCTTTCAGTCATATCTCTGATATGACTGCCAAAGGTGATCATCGTCTTCCAGATTGCTGAACATCATATGTCATCAGTAACCGCAATATTCCGCGAGAAGGCGAGACCGGCGGATACAGCCCAGACTTCATGTGCCCTAATATCCTTTTTAAGGGACAGAGTTTTCCGGCCAAAGACGTAAGATGATCTGTCTAAGCCAAGAGCTTATCGTCTGGGGTCTTACAGCAGTACCAAGTTCCCACACAATTGGTCTCTTAAGGCATGCTGTGTACCCAGTATCTGGAAAAATTCCACTGTCTGTCCTGTCCCAAAGAAAAGAAACCCTACAACATTGAATGACTATCGCCCTGTAGCTCTGACATCCATAGTTATGAAGTGCTTTGAAAAACGTGTTCTCCGTCACTTGTTAACTTTTGTTGGTCAGTACCTTGACCGCTTTCAATTTGCTTATAAACCCCATAGAGGGTACATGATGCTATTCTAACTCTCCTTCACAATGCTTTCTTCCACTTAAACAAACCAGGTTCTTTTGTGCGTATTCTTTTTATTGATTTTTCCTCTGCTTTTAATACTATACAGCCACATCTCTTAGCTATGAAACAGCTTGACTTAGGTGTTGACCCAAAGCTTACTTTATGGATTGTCAGTTTTCTGTGCAATAGAATTCAGTCAGTTCGTTTTCAGTCGGCACTATCCTCTGAATGCTCAACTTCTACTGGTGCACCCCAGGCACAGTTTCTGTCTCCCGTTTTGTTTACTTTATATACTAATGACTGTAGAGGCACAGAGAGAACTCCACTCATTAAATATTCTGATGATTCTGCTATTCTAGATATGTCAAGCTCTGATTCAGTTTACTTTGACGAAATCAAAAAGTTCTGCAGCTGGTGTAAAGACAACTTTCTTGCCCTTAATGTGCAAAAAAACAAAAGAAATCTTAATCGATTTTCGGAAGAACCCGGAACATGTGCCAGACCTTATAATTAATGGTGAAGCTGTTGAACGAGTGAATGAGTATAAATATCTGGGAATGATTGTCAATGATGAATTAGTTTTTGATAACAATGTTACTAAAATCCATAGAAATTGCCAGTCAAGAATATTCTGTTTTGCAAAAGCTACGAAACATTGGTGTTAACACTGTAATCTTACAAACTTGCTACAGATGTTGTGTTGAGTCATTGCTCACTGCTTCTTTTATGTGCTGGTATGGAAATTTGGGTGAAAAGAGCAAGCTAGTATTGAATGATGTGGTGAATGTGTGTAGCAAAGTGATTGGAAGGAAGCAAGTTGGAATGCAAGAATTGTATGACAGACGAGTGGAGAGGAAAGCAAGAAAGATTGCCAGTGATGATAGCCATGTTTTAGCAAAATATTACGAAATTTTACCATCTGGACGTCGTTTTAGGACCCTTAGAGTCAAATCTAGGGCGCAAAAAACTTTTATACCCAGGTCGATCCATCTGTTAAATTCATGATGTCTTTTGTACCACTTTTCATGCTTAGTGATGTGAAGGTGTGTGAGAGAGAGGGAGAGAGAGAGAGGGAGAGAGACAGGGGGGGGGGGGGGGGGGGGGGGGGGGGGGGGGGGGGGGGGGGGGGGGGGGGGGGGGGGGGGGGGGGGGTGGTGGTGGTTGAGGGTGTTTGTGCTTAAGTGAAGATATGTGTATTTGCATATAATATATGTGCTTGTGTGTTTATATATATACAGAACAGGGTTCTTTGGAGTGTTCTCCAGGAGTTGGTCTCTCTGTGGTTAAACAGGATCCCTCTCCAGAGTCTGTTGTTCGTGAACTGGTTTGTACTGTTGGTGTCATCCAGAACAGTGATGACGCTTTACCCATTTCCACTTGAACTGTTCCGATGGCGTCTTCTATGCCAGATGAAGATGTTCGTTCTGTACAGTTGGATTTTGCTTTACCTGACGTACAGCAGTTCAGGGAGTTGCGTGCAGTCGCTGATGATTTTCAGGACATGGTGACTCCTAAACCGGGTTCTTTCTCACGTGATGCACTGTTAGAGATCCCTCTTACAACAGTTTTTCCAAAAATACAAATCACATTAAAAAAAAAAAAAAAAAACCCCCAAACAAACCACCAACTGATCACTGAGGAGCAAGCACCCTATAAAGGTAAGATTTTCAATCACTCCAGTTGAAGTTCTAAAAAACATATCATGTATCTGCAGAACAGGCCTGCCGGTTAAAGGGGAAATTACACACACACACACCACACACACACACACACACACACACACACACACACACACACACACACACACACACAAACACACTTTTCTACAGGGCGCACGACACCTGTAGCTTTACACATGACAGGAACTCCTGTTTCGGATATGATGTATACGTATATCCCTTCTCGGAAGCAACAGGCTTTTTGGCAGATTTAATAGAGGTGTCTGCAGACGTAAATTTACACAGATTTTATACACAAATTTTGAAATGTATTTGAAATTTCAACACCCATCTTGCGCCGAATCTGAAAAGATAAGTGATCATTCGTTCTTTGTTTTCATTGTCCTGAATGTTGTTTTACCTGAAAAAAGACCTAAGAGGTCGAAACGCGTCATGTTTTGTCTTGTGATTCGTTTGTCCATGTTATCTGGCGAAGTTATTTCAAATACCTCTTGAGATTTACTTGAATTCCATTTATTGACTGGAGACAGAGAGAGAGAGAGAGAGAGAGAGAGAGAGAGAGAGAGAGAGAGAGAGAGAGAGAGAGAGAGAGAGAGTTTCATCACGGTTCTTCTTCTTCTTCTTCTCTCATGGATCCTGTCATCTTTCCATCATAGAAAAATGAAAATGGGAGTTAGACCTCCGGACTGCGTGAGTGATACGCTTCTCATAAAGAAGTTTGCAAGAGTTGATTTAGGGCTAATGATAACTTGTCATCTTTTCAAAAGAAAGAAAAAGAAAAAAAGGGGGGGGGGGGGGGGGGGGGGGGGGGTGGGGGGGTGGTGAATCAAAGACACCCGGTTCCTTAATTACTTACATGACATTTACTTCCATCAATAATAAAAAGAAAACCCACATCTAAACGATTAAGGAGCCCACTTATGGGGTAAAGAACATATCTCTCTGTGTGTGTGTGTGTGTGTGTGTGTGTGTGTGTGTGTGTGTGTGTGTGTGTGTGTAATCCACCTTTTTTTTCTCGTCGATTCCGTCATGCTCTGATTGTTGGAAAAATTAAAAAAGAATCAAGATCTTCCGAACGGATGAGTTTATAAGACAAAAAAGAAAAATAATAAAACTCTCTCTCTCTCTCTCTCTCTCTCTCTCTCCTCTCTCTCTCTCTCTCTCTCTCTCTGTGTGTGTGTGTGTGTGTGTGTGTGTGTGTTTGTGTGTGTGTGTGTGTGTGTGTGTGTGTGTGTGAGACACACTACACACGTATCTATCTATCCATCCATCATCCATCCATCCATCCATCCATCTATCTATCTATCTATCTATCTATCTATCTATCTATCTGTCTATCTGTCTATTTATCTATCTATCTATCTATCTATCTATCTATTGAGAGAGAAGGAAAGAGGAGGAGGACAAAACAAGATAACGATAAGTAGAGACTTACTGACAGAAAACATAGAAATATTGAATATGAATATTGGAAATAGATGGGGTGGGGGTAGGATGGCTTAAGGGTAACTGAAATGTAGGTAAAAATTGAACTGATGAGCACACTTTTCCAGAGGCAAAGACGAAGTCATATACTGCATTTATCAAAGTCACTGCTTCAGTAATCTCACTGTCTCAAAGCGTGCGGACCAGTCCATATACGCTTCATCACCTCTCCTTAGCCTTGAGGTCACAATGTGTGGGGCTACTTCTGAAGGAACGAACTGGTGACTTTACGAACAAGGACAGAATTGAGGAGAAAAAAAGGGGGGAGAGTGGGGTGGGGCCTGGACAGGATGTATCAGCCTGTGTATGAACCCAGGGCGCAAACGAGGCCTATAGATACCTTCAACAACAACAACAACAACAACAACAACAACGACAACAACAGCAGAAACACAACAACAACAACAACAACGACGACACAACAACAACAACAACACCGTCTGTGGACTCTTTGCTACGAAAGTTCAAGAAAAGAAAACAAACAAACAAACAACACTTTTACCTGTTGTCGACCAGAACATGTATGTGTGATCACAGTTCCCGACACGCTGCCGTCTTCCTTGATAGCACCTCGAGCTTTTGTACAGTCTTGTTCAAATGAATCGTAAAGGTTGTAGGCAATAGATTGGCTATTCCACACCCACACGTAAGCGTACCTGTGAGAAGGAGAAAAGGGATGGAGCATGCACCCTGTAAAGATGAGCTTTCAGTAAACTCTCTCTATTTCTGTCTCTCTGTCTCTCTGTCTGTCTGTCTGTCTGTCTGTCCTGTCCCTCCCTCCCTCTCTCTCTCTCTCTCTTCTCTCTCTCTCTCTCTCTTTTCATGGGGCGCATGACAGTATCAATAGTTCAATATTCTCCAGAAAGCAGCTAGTTATAGGAGACCGCTATTTAACTTACAAAGACAAAAATATTTTGTTAAAAGTATAATGAAGTAAAAAAAAAAAAGAAGAAAAATGATCAACTGGGATTGTTATTAAATGAAGAAGTATGAGAGATTCTGTCAGACGTGTATTATCTCCATAAGTGCAAATCTCTTTAATTAAATCGGTGTACATATTCCAAAGGCATTTAACATAGGTACATTTCCAAATCGTATGGTCAAGAATGTCTGCAAGTAAGCCATAAATGTATTTACATCTGTAATCTTACGAGCATAAAATAAGACGGCTTAATGTCATCAAGCTAAAAAGCACCAGAATCAAGCAGACGTTTGCATGCGGTCTGGAAGAATGCCTTAAATCCGCCTTTCTAGACCATTAGCATGTGGAAGCCAACCGGTCGACCTTCAGAGAAACTGGTCTACACCATTGCTACAGAGATTTTGGGACCAGCAGACAAGGAACATAAGGACTGGTTTGACGAGAACTACGATGGCATCCATCAGCCACTGGTTGAGAAACATCTTCTGCACAAAGCTTACCTCAGTGACACCAAGTCTACCCCCCAAAAAGATACATTCAACAAGACACACAGAACACTTCAAGAGAAACAACGAAAGATGCACGAAACATGACTGAGCAACAAACTGACGAGATCCAAGGATATGCTGACAGGCATGATATGAAGAACTATCATGATGCCTTGAAATAAATTTATGGACCTACATCAGGATCATACCCTCTGCTCAGCCCTGATGGAAACAACTTGATCACTGACAAGGATCTTCGAACGCTGGGGCAGTATGTTAAACCGTCCACCATCCTTCAGTGACAAAGCCATCAAGCGGCTCCTTCAAGTGCCCACCAACAAAGAAATGGATGAATCACCAACCCATCAGAACTGCAAAAGCAGGTGCAGTCTTCTGCAGACTACATACCAGTGTTTGGAATGGATGAGACATCAGTCTAAAGACCAAGTTGAAGATGTACAGAGCGTGGACAGTCTACCAACGGCATATCAAGAGTCTGAATAACTACCACAAAACCTGCCCAGAAGAATGCTAAACATCAAATGGCAAGACAAAATCCCAGACAGGGATACTTGACCAAGCAGGTCTGCCTAGTATCCACACCATCCTGATACTGACTCATCATGAATGGACAAGTTATGTAGCTCATGGGGGCTCCGACCGGACCATGGACAACGGTCAAACAGACCTTTTTTTCCTTCTTTTTTTGTTTGGAAAAATTAATTCTCTCTCGCGCTCTCCCCCCCCCCCCCCCCCAACCCCCCCACCCCCGCCCCCCCCAACTCCTCACCCTACCCCTCTCCCTCACACTAAGTGCTTATTTTCTCGATCCTGGTGAACAGTTTGTCATTAGTGTGTGCTTTCTCCCCACTAACCCCCCCCCCCCCACCCCCCCACCCCACCCCCTCACAACTGGTTTTCTCGATCGTGTTGAACAGTTTGTCATTACTGTGTGATGACTCTCACCCTCTCCCTTTCCTCCCTCCCCCACCCTCCCCCTCCCCGTCACGTTCCTTTAGGAGATGAGACCGTGCGTGTCAATCTATCATATTCCCTCTATGTTTTTCCAATCTTTAAAAAAAAACAAAACAAAACAACAACAACAACAACAACAAAACCTGTAGTCAATTCACTCTCTCTCTCTCTCACTGTCCTGTCACCTTGCCCCATCCACGTATCCATTCCCCGTCTCCGCCCCCCCCCCCCCCCCCCCCCCCTTCAGTGATGAGAAACTGTGTGCTGACTTGACCTTCAATTCTCTCTCCACCACCACCCCCCACCCCCCACCCCCCTCAACTCAAGAGACTCTTCTATGACGAGCTGCAACAAGGAGTGCTTCCCATAGAGGTCAGAAAATAATTCTTCAGACACTCTCAAAACATCCATGAAAGCAATTATGTCCACCCTGACTCATGGGAACGAACGGGTGAGGATCGAGCGAGATGGCGCTATTCTATCTAAAAAGACGCAGTTTTGTGTGAAGAAAAGAGTACAGCCATAGCTGAGCAAAAGAGAGAGGCAAGGAAAGCCCGTGCCAGCAATCAAGAGGACGCCTCTTATATTTCCTTTCAAGCTGTCACTGCGCATTCCGTGCACGCATCATCTTGATCAGACACCTGCGTATCCACAATCGTCATGCCCCCTCAGTCCCAAGATGGTTGAAGTGGTCCTCATCAACTCGATGGACGAACCCATGATCTCTTTTCCTGGTCTTTCATTGTGTGCTCGTACAAGCGCACTGGTCTGTGTGTCTCTGAGTGAGTGTGTTAACTTCAATCTAATGTGTCTTGATGTAACATTACCTGAGAGAGAGAGAGAGAGAGAGAGAGAGAGAGAGAGAGAGAGAGAGAGAGAGAGAGAGAGAGTCGTGTGTTAATGTATGAGGTCCATGATGGATGGGGGGGGGGGAAGAGAGAGAGAGAGAGAGAGAGAGAGAGAGAGAGAGAGAGAGAGTCGTGTGTTAATGTATGAGGTCCATGATGGAGGGAGAGAGAGAGAGAGAGAGAGAGAGAGAGAGAGAGAGAGAGAGAGAGAGAGAGAGAGAGAGAGAGTCGTGTGTTAATGTATGAGGTCCATGATGTGGAGAGAGAGAGAGAGAGAGAGAGAGAGAGAGAGAGAGAGAGAGTCGTGTGTTAATGTATGAGGTCCATGATGGAGGGGGGTGGGGAAAGAGAGAGAGAGAGAGAGAGAGAGAGAGAGAGAGAGAGAGAGAGAGAGAGAGAGAGAGAGAGAGAGAGTCGTGTGTTAATGTATGAGGTCCATGATGAGGGGAAACAATGAAGGCTTGGTTAATAACATAAACATCAGCTTACAACCATTTCTAAATGAAGGCGTCCAGATTCAACAACTGTACTGAATGAAAACCTCACACGTAAAAGATTGACCAGCTGCCTGTACGGACAGGCATACATGTTCTCTAAATTTATTGAGCTGGTTTCTGGTGAACTAGCACAGCGATGTCACCTGGTTGACTTTCGCTCTAAACCCGTCCTGTTTAAGACGTTTCCATCTAAAAACATTAATCGAAAGAAAAATGAAACAGTTGCAGCAGGCAAGAAGTACAAAACAGTCCACTTGTTGAACTTACATGTTTCTGATGTACATGTCGTCAGTAGTGCTCATCCTTTGTGCATATGCCTGAAGACCCATCCAATGTTTTTGCTCAGAATCGAATTCCAAAATCCAATAGATGTGCAGAACTTTACGCCACTGTTTGTTGGATTTAAAACTGGCAGCCAATGCACCTCTTTGCTTGCATATAGCCTCTAAACGAGCAAAGTCACCCCACACCGTCTCCATAAAGAAACAACTGCCCTCAGCATTAATCTGCAAGCAACACCCAGTATGGACAACATGCTCGTGTTTCGCATCCTTTTGTCACCCATCTGTGTTTATGGCGACGCACGAAAAATCATTACATTTTAGGCGTGTTCTAACTATTTAACACATTTGCACTCAAATGGACAAAATATCCAATGTAGGTTCGACATGTGTTTATAGTGTTCATGTTTAAAACGATTCTCTTACTTCCGGATTCTTTTCATGGGAGATGCTAATGCGTTTCTGCATATAGTCATGTCATGCAAATCTAAATACGACATTTTTTGTGATTGATACGAATGTTTCTATTTTTAATCGACAAGTGCACGTGGAACAATGACTCTTTCATTAAGCATTTTCTCTCTTCGTCATATAAACTCGTCTAATGCTGGATTCTTCTCGGAAACGATCGCCTGTTGAAATGAGTTACCTTCGCTCCGTCATCGCGTTTGCGATCAGTGCAACCCCTGACACTTCATCTGAGGTCTGGTCTATCAACTGAGTTGCAACAGTCTGTATAAAGGAGTGATTTAGTGTAGGTCAGCAACTCTGTGTGTGTGTGTGTGTGTGTGTGTGTGTGTGTGTGTGTGTGTGTGTGTGTGTGTGTGTGAGAGAGAGAGAGAGAGGGAAAGAGAGAGAGAGAGAGAGAGAGAGAGAGAGAGAGAGACAGACAGACAGACAGACAGACAGACAGAGACAGACAGACTGAAAGAGGCGGATGCTTATAACCCAGCAAACTGCAAAGGGCAAAAAAACAAAAACAAAAAAAAAAAAAAGAATGTCACCTCTTTGAAGAGATTTACAAGGAAATGGCATACAGATACAACTCATCAAACGCATAGTTTAAAAAATACACCAGATACTTGCTAAAATGCTGTTCCATTAAATCTAACATCAGATGAAAAATATTGATCTCTTCTAGAAATTTCAAAACATCAAAATGGGGGGGGGGGACATCTCTGACCAAGGTTTTCATGGAGTCTGCTGTAAAGTGTCTCTGTTAGACGTCATGTAAGTCTTAATACTCTATAAGGACATGTTTTCTTGTAACACATATATATCACGTGGAATGCACCACGGAGCTTCTAAAACTCTTTTAAAAACATACTAGCAGGTGTGAAAGGAGTGGCTTGTGAATAAACGGCACAGGACCACTGCTTCTTGACGGCCGCTCGTGAAACACGGCGAAAACTCACTTAGGTTTGAACATATTTTGAATAGAGTTTATTACCCGTTTGCAAGTTCCATCCATCTTTGACATAAGCCTAAAGTTTGGGTTTCAGTTGCATGTAAAGGATAGAGAATCTAAAAAAAAAAAAAAATTCTTCACTTGCTGCATTTTTGGCAAGTTGATCTACTACTTAATTGCATCAGACACCGACTTGACTAGCAACCTAAGCAGAGATTACGCTGTATGCAGATGTCAGAGAGCTAAACCATTCAAACAAATTTAGTAACTCAGGATGTCGATGCCCTAAGATTATGGACAGCACAAAAGGAGTCTGACAAAATGAGAAAGTTTTCAAGTTTTGATTAAAAGACCATTTGAGGAGTCATGACCAATGCTGTCAGCTCAGCAGTGAAGATGAAACTATCACGGGAGTGTGTTTAAAACATCTCTTTGAGGATGCTGTTGCGCAAAATGCATCAGAAGCAACCCCACCCCCCAATCCCTCCCCCTTTCCGCCTTCAGATTTAAAGCCGTCAGTAAATATTCTCTGGGAGGTCGGACATTTGAATTAAGTTCGCCAAATGATGACTTGTAAGTCAAAGAGTTGTTGGAGTCTTTGCGACACGAGGCCAGATCAAAGCGAAACTCCGGTGTGAGGAAAGTCCATGATGGGTCGTCAGGAAGCTTGGACGAATCACATACAACTCCAAGATCTATGTCTGCACTGCTCGAATAGGGCAAACTGCGAGTCCCCGGGGATGGAACTGAACTGGGAAGGTCTTCAAATACCTTGTGGAACTTCAGGTCAATAAATCAGTCTTAAGCAGGTTTTGAGGTGCAGAGAAGACACAGAAACGGTAGTAGTTCAAAGGCAACTTCAGCCAACGGTTGGTTCTCCTGCCTTAACGTACAGACTGTTAATAGGTGTGGTGCAGAATGCATCCAGAGTTGAAGCTTTTGATGTTGCACGGGATCTGGAGTTTTCATGTGGAAAGGGCTGGCGGAACCTTAAACGACGCAGTCATAACGGATCACAGCCTTGCTTAGATGGAGAAGAGTTGTCTCCCATATGTCTATGGGCCATAATTCTCAGAATGGTCATTGCTTTCTGGCGAGAACTTTTCAGTTGCCGGATGCGACTTTTTAATTTCTTTGATCGAAGATAACTCCCAGAAATTTGGCTTCCATCCCAAGTGGTACGGTGGATTTATCCAGACTAATTTCAGGATCAGCAAAGTACTGTCGAAAGTTGTGAAAGTGGATACACTGAGGTTTGAGTCTGAAAAATAAACTTATTTTCCTCGGCCCACTGTCGGGTCTTATCCACAGCGAAGTTGAAGTCGACATTGTATGCTGGCAAGGATAGCTCCACCAGCGAAGTGTAAAGTCATCAACAAACAGGGAGGACTCGGAACCTGGTTTACAGAACTGACAGTCTCGTTATTTTTTTTGTATGCTGATGTAAGTAGAAGAAAGGATGCTCAGCTGGGGTACATCTAACTCATGCTTGTGGATGTAAAACAATGTGATGCCAATTCGGACTTTACAACTACTACAAAGCTACAAAATATTTAATTAAGAAAGAGGCTGACTTTGTTGAAAGGTGGAGGCCAACAGGCTGGCAACAGCTTATTTGCTGGTAACCAGAGCGTCTGCATGTTTCAGATCAGTTTCAGTTTCAGATTCATTAGATTGGCAGCAGCTTGTTTGTGGGTAATCAGAGCGTCTGCAAGTTCAGGTGAGTTTCAGTTTCAGTTGCAGTAGATAGACAGCAGCTTGTTTGTCGGTGATCAGAGCATATGCAAGTTTCAGGTGAGTTTCAGTTTCAATAGATTGGCAACAGCTTTTTTTTTTATTGGAGATCAGAACGTCTGCATGTTTCAGGTCAGTTTCAGTTTCAGTAGATTGGCAGCGGCTTACTTGTCGGTATTTAGAGCGTCTGCAAGTTCCGGGTAGTTTCAGTTTCAGTTTCAGTAGATTGGCAACAGCTTGTTGTCGGTGATCAGAGCGTCTGCATGTTTCAGGTGAGTTTCAGTCTCACTTTCAGTCCCATCTAGGTGTCATTCTGTGCGAGATATTCCATCTATGCTACACCACATCTGCTAATTTTCGAGACCACGCTGAGCACAATTTAAAGCTGATGGATACGTTTAATTAATGACTAAGATTAGATAATTTAATTAGAGAGTCTCATGGCCACGAATTAGTAGACATCTAACATGCGCACTAGCCCAACGCGCTAGCCCGATCTTGGGTACCTCTCTTTGTGCCATTATTATCATGGTATGTGAATATATGTGTACGTACATAAGTGGTAGGGGACAGGCTCATGTGTGTAAATCAATGTACGCAGTGAATGTGTGTGTGTGTGTGTGAGTGTGGGGGGGGGGGGGGGGGGGGGGGGGGAGTGGGCTGCGCTGCGCGCGTACAGGACTGCTCTGGGATTATGCATGTGCTTATGTTTGTAGACATATATATATATATATATGTGAAGATATGTATGTGCCGGTGTATATGGGCGTACATGTGCGTGCGTGCGTGCGTGCGCGCGCGCGCCGCTCGTGTGTGTGTGTGTGTGTGTGTGTGTGTGTGTGTGTGTGTGTGTGTGTGTGTGTGTGAGTGTGTGTGTGTGTGTGTCTGTGTGTACATGTGTGTGTGTGTGTGTGTGTGTGTGTGTGTGTGTGTGTGTGTGTGTGTGTGTGTGTGCAATCCATGTGTGTGTGTGTGTGTGTGTGTGTGTGTGTGTGTGTGTGTGTGTGTGTGTTGTTTGATTATTTTGTGGGAAACGTATGCTCACAAGATGACATGATTGTTTTGTGGGAAATGTAAGCAATGAAGATGACATAGTTATAATATATATCAGCAACAACAACAACGACGAAAACAATAACAAGGACAACAACAACAACAACGACAACAACAACAACAACAACAACAACAACACACACACACACACACACACACACACACACACACACACACACACGCACGCACGCACACACACACACACACACACACACACACACACACACACACACAGATCATACACCAACGCACGCATGCGACCCTCATATACATATATATATGCGTATGCTCATATATATATATATATATATATATATATATATATATATATATATATATATATATATATGGGCGCACACGCAGAGCTGACCAATCAGACTGTTCCATATCTTTTGATCTCCTTTGCATCCGTAAATGGATCCTCAAGCATAGGCTCAAAGATGGTCTCCTTCATTTTATTGTGTTTTTAGTTTTTTTCAGCAACATTTTTCCCTCTCCGCACATTCGTTTTGTTTTATTTACTGCTTTTGCTGGCTGCTTTTGGGGTGCTGTTGGATTCTTTTTCGAACCCTTGGTGGTGGTGAGAACACCACAGAATTACGGACTGTGATGTGTCTCTATTTGACGCCAAGAGCACAAACAAGATCAGTCGTCCTTCCCTGATGAGTCCGACCCAGCGGATGAAAGCCTAGGAGCAGACAGTACATATAGGTCTGCCCTCGGGAGGAATTGCGATGGTTCCCTCATGCAGCTACTGAAGGGTTTTTTTATAGTTATAATGTATATTTTTCCCATTTTTTATCATCTTCAGCACCCCCCCCCCCCCTTTTTTTTTGTTCCATTAACTTCAAATCTTGGCCAAGTCATTACTATAATGATGGAAGAATTGTTAACCTGCACTTGTTTTCCCCCAGGGTGTAGTAGGTGGTAAGTTGTGTTGGTTCAGTAATATTAGTTGATTGTGGTTAACGCTTTTCCCCCTATGAATTAGGATGGTCCTGGAAGGAAGGGTTTGTCAGACTTGCAGACGACACTTTACTACTAGCGAGAGTAGGAACAAGATGTGTGTTTGACACAGGAGATTTTGTGAAAGTATAATTTTGTGTCATATTCATTTTTTTTTTGGTTAAATATATGTAATTTGAAGACCTGTGTCAGTCAAAAACTGAACTGGAAACGAAGGAATCAATTTCTAATTTGTTGAAAGATTTAAACATTGGATCTTTACTGTAGTAGTACAGTAAATTCTTTTGGCCAAAGTGTGTTTGACACAGATATTTTGCTTTGCAGTAGTAGTACTGTGATAACTATCTTGTGAATGTGAGCAAGGTCCTGTCACGGAATAGTATGATTTGCTTTGCTGTTGCTGTTGCGGTTGGGGTTGCTGTTCATGATGCTGCCATGCGGGTGTCGTTGAAGTGGGTCTCGGCTACGCTACAGTCCGGGTTCTCAAGTTACGCTACTTGGAGGAGGAACTCTGTGTGTGTGTGCCGGTGAACAGTGGGTTCTGCATCCGAGTTCAAGACATCCTAGGACTGGAGACTACTGCATCTACACTACAGAAAAAAATTAGCTAAGTAAAACTTTGGTCTTTGGACTCTAAGACTATATGTTGGCTATGATGAGAGCGACTCCGGGTCGCTAGTATTGGTTGTTTATTTTGGTTATGGTGGGGTGCTAAAAAAAAAAATTAATGATAAATAAATATTGTGAAATTTAAAGTTTGTGTGGTCACCCTAATTGTGAGAATGTTTGTTTAAATATTGTCCTGTTCTATGCTTTAAATCTATTACTGTTAGAGGTAAACCAAATTCTTGAAGAAGAATACTTTTGCACAGTCTCTTATTGAAACAGTTTATTCTTGGAAGTCCTATGGCAAGGTTTAGAATGGAGGGTGAACAGATGGGGTTAACTGGCAGAGAACTTGCTCAGTTTGTTACTGACTGTGAAAACAGATTATTGAGGCAGAAAGAGGTTGAAGCGAGATAGCTTTGAAAGAGCGAGAACTGCAGCTGAGAATGCAGGCGTCTTCATTTAGTCATGGGGATAGTCAGGAGTTTGAGAGGGTCAAACTTGACATGCCATTTTTTGAAGATGGTGATGATATTGATAGCTATCTTTGTCAGTTCGAACGTCTCGCAAAGTTGCAGGATTGGAAGCCGAGTACTTGGGCAGTGCGATGGGCGCTTTGTTGAAAGGCAAGTCAAGAGAGGTTTATACTGGTTTGTCGGAGGATGAGTGCACAGTTATACTGTTCTGAAAACTGCTCTGTTAAGGCATTACCAGATTTCAGCGGAGACTTATCGTCACAAATTTCGCAGAGTTCGGAAAGAACCAGGAGAGACTTACCAGCGTTATGTGGCAAAAAAACTGAAGTTGTGGGTGGAAAGGTGGCTACAGTTGTCAGAACGTAGAGCTACTTTTGATGAACTTCTGGATTTAGTGCTCATGGAACAGTTTTTTGGAGAGTTTGTCAGCGGATTTGGCAACTTTCATCCGGGAGAGAAAACCGAAGTCTGTGCAAGAGGCTGCAGATTTGGCCGAGATATACTCTGAAGCTCACAGGGGAAGGAATGAAGTTAGTAAAGTGGGACTACCTTCTGGTTCAAGGGGTTCAGTAGCCCAGAAACTGGGTTTTTCAAAACCCAGCAAGGAAATCATGTGTCATCACTGCAAGAAAAGGGGACATAAAAAAGTGGATTGTTTTCTTTGGAAAAAAGAAAAGGAAAAATCAGGGATAAAAGCAGTCATTACAACCATGCGACTGGGTTCACATGATTCTAGTCATGTTGATGAATTGTGTCAGGCTTGTTCGGAAAAACCTTTTGTGCCAAGATGTACGGCTAAAGTTGGGTCAAAGGAAATTGAGGCTTTGAGAGATACAGGGGCAGAACTTTTTGTGGTGAAGAAAGATTTGGTGGCTGAGAATCAGTTGACGGGAGAGACACTGAAAGTCATGTTGGCAGATTCCAGTAGTGGACAGGAACTACCTATTGGGTGGATAGATATTCAGTCTCCATTTTTCACAGGAACTACCAAGGCTGTACTGATGGAAAACCCAGTGGTAGATTTACTCATTGGAAACAAGGCAGTTGGTCGGGATGGAGAGGAAGTGTCTGTACCTGTGTACAAAGCGGGGAAGTCGGTGTCGGTATTGACTCGGGCTCAGGCAGCGCGAAACAGAAAAAGCCATTTGTTCCTTTGAAGCCTTCTGCTGAAGCGATAGGAAATGTGAGTCCGGATGAATTGAAGAAGGCTCAACAGAATGACAAAACCTTGGAAAAGTTTTGGGATCTGGCAAAGGAGGGAAAAACCTAGAAACTCTGGAAAATCTGGGCAGGTAGTGTTTGAAGAAAGTCGGGGGATACTCTACCGACAGTATATTGGAAAAGATGGTTCATACAAACAGGTTGTTGTACCTGTGTGTTTCCGTCGGGACTTGATGAGGATTGCTCATGAATCATTGATGGGAGGTCACTTGGGAACGAAAAAGACTCTTGAGAGGTGCTGGCAGCAGTTTTTCTGGCCAGGATTTGTGCTGATGTCAGACGATACTGTCTTTCTTGTGATGTGTGTCAGAAATGACTCCTAAAGGGAAAACAAAGAAGGTTCCTCTGGTCAGAATGCCATTGATTGACACTCCTTTTCGTAGGGTGGCTATTGATTTGGTTGGTCCTATAATTCCAGCATCTGAAAGTGGGAACCGCTATGTACTGACAGTTGTGGACTATGCTACTCGTTACCCTGAAGCGGTACCTTTGAAGAGTATTGAAGCTGAACGTGTGGCCGAGGCTTTTTGTTGAAATCTGGACGAGAGTGGGCATACCATCTGAAGTGTTGACTGACAGAGGGACTCAATTCACTAGCTCTGTTATGAGTCAGATAAATCGACTTTTGTCTATCAGAGGTCTGACGACAACTCCGTACCATGCACAGTGCAATGGGTTGGTCGAAAGGTTTAATGGTACTCTCAAAACAATGCTGAAGAAGTTGTGTCAAG
>JADBJO010002346.1:27500-35000 GCA_016801955.1 Conus betulinus
CAAGGTGCTGTCCTGATTGTACTGGATCAAAAACATGCACTGCAGAACACCACCGACGTAACTTAAGAGCAGCATAGTCTCCTTGGTAGGTTGCCCCTTGGCGACTTGATACCGATACTGCCGAATGGATCGTCCGTGTCAGGGCTGTGACGGGACTAGACGGCATTGGACTGTTGACGTAGGCAGGAATGAGCGGTGTTTGGGAGTGGCACAACAGATGACACGGACAAAAACCAACAAACAAAAAAAAAAAAAGCGAAAAAAAAAAAAAAAAAAAAAAAAAAAAAGGAAAGAAAAAAAAAGAAAGCAATCACAGGGAATGCAATACTTTGTGCCAGAAGTGTCACGTTTTGCTGTCGGAAGCCGTCGGTAACTGACCAGGATGCCTAGCACCATGCGTTTGTCTCAAGAGAGTCTTCAAATCCCTATCAAGGCTGGAAATCGACCAAATTCCAAGTCAGTATGCTGTGACTTCTGGGCAGGCTTTTCTGCAGTAAAAAAGTAGTGCTCAGTGTCTAAGACTACCGGCAGCTCCAAATCTGGCAAAATCGGGAGAACGAGTTCTGTATGCAAGTGATAAGATATTTTTTACCATCACTTAAACAAAAGGAAGAATGGACGAAAGTTCTTAATAGATACGTGCATGCCCCACCTGTGTGTGTGTGTGTGTGTGTGTGTGTGCGTGCGTGCGTGCGTGCATGTGTGTGTGTGTGTGTGTGTGTGTGTGTGTGTGTGTGTGTGTGTGTGTGTGCACGATCATGTGCGTATATTTTTTTTAGATCTAACACTGGGAGGATGTATGTAGGAAAGAGTAGGAATGTGACAAGGTGGGGTGGGAGGAGTGATGGGACGTGGAGATGGGAGGGCGGGAAACAGGGCACGTGCATATGAAAAGGGTTTCTTTCACAATTATTACTGTCTTTTTTCAGTGAAAACTGAACCAAACGTTCACAGATCCGGGGACACCCTAGTGGTCTGGTGCTTCCATTTTGTTTCTTTTATGTTCATTGCCCCTTTGATGTGACGTAGAATTTCACCTTTGTTGTTATTGTTGTTGCCGCAAATACAGCATACTTCAAAGCAAGATATTGGTCTGGCTCATAAAAATCTTGACTATCATGTTGTGACTTTCATGGGGAATATGGATATAAAGGACCGTCAGTCGTGTTGTAGAGTTTCAAAACAACCATTGCGGATTGTCTGGGAAGTTAAGTGGTCAAAAATGAGCCCCACATCGATGTCTGCATCTAATATATCTGTTCCGATTTTTCTTTAACAACAGTAAAATAGTTTCTGCAATGTTGGCAATCAAAATGCAGTAGTTTGTAGATTTTTAAGATGTAGAGCAGAGCAGAGCAGAGAGAGAGAGAGAGAGAGAGAGAGAGAGAGAGAGAGAGAGAGAGAGAGAGAGAGAGAGAGAGAGAGAGAGAGACAGAGAGACAGAGACAGAGAGACAGAGACAGACAGAGAGAGGCACAGAGAGAGAGAGAGAGAGAGAGAGAGAGAGAGAGAGAGAGAGAGAGAGAGAGAGAGAGAGAGAGAGAGAGAGAGAGAGAGAGAGAGAGAGGCTGTTATAAAGTTATTGTATAACAAACGGTCACGTCGTTTGAATGAAACAGGATGTTTTTTGTTTATTCCTTAGTTTTTTTTATTATTTTTGTTTTTGTTTTGTTTGCTTTCTTGCTTGCTTGTTTGTTTTGAAAACCAGGGTAGCTTATTCAGATCGATGATAATGTCTGGACTGTAAAACTAGCATTTTTTTGCATTTGTTTTGCATTTCTAGAGAAACAGATTGCGAGGGTATACAGACTTGTTCACAGGAAGTCAACAGGTTGGATTATATTTTATCTTAAACACGGAGGGAACAAAATCTGCATTCAACGCGTTGCGGAGCTGCTGCAATACCATCTGCCACCCCATGTCTCTCTCTCTGCCGCCATGAAATGAGTCTGAACCGGCGCGGATCAGGGGAAACAGGGTGGAGTGAGGGGGGTGTTCAAGGGCTCTGAACCCTCCCATTCTCCACATTCCTCCTCCAATCCTCCATTTTCACAACCCCATCGACGGTACATTGATGAATACGCACGCACACACACACACACACACACACACACACACACACACGCGCGCGCGCGCGCGCGCGCACGCACGCACGCACGCACGCACGCACGCACGCACGCACGCACACACACACACACACACGCGCACGCACTCATGCGCGCGCGCACACACACACACACACACACACACACACACATACACACACACACACACACACACACACACACACACACACACACACACACACACACACACACACACACACACGCTGGTACCGAACGAACCCCCATGCCATGATTAGGGTCTCCTCATAATCGTGTGACACACAGGATTACCTCCCCTGCACGAGGTTATCCATCTTGCTCACGTAAACGTTTTTTGTTTAATGGGTCACCCTCAAAGTATTGAGCACATGATATTCACGAAAATGGGAATTCCGGCGGCTTCGTCCACCAATCACACTAACTGTTACTTTGACCAGTGTATGGGGGAAAAGCTAATGGGTGAATACAGTGCGAAAAGTTCTTATGGGACATAAGGGAATTTGTGGCGGAATGCGATTATCCGGTATTTTCCGGCAAGACAAAAGTCTTAACGCATGTCAGGCATGTGCAAAATCACTCCCCTTTTCGACGTATGTCAAGCGCAAAAAAAAAAAAAAAAAAAAAAAAAAAAAAAAAAAAAAGAGGCAAGCGTAAAAGCACTTCCTTTTTCGAGTAACACGCTAGCAGTGAAGACGCACTCTCTGCTCCACGAAAACATTTCCACCCCTACCCTCCCCTTTATGAAAAGGCACTTGGCGCTTTCCCCCCTTCAGTCAAAGTTCAGATCCCAGGCGAAAAGCGCTTTCCCCCCTTCAGTCAAAGTTCAGATCCCAGGGGAATTGATGTTTTTAAACCCTTCAGCAGTGTTGGAAAGAAATCGGCGCAAAGCGCTGGTCAGAAAATCGAAAGAAATACTGGATTATTAGCCGTTACCTGGCAAACCAATGGTATTGTCCTTATGAAACTGTTGTGACTTAAATGTGGAATCCAGTTACCGGGGCAAACAAATATATTGTCCTTTGAAGCTATTGGAGAGTTTAATCGTCGAATTCCAATACCTGACAAACAAAAGGTATTGTACATTTGAAGCTAAGGTTGAATTTATTCGTTGAATTCCTCACTTGCAGAAAACAAAGTGATCAAAAAAAAAACACTTAAAGTAATGGGACGTAAAGTTACGAAATTACAAGAGAAAAGGAATTCTGAGGTTTACAGGTTCACTATTATATGTACCTGTTCATATACCCACCGGGTATAATGCTTGTATATGAAAAAGTGACATTATAATTTCACTCCTCATGGAGTGGACCTAAGCGCAATACAATATCTTTGTGTCATATGTTGCATGTATGTGAGAAAGGCGTGAAAGAGAAAGCATGTTGATTAGGTGGTGAGTGAAGATGGGTGAGAAGATGAAAGAGAACAGCTATCAATTGCCATGGAACCTAACAAGAAGCATCAGCCACAAAGGGTTTCCTTTTTTGTCTCCATCCCCAGAAGACAATGTTTATCTGACAAGCAATGGCGTTTCATTGAATTCCAATTGTAGGGAAGCTGTGTGTTTGTTTGTACTTATTTTTAAGGGTTCGGTGAATGCAATATGTCCTCTAGCACAAGTTGGCAAAGTAAGGCCATTGATGACAGAGCAATTCCTGATCTAAAAGCTCCATGACAAACTTCAGCAATGACCAGTCACAGACATTATAAACTGGACTCCAAACCTTAGGCTTCTAGAACATCATTCCACCGACCCTTCCTCCCCACCCCTACCCTTCGTCCCCTCCACTTTCTATTCAATCCACCGTTGCTGTTTCATTTTTAAACCTTCACTAAGAAGGTCATGTCTTTTTTTCAACCCACCTCTGTCGCTATGTTGTTTGTTTGTTTATCGGTCCTTCAACAGATTACGTAATACAGGAAAAAAAAAAAAAGAAAAGAAAAAGTAAATACACCACACAGCTTTAAGTTTACTTATTAGGTTTCACTAATAATCACCGACTAGAAAGGAGAATTATGAGTGAGTGTGTGTATGTGTATATGTGTGTGTGTGTGCGTGCGTGCGTGCGTGCGTGCGTGTGTGTGTGTGTGTGTGTGTGTGTGTGTGTGTGTGTGTGTGTGTGTGTGTGTGTGTGTGCGTGTGTGTGTGCAATTAGACATTCGAAAAGACTTCAGCTTTATGTTCCGTGCAGTGTATAAACTATTTCTGTTTGTTTATTTCTGTCTTTCTGTTTTTCTATTATCTTTGTTCCTTTTGTTAATTCTTGTCTTTGTTTATTTATCTATTTATTTGTTTGTTTGTTTATTCCTTCACTTGTTTATTCTATTATTTATTTATCTGTTCATTTATTCATTTCCTTGAGCAACGTGGACAGGTTTCAGAAAATAGTGTAAAATACGATTTGTTTGTTTTCTTTCCTTCTTCATTTCGTTTCTCTTTTCTCTTGTCTTTATTGTTGATCCACGTCTTTCTTCGAATAGAAACATAGTGATTTTTTTTTTTTTTAAGGGGGATCAAAATCAGAGTGGTTTGTTTCGTTTTTCTCTGTTTTGTTTTCGCTCTTTTTTAACGTTAGATACTCAGAAACAGAGGACGAATCGGTAGACATTAAACACAGGATGAAAAAGTGAAGGAAAAAAAAAACCTGTCAGGAAAGAAAACTGTGATGCAAAAAAAGTGAGATGGCATTAGGACCACAAATCTTCAGAATACAGGGAGTGGGAAGCGAGGGGGAAGGCGAGAGATGAGTGGGGGGGGAGCAAGCTTGACAGGAGAGAGTGAGAGAGGGAAAGAGAAAGTAAAAAAAAAAAAAAGAAAATCAGGATAGGATGAAAAAAAGGAAAGAGATCTGCTTTGGGTTTGCTTTTTCGTTTGTTTGTTTAATCAAGGAGAGGACCTGGAATTTAATTTCAGAATTCACAGGGCCGGCTGACGAAGGCACACATCTGAAGTAAGATATTCCCTCTAACGAAAAAATAAGAGACAAAACAATGATTGCAAGCTCCCCACTTCGATTGGGTCTCGTCTCTCTCTCTCTCTCTCTCTCTCTCTCTCTCTCTCTCTCTCTCTCGATTAGTTCCTGGGTATATCTAATTTGAATGGACATTGTTGTAGGTATAGATCTTGTAATGACAACGATCTGATGTTTTCCGTTATGTCAGATGTGTACAGAAGACAAGATACACTCTGGTGTTTGTTGCCGAAGGTTGAAAGAAATTAGAGAAAAACTTTTGGAGCCTAAATGTTTTCGAGAAACCTGTTTATTTAAACCAAAGTTCACTGATGGCATGTAGTTAACCTGATGTTATACGCAGTTTTTCACTGTTTTTGCATAAGGCTTTTAAGTATAGAGAAATAGTTAGTAGTGCTGCATACGATTGCCATAGTCGTTGTTGATTTACGTGTTTTTAATTGATATGATGAAGGGTTATGTATTGTAATTCACTCCTTCATGAGGGGCTGAAGCCTACATGATCAACTTTCATTCATTCATTCTTTTGGTTGGTTAGTTGACATGCAAAGTCAAACCACGTCGTGTTGTTTAGGCGGAGGCATCTTGCTCCTAACCTGGGGTCTTCAAATCAGGTTTCACGTTTAGAAATGAACTGTTTACGTGGAGCACTCTCAACAGTATGTACGCTGCATCTTTCTCTTCACTAAGTGCATTCTTTGTATATAAATGTGCTTTGCACACTAGACATGAGAGCGGATCATTTCGGCCATACAGAGAGGGGGTCATTTTGTCTTAGGCGTCTGCAGCTGAGTGAAGATGAAAGCGTGTTCCACGGCAACGAATGAGATAGCAAACTTTGTTCTCAGTTTCAGTTTTTATTATTAACGAGGTGTCTATGTGGATTAGTCCATACACGCTGCACCATATCTGCTAAGCGTAGAGACCACACTGCGCAGGGTTTACAGCTGATGGATAAGTGAATGAACGACCAGGATGAAAGGATTTAAAAGGAGGGTCATACAGACACCACTTTGCAGATGTCTGACCCCAGCATTAGCCCAACTCGTCAGTCAAACCTTGGGTAGCTATTTAACATTACCTGCGCTACTACTTTTGTTGTAGGTGCCTGTTTGTCTGTGTGTACACATATCTGTAATTGTGTGTGTGTACTTGGCTGTGTGGACATAGGCTCCTGCGTGCACGAATGTGTGCGTGTGTACTCGTGTAACGAGGGTAGTACACCAAACAAAAAAAAATGCAGGGGAAGGTTAGCTAGGTCGGCATGGAAGAGATGTGGGAGAGGGTAAGGGGTAATGATGGAGAAGGTGGGTGAGAATCTCGTTTACCAAGTGAAGAACCCTCACAAGAAGAAAGGCGTTAAGAGGGGTTGCGAGCAGGGCGAAGAGAAAAGAGGGTGGTGGAAGGGACTGGAATGGGGCAGCGAGGGGGGTGGGGTGGGGGTGGGGGTGGGCGCGCACATTCCGCATATCGTCTACAACTTTTGCTCCGGAAGTATTTCTAGGACGATTTTCCACTTTCTTTTTCTTCCAAGATGCCCCTTCGAGCACAGCTTTCGGGCATTCCTTTTTAGTGTGGGGGCAGGTGGGAGTTGGAGGGTCTGGAAATCCTCGACTTTTGCCATGTATACCATACCCTTCTTTCTCACCTTCCCCTCTCACTAATACCGCACACGGCACATCCCTCTCTAAACCCCCTTGTCTACCCAGACCCGAGATATGGGACTATCTGATCAACCTTCTGCACAGCAACCACTTAACCAAAGGCAATGTAGGGAGGTGTCCGAGGGGGTGATGGTGATGTATGTTGGAGGAACCTTGTCGCACAGTACGGTGAATGTTAAAGCTAACTGAACAAACAACATGCAACCAGTGTCGTGTGACTAGGGTCCTACCTTTTCAAATGTTGTATAGACGGGCACTTGCGTAATCGATGCTTGAATACAACATTTCCCCAAGACTTCTTCCTTTGGCAAATGATTTTTGACGTAACTAGTCAGATATTTGTGACCAGCAGTGTAAATTTAACGCCGAATTACACCGAGGGAGCCAGTGTGACACAGAACAGTGCATCTTTCATTCCGGACGTGAAATCAACCAAAAAAAAACGCCCGTCCACAAATGTCTCATCAGTGTTTGTGTACTGGTAGATACAATGCCCCTCTTCAGCGTCAAGATAGAGGTCTATGATGTTTGAAAAGCAGTCGGCTCTCAAGCATTTTTTTCTTCGAACTTTTCTGAGTGATAGGCAGTGGTGATGTCTTCGTCACTTTTGACTCTATGTAGTTGTGACCGTATCATCGAAAGCCTTCATCTGTATGCGCGGCTCAGTTTCAAAAGTTAACAGCACTTAAGGTAAGAAAAAGCCTCAAAAAGAAAAATAGTGATCATTAAACAGGTATCTCTGTGGTGGTGATTCACCTTGAA
>JADBJO010002346.1:47500-52500 GCA_016801955.1 Conus betulinus
TAATTTGCTCGAACTAGATGTTGTGTGTCGGATAAATGAGTTACTTAAAAAAAATGTTTTCAAATCATTCAGTCCACCCTGTTTATGATATCATCTCCATGTGTGTGAGACAGTTACTGTCCTTGTCGTTGACTGGTCTTCTCATTCATTAACTTTTTCTTCTTTTTAACGGGGTTTTCCTGTTCTTTCAGTCTCAGAACTTTTCTCTGTATCCTCCTCGTGGTCAATATTTTTTATCTCATCGTCCTGCGACTGCTGTTGGATTCAGCGTTCCCTGGCACTCTTTCGCTTCGTGACTGATTCTCTGTTTTATTGTGCTGTTTTTTCCCTCTCAGTCTCCTGGGGCGTGTGTTAAGCTCCTACGATTGTCATATATTTGGCAAGTTACTGCTTGTGATCCATCGGCGTGTACATAGGACCACACTGTTGTTGTTGTTGTTGTTGTTGTTTTTTTTGTTTGTTTCGGTTGCCATTTGGGTGGAGAAAGGTGTGTGTGTGGGGGGGGGGGGGGGGGGGGGGGGGGGGGGGGGGGGGGGGGGGGCTTCAAGGTCTTTCTCCAGCGAGTAATAGTGTGAGGCGACTGTCCTTCCCGTTCAGCGACGTGAGAATCTCCCGGTTCGTCAAGTCGGCACATGAAACGGCTGTTATTCGTTCTCTTATCCTCCATCAGTTGTACTGTAAAGTTCATTACAAACACACAGATATACACAAAGACATATACACAGACACGCAGACAGACACACAGACACCCACGCACGCACACACGCACGCCGGTACCCCCCCCCCCCCCCTTCCACACACACACATACACACACACACACAAACACACACGTGCGCACGCAAACACACACATGCATGCACGCACTCACGCACGCACGCACGCGCTCACCCACGCACGCACGCACGCACGCACTCACACACGCAGGCACGCACGCACGCACACACCCACGCACGCACGCGTCCACACGCACACATACAAACACACACACACACACACACACACACACACACACACACACACACACACACACACACACACACACACACACACACACACACACACACACACACACACACGCATAGACTGATGCACGCACATTCGCACGCTCTCTCAGGCGCGCACTACGCGAGCGCACAGCGCACACACACACACGCACACACGCACACACACACACACACACACACACACACACACACACACACACACACACACACACACACACACACACACACACACACACACACACAAACACACACACATGCACGTACGCACGCTTACGCGCACACACACACACACACACACACACACACACACACACACACACACACACACACACACACACACACACACACACACACACACACACACATGCACGCACACGCACACGCACGCGCACGCACACACACATACACACCCAAATGAAAACGGTCAATGAATATGCACCTTATCACATCAAAACGTAAGATTACGCAAGAAAGAATATTAATCACTCAATCGAACAACCCATCCGTTAGTCGATCAATCAACCTATCAAGAGATCAACAAACTAATGCAGGAACAAACAACGATAACAGATAGACAAGCAAATGCAGGCTGCTGGCGGGGGGGGGGGGGGGGGGGGGGGGGGGGGGATAAACGTGGGTGGGAGGAAGGAAAGGGAGGGAATGGAGGTGTGAACACAAGGCTAACAGAAAGGCTGAGACCTTCCGCCATCCCCAGCACCTTGTGTGGAATTTCCAGCCGCTGCTTGACACTTAGATGCTTTAACCGCTGCCTGCAAACGAAAGTGAATCCACGCCCCTCCCTCCACTGGCGTGGGTGAATATGTATAAACGCACCTGTAGGTGAGAAGAACCTATTCGGTGCATGCATCAATGAGTACACGCATAGTTGCCTGACTGGACATACACGCGCACGAACACAAACACATTCACGTACTTGTGTATGTGTGCAGGCGCACTCATGACAGTACATGTGTAAGTGCACGCGCGCGTACGCACGCACGCACGCACACACACACACACACACACACACACACACACACACACACACACACACACACACACACACACACACACACACACACATAACTGATAGTTGTACGCACATTCTACACACACACACACACACACACACACACACACACACACACACACACACACACACACAACACACACACACACACACACACAGAGTCTTGTATTTATGCTCGTACATGCAAGCACGCTCACTCGAAAATGCTGTCCTGTCTTGCAAAGATATGTCCATGAAAAGTACGAAATAAATGGATGTTGCTTTGTCTCTCGCCCTCTCACCTTTCACCACCACCACCCACCCCCAACCCACCCCTCCCCCCCTCTCTCTCTCTCTCTCTCTCTCTCTCTCTCTCTCTCTCTCTCTCTCTCTCTCTCTCTCTCTCGCTCGCTCTCTCTCTCTCTCTCTCTCAGCTCTCATGTTTGGTGGATTATGTCTGCTCTACACCTCTTATGTTTGTTTACAAGCCAGATGTCTTACATTGTAAAATATGTGTCTCCTCTCTATCTCACTGTCTCTGTCTCCTCTCTCTCTCTCTCTCTCTCTCTCTCTCTCTCTCTCTCTCTCTCTCTTTCTTTCTCTCTCTCTCAGCTTTGCCTTGTCAACGACAAGTACAAAATAAAGAAAAAGACACAGACACAAAATACCAAAAGAACCAGTTTCCCTCCCTCCAAGGAACATTGTAGTGAAGCATAAAACAAGTCATTTGGATTTGGGAGATGGAAGCTGTCTCTTTCGCCGTGAAATACGATTCAGAGTGATTCTATAGACTGTGTGTGTGTGTGTGTGTGTGTGTGTGTGTGTGTGTGTGTGTGTGTGTGTGTGTGTGTGTGTGTGTGACCACAAAGCATGAACAACTCTATAGCCCCTTCCCCATCCCAACACCTCCGACACCCCCCCACCCTTCCCCCCTCTCATACCACTCTCCACTATTCAGATCTAGTATAACGCTGAAGCCATTCTTTTGTAGAAAAGTTTTGTTTCTGATAAGTTTTGGCTTTGTCTTATTTTGCGTTGGCTTATGTTGTTTGTTCGGCTCGTTTTGTGTTTTGGGGTCGCTTTCGTGTGCGTGAGTGTCTGCATCAAATTAATCAGTGTCGTTGACTCAGAGAGAAAGAGAGAGAGGGAGAGAGAGGGAGAGAGAGACAGACAGAGACAGAGACAGAGACAGAGAGAGGTGCAGGGTCGGTGGAAGGTGAGAGGACGAAAGACAAAGGCTGACTTTCTGTCTGTCTGTCGTCTGTCTGTCTGTCTGTCTGTCTGTCTCCGTCTCCGTCTCTGTCTGTCTGTCTGTCTGTCTGTCTCTCTGTCTGTCTCTCTCTCTATCTGTCTCTCTCTCTCTCTCTCTCTCTCTCTCTCTCTCTCTCTCTCTCTCTCTCTCTCTCTCTCTCTCTCTCTCTCTCTGCCTGTCTGCTGCCTGTCTGTCTTTCTCTCTGTCTGTCTCCCCCTCACGTGTTATGTTTATCTCCGTGTGTGTGCTTGAACGTTTGTTTTGTTTGTTGTGTGTGTGTGTGTGTGTGTGTGTGTGTGTGTGTGTGTGTGTGTGTGTGTGTGTGTGTGTGTGTGTGTGTGTGTGTGTGTGAGCGTGCGTGCTTGTGTGTGTGTGTGTGTGTCTGTCTGTCTGTCTGTGAGTGTATGAGTGTGTGTGTGTGTGTGTGTGTGTGTGTGTGTGTGTGTGTGTGTGTGTGTGTGTGTGTGTGTGTGTGTGTGTGAACTCTTGGTCTGAGTGTTACGACGAAGAATCGAACTCCCATTATTTCACAGTGAAGTGACGTAAACGACAGCTGGTCCTAGTCTGCAGCTGAATCGATCTTTTCCTCCGCCCTGGTCCACCCCTGAGTACAAGATCATAGTCTTTTATAACAAGCACATCATTGAAAAGTTTAGTATTCGTTGGAATGGTCTCAAAACAAGAGCACGTCCTACTCAAACACTTTCACGGGTCAGCTTCAATTCTCTCGACCCTGTACTCTACGGATTGTGTGTGTGTGTGTGTGTGTGTGTGTGTGTGTGTGTGTGTGTGTGTGTGTGTGTGTGTGTGTGTGTGTGTGTGTATGACCAGTTCTTTACCTTTCAACCTAAACTTTATAACGATATCAATTGATTCTTCTGTGCTATCTGCCATTTTGAAAACAGAGACCTTTCGGTCATTTTTTTTTCTGGAATAAAATCTTGGCTACGATAACACTCTTATCAGAAGTACGGAAAGTGCGTAGACGTGATATATCAATGTGATACACATCTCTAGAGACTGCAGATCTCCTGTACTTCGGTGAACCCGGACAATGTCCACCACACGACACACAAAATGGCTGAAGACCAGATGCTGAATCTTTCTCCCTGTGTGAGACAAAAGCAAGGTTTCCTGACGCTTGCTACGTGAGGAGTGTTACATATGCTTCCCATTCTGCCTGAAGTATGCTCTATCTGCCAGATTGTGGTGTTTGTCTATGGCTGCCTGCAAGATGTGCATCGAACGGTTCTACGAGGTTTGTGCATGGCTGTTGTGAGGTCACACACCACAGATTGTTTGATTGAAGATCGGAGGATCAGAGCACTCATTTCGTGTGTGGTGAAGACGCTGAAGAAATGTGCAAATGTAATACATTCGCGTGTTGCTGTGTAAATGCTTGCTGTATGTCCGCTTCCATGTCAATTGGGATTCTCACTCGCGCGGGCCTGTGCTCGCGCGCGCGCGCGCGCGCGCGCGCGCGCGCGTGTGTGTGTGTGTGTGTGTGTGTGTGTGTGTGTGTGTGTGTGTGTGTGTGTGTGTGTGTGCACGTGCAAGGGATCTTCCTATTCTTTGAATTTTTAGCTTGCGCATCCTGTCTTTATAACAGTCTGACATGGTTCCGCCCACGGCTGCGCTGTAAACAGCAAGAACATGATCTTTTGTCCCAGTCTCAGTGTCTCCTTGTGTTGTTTGCTTTCCCCTTCTCTTTTCCTCACACCTATCTTCTTTTCC
>JADBJO010002346.1:57500-72500 GCA_016801955.1 Conus betulinus
CACTTTTTGACGTAGGTTCATGGAGTCAGTCAGTATCATGGCTTGTTGAGTTTGAAACTGGCTTACGGATGTTAGCTAGTGGAGTGCTTGTGTCACTGCATCTACCTCAATTGTTAGACTTGAAAGTTGTTAAACTGTGTGCACCATTGAATTCCTGAACTGTTCGGCCATTTTGTTTCACTATGTATCCCCAGCCTGACTTACCTTTGATGACAGAACCGTCAGTGTATATTAAATATCATCTTTTATGCGAAGGTCTTATACCAGTATCTGACAAAGATGAACACGGTTGCATGTATCCAAAGGAAAAAAAATCAGCGAATGTACATGTCAGCGAAGTGATTAGGAAGCAGCGCTGAGTCACCTCCGGTGGGTTGCCCTAAGGATGACCTGATTGTTGATTGCTATCTGTGGACTGTCGATGTTAGGGGGCTATAGCAGGACGACTCCTGGATTTGGCCATGTAGATGTAAATGACAGCGTCTAAGTAATGTGAGTTAAGGGCAACAGGAGAAGAGAATCAATCACTTCACGCGCGGTGATTTTTTCTTTCTTAAACTGCCTAATGCATCACTTCTTTCCTGCTCGCAGATACATCTCCCAGCCTATCTTAACCAAGAATCACAAATCGATCTTAAGTGCCAGTGACCCGTTCTACTTTTCCCTGCTCACACACACACACAAAAAAAAAAAAAAAAAAAAAACACACAAAAAAAACTCTACTGATGTCAGTCAGCTTGACAGAATCCAAAAATACCAAACAAGTTTTTTTGTTTGCTGCTCTGTCCCTCCAGTATCCTTCTCTCCTAATTGTGATATAGTCCTCGCTTGTTATTCCGTCATTGTTTGGCTTGAAAGGGTCAAGCGACAGTATCCCCACCCCTCCCTTCGCCTTCCCACAAGAACACCATTATATTGGTTTAATAGACAGTGTGACAGAAACAGGTCAGGCTTTCTGATGCCTTCAATTCCAAAACAAAATCCCTCTTCTTGTCAGGTGTTTGTGTTCTATACTTTTGAATAATGCACCAGCAAATGTCACACCGTCTTGAAGATGCCTTGTCATCGAGACTTTAGTTATGTGGAAAAACAAGGATTTGGAGAGCCTATATATGATGAAATAAAATGAATGTTCAAGGCCCAGAGAGATTAGGTGAGAGAGATTGTGTGCGTTGTGTGTGTGTGTGTGTGTGTGTGTGTGTGTGTGTGTGTGTGTGTGTGTGTGTGTGTGTGTAAGATAGAGAGGAAGGAGAGAGGGGAGAAAGAGAGAGAGAGAGGGGGGGGGGGGCAGAGAGAGAGAGACAGACAGACAGACAGACAGACAGACAGACAGACAGACAGAGGCTGAGGTGCATGGCATGGTGACCTGAAAGGAGTTTTGATTTCAAGGGACACCCGGGAATTGAGTGTGAACGAGTAGGGGACTGATCACCGATGACATGAGAATGCAGGGACTGAAACAGAGGTTGAGACAGAGACCAGCTTTCCACGTGGTCTTGAAGGGAAAAAAAACGGCTAACTGAGACAGCAGTATTTCCCGACCGTTTGCAATTTAGACTGACAGTTAATGTAGGCACTACAGTGACAGGTTAACATGCCTGTGCATACGAAATGATTTGCAAACATGCACTAATCTGTATGGAAGCACTGACCCGCACTGGGTGCCGTGGCGGTACCGGAAATTAGGGTGCCAGTTCTATGATTGGCGCTGGTTTCAAGGGGAATCTTGGCTCCTGGGCTAGGGGCGAGGGTTCGTGACCTGACTGTCAAGAACCTGGCCATGTGAAGGGACAGCGCTACCACCAAGGACAGCAGGACTGGAACTTGGTGAAGCTGCCTGATAGATGGTGCTGCTGGGTGTTTTGAGCACGTGGTGTTGAGGCTGGAGAGGGAGGGCAGGGCGCATGGAGAGCAAATCTATCGTTCCGTGGAGTGGATGCAGGGGTCTTTAGACGTTTGTTGCAGGTGAAGAATTCGATATCGAAGGGAGTTGCGGATGGATGGGTTACTGCATTTGCAGAATTCTGATACCAGCATGCGCGTTTTGTATAATCAGTGTATGTTGTGTTGTTGTTGTTCTTGTTGTGTTGTTGTTGTTGTTGTTGTTCTTGTTGTTGTTGTTCTTGTTGTTGTTAAAAGCACGTGGCTGTAAATACTGGGCTTTTATCATGTTCCATCGATGTTTCTTTTACGAGTACTTTCGTGTAGCTGGTGCAACATAACTTGCAAACAGATTTAACCCTATTAGCAAAGGATTATGCGAGCTTTATGTACACTTCTTAATATGGAAATGCGATTTTGAGTCCTGCTTTACATGTATGAAGTTAGCGACTCTACGCGTCTGAGAAACAGGAGTAAGGAATCAGGTTTTCACGCAGCAGGAGCTTGGACAAGAGAATTGCCTTGAAATCACCGATTCCTTAATGTGTTACACACACACACACACACACACACACACACACACACACACACACACACACACACACACACACACACACGCACGCACGCACGCACACGCGCGCATAAATACACACGCACGCATACACGCACTTACGCACGGACATACATTCGCATATACACGGGGACATGAACGTACTCAGAGAGAGAGAGAGAGACAGAGAGACAGAGAGAGAGAGAGAGAGCAGTTGCGCATGCGCCCACGCAAAGAGACAGACAAAGAGAGAGAGAGAGAGAGAGTAGGTGCGCATGCGCCCATTGGCTTGTTCTCACTAATTATTTTGAAATATCCACCAAGAATGTTTCAGCTTTTTGTCATTATCTACTAAACTAGTGCACGGATAAATATCTTTCCCCTAGTTTACAAAATTCCCCAAAAGTTAAATTATTCTTCTTCCCACAATTACGTTTTTGTACAATAAAGAATGGAAGCACATTTTTTTTTAAAGATAGTGTGGACACATACATGCTGGAGTCTTTTCTGTGTGTTATTTTCAAGGTTTCTTTTTTCTCCGTCAAATAAAACACCCGGCGTTGTGGGTGTGGGAACAAAAGAAGAAAGAAGAAGAAGAAGAAGAGAAGAGAGAGAGAGAGAGAGAGAGAGAGAGAGAGAGAGAGAGAGAGAGAGAGAGAGAGAGATTCCTGTTCTCCGCCGCCACTGCTTGTTTTTTCACCTCTATATTTAAGGGGGGGGGGGGGGGGGGGGGGGGGGGGTATAACGGGTATTATAACGACCATCAGATTGATTACAATGACACGGGCGGTGGGGAGGTCGGATGCTGTGGGTAGATGGCGGGGGATGAGCGAGTGAGGAGGAGCAGGGATGTCAAACCTCCACCACCACCACCCCACCCCCTCCCCCTAGCCTAACCCGATGATTTAAAATCAGAAGCTTCTCGTAGAATAATGAAACAATATTTTGGAAAAGAGGAATCGGAGGACGGACGCAGGGGACGTGCTTGCTTGCTTCCAGTCCCACCTTCACACATGTCTGAGTGCCTATCTCCCCTCAGAATAGAAATAGCCGGTGTCATGACAGAAGAAGAAAGAAGAAGAAGAGACAGAAGAAGAAGAAGAAGGAAGATAAATTTTTTAAAAAAGCAGAAAGAATAAGGAATAACAAGGAGGAGGAGAGGAGGAGGAGAAGAAGAAGAAGAAGAAGAAGAAGAAGAAGGAGGAGGAGGAGGAGAGGAGGAAGGAAGGAAGAGAAAAAGTGGGGAAGAGGAAGAAAGATGCGGGATAAAGAAGAAAAAAGAAGAGGGAGGGAGGAAGAAGAAGGAATAAGAAGAAGAAAGAAAAAAAAAGGAAGAAGAAAAACAACGAGGAGGAAGAAGGAAGACGAAGAAGCAAGACGAAGATGAAGAAAAGAAGAAGAAGAAGAAGAAGAAGAAGAAAGAAGAAGAAGAAGAAGAAGAAGAAGAAGAAGAAGAAGACGAGAAGCAGAAGACGAGAGGAGAAAGAGAAAAAGAGGAAGAAGGAGACGAGAAGAGGAGGGGGGAGCAGGAGAAGGAGAAGAAGAAGAAGAAGAAGAAGAGGAGGAGGAGGAGGAGGAGGAGGACAAGAAGGAGAAGAAGAGCGAAAGAAAAGCTGTGGTCTTTCAGTTTTCGATTCGTCAGCACCACCTGGTATGAGCCTGCTCGTCTCCAGCAGAAGAAGCTATCTATCAGTCAAACACGAAAAACAAAGGACAAAAAAGTCGATATATAAATAAATGCACAGATAGATAAATAGGAAAAAAAGAAGGACAAAAATTAAGAAAATGTTCGTATCAAGAGGGATTTGCTTTTTTTTTTTATTAATCTACTGAGGCAAATCTCTCTCTCTCTCTCTCTCTCTCTCTCTCTCTCTCTCTCTCTCTCTCTCTCTCTCTCTCTCTCTCTCTCTCTCTCTCTCTTTGTGCTTGCGCGCGCGCGCGCGCGCGCGTGTGTGTGTGTGTGTGTGTGTGTGTGTGTGTGTGTGTGTGTGTGTGTGTGTGTGTGTGTGTGTGTGTGTGTGTGTGCGTGCGTGCGTGTTCGCCGGAAGAGTTCAGGAACCCTGTTACTTCACTCGATATCACAGTCCCCAAGATATGTTGCAAACTGAGAAAAAGAAAGTGGGGCAGAAGAGTATTGGGGAGAAGGAAAGACGTGGGGAGGGTGGACGTCGAGGTGGATCAAAGCTTCTGTCTCACTAGGATGATGGTGGGAAGAGAGAGGCACAGGATTAGTCGCAGGTAGAGGTAAATATAGAAATAAACACCAACAATACCAGTTTTCTTCAAGTCTTAGTCTAAAACAATTTCAAAGAAGATAAGGAAGAGAAACAGGAAAAAATGAAAGATTTATCTTTTTCCATTTATTTTTCATAGCTATTTTATTATATATTTTTATTCATCTTTGCGAATTTAACATACACAAATGATCCACGTTTGAGAGGGAGAGAGAGAGAGAGAGAGAGAGAGAGAGAGAGAGAGAGAGAGAGAGAGAGAGAGAGAGAGAGAGAGAGAGAGAGAGAGATCTTCCACGGAATGCTTGCAAGAAAAGTACTCGCAGAAAAGCGTATAGAAGAGGACCAATTCACAATATGTTCTGCTCGTTGCACCGGACCTGACTGCAGCTCGTTCAGTTCTCAACAGTTACCTCCCCTGGTGGAAAACATTTTTGCCTTTTCTCATTAACCGAATGAAGCAGGGGATCCAGAAATCGTTCATCTTGGGCGGATGTCTGAGTTCCCCCCCAGTGTCCTTGTAGCTGGAGATGGTTCGTTTAATTTTGGCTGCAATCTGAACTCTTCTTCTTCCATGTGCTCTAGTAGCTGGAGATGGTTCGTTCAATTTCAACTGCGATATGAATTCTTCTTCCATGTGTCCTAGTAGCTGGAGAAGTGTTCGTTCAGTTTTGGCTGAGGTCTAAACTCTTCTTCAGGTGTCCTAGAAACTGGAGAAGTGTTCCTTCAATTTTGGCTGCAGTCGAAGCTCTTCTTCCGCGTGTCCTAGTAGCTTGAGAATGGTTCGTTCGATTTTGGCTGAGGTCTAAAATTTTCCAAGTGTCCTAGTAGCTGGAGGATGATTCGCTCAATACTGGCTGCAATTTTAAACTCCTTCCAAGTGTCCTTGTAGCTGGAGAATGGTTCGATCAATTTCGGATGGGTCTAAACTCTTCCAAGTGTCTTAATAGCTGGGGGAATGGTTCGTTCAAATTTTGCTGCAATCTGAATTCTCTCAAGTGTCCGAGTAGCTGGAGAATAATCCGCCAGCCTTGGCTGGGGTCTAAACTTTTCCAAGTGTCCTGGCGGCTGGAAAATGGTTCGTTCAATGTTGGCTGCGGTCCAAACTCTCCCAAGTACCACTGTAGTGGAACAATAATTCGTTCATCCTGGTCAAGATCTGATCCCTCCCCCGTGCTATTCTAGCTGGACAATGCTTTGTTCTTACTTGGCTGAGGTTTAAACTCTCGCAAGTGCCTTGTAGTTTGAGAATTATTCGCTCATTGGTGGCTGAGGTTTAAACCCTTGCAAGTGCCTTGTAGTTGGAGAAATATGCGCCCATTGGTGGCTGAGGTTTAAACTCTCCCAAGTGCCTTGTAGTTGGACAATTATTCGTTCTCCTTTTGCCGCGTTCCGAAGTCTCCCAACTGCCCCCGTGGATGGACAGTGATTTGTTCGTTCTCGGCTGAGGTCTGAACTCTTGTAAGTATTCTCTGGTAGCTGAACAACGTTGAGTCTCCGGACGAATGTTTGTATTCGGTGCCAGTCTCAGTTTCATTCCTATATTGCAGCCACGAGAATTGTAAAAAAAAAAATCAATAAAAAAGAAAGAAAACTAGAGAACTGTCTTTACATTCTTCTGAGTTTATAACAGGATCCAGTTGTCATTTAACATCTTCCTGGAGGCAACAGTATCCATGTAGTGTTTAGACATAAACCGGAGAAAACTGATCAGCTGGCGTTTTGGGTGTAATTGCATTAGCACGTTGAATGTGTAGATTTTGCCACCGTTCTTTTACGGCAGATTTACAGGAGTGGTAAGCTGAACGATCTCTGTCCCTGTCTACGTTTTCTTTGCGGATTTAACTCTGGAATCTTCACCCTTCATGTTCCTGCCGCTGTTTCCTTATCTGTCTTTTAAATCCCACCAGCTGCCCTGCTTCACACACCACACACACACACACACACACACACACACACACACACACACACACACACACACACACACACACACACACACACAGAGAGAGAGAGAGAGAGAGAGAGAGAGAGAGAGAGAGAGAGAGAGAGAGAGAAGCGGACAATGTTTAATATCTAAAGACCGTAATTTCTATTTAAGCTACTTTCTTTTTAATATAAATTCTAACTTGATAACCAGATGTCTGGCGGTCGAAGAGGAAGTTCTTTCAAAGTATGTTTTATCTCCTTGTCAACGAAAATACAAACGTATTGCAAATGGTGAAGTCGTCGGATACTCTTACTCTGTCTCCAAAGCTGCATCTAAGAGGCAAAAAAAATGAAATAAAAGAATAAAAAAAAATAAAACAAAATAAAATGAAATACGATAAATAAGTCAAATAAAATGAAACAATATAAAATGAAATGAAATGAAATAAAACAAAGTAAAATGAAATAAATAAGGCAAAACAAGGCAAAAAAACTGAAACATTGCAAAATGAAGTACAATGAGACATTCTTTCTGTGTGCCTGTTCTGGGGCTCTCACTAGCACGGCCTTTGGGAATGAGGGGACACGTCAGCCTGATAAGTGTATTATACCTCTAAGATCTTATGGTCTTTATCCGAAAGGCTTGGGCTTGTCACATCGCGTTGTATTGATCTCTCTCTCTCCCTCTCTCTCTCTCTCTCTCTCTCTCTCTCTCCACCCTCTCTCTCTCTCTCTCTCTCTCTCTCTCTCTCTCTCTAACATTTCGTAAAAAGCATAGCACGAATGAGTAAGATGATCTCTTCCTTAAAGGTACATTGTCACAGTGGTTATGTTCATAACCTGATAGTCTACGTCAGTGGTATACTGTGTATGCGTGCGCGCACGCGCTTGCATTTGTACGTGCCTTACATGCGCGTGTGTGTTGGGGGGGGGGGGGGGGGGGGGGGGGGGGGGGGGGGGGGGGAGCGGTGCGCGCGCGCGCGTGGGCGCGTGCGTATGTGCTTGTGTGTGAGAGTGTGTGCGTATGGGCGTGTGTGTGTGTGTGTGCATGTGTGTATGTTCATGTGATTGGTGAGTGTTTGATTCATTGATCTTTCTTTTGTAGCAGTTATATGTCAAGGAGTGCTTGTAACATCACAAAGGAAGTCCTTGCACTGGTTTCTTGTTTGGTCGCTGTTGTGAGCCGCTATGGCTAGACATGACTCGTGATACCCCTTTGCCAACAGGGCATTTTGCTAACGGCAAGATAATTGTGTCAGTGTCAGTGTCTCTCCTCTCTCTCTCTTGAAGACATGAGAAATGGCTTCCAGCAATATTGAAGCTGCTAACGACGGAAATCTTGATGACTGTGGATAGACGTGTTGATACCTTGACAGTCGTGTTCGCAAAACACACCGGCGTTTGGTGATAGTTTCTAATATCTTCCGTGATCTGGTTTCCACATAGCGATGCTG
The DNA here is from genome assembly GCA_016801955.1 of Conus betulinus. NCBI lineage: Eukaryota > Metazoa > Mollusca > Gastropoda > Neogastropoda > Conidae > Conus > Conus betulinus. The sequence goes on from JADBJO010002346.1 coordinate 65,543, forward strand.
TATTCTGACATGTATCATCTTTGTTTATTCTTTTACAGTTATGTTATGAGTACCCTCCCCCTCCCCCTATCGAGCCCTTCCCTTGACAATGGGCTTATAAGCCTTTCTCAACAATAAATCTTTCTCTCTCTCTCTCTCTCTCTCTCTCTCTCTCTCTCTCTCTCTCTCTCTCTCTCTCTCATATTCGTCCGTTCATTTTAGACTCCCCACACCACCAAAGTACCATAAGGCCCAAATGACATTACACGGAGTTCACATAAGAAGAATGAAAACGGCCTCTTTTCTTTGCTTTTCATAACTAAGTCCCAGTTCTGTCCTTGTCCTAGCAGCAAAAACAAGGAGACCTATATCAGTCAATTTAGGCTAAAAGATTCAAACAAGGAAAGGTTTCCTTTCTGCTCCCTACTTCCATGAAGACAAAGCTCCTCTCCCTGTCCCCTCTCCCCACTTCCCCCGCCCACCCATCCCCCCTTCTACCCCCCCCACTTCCCCCTCCCCCCCCCCTCCCCGTCCCCCCCCCCCCCCCCCCCCCCCTCCTCCGATTTTCTCCGTTTTTTTTTTTTTCTCTGCAATCTTACAAAAGTCTAATATTCCTTATGGTTTTGTTTAGGAACAGTACAAGCTACATTGAACAGAATTGAGACGTTTTGGGAGAAATGGATACAGATATTAGGCGTATGGAACAGTGGTGCATTTTGGGAGATGGTAGTGTCAGACCTCATTAGAGGAATGGAATTTTTGCGAAGCTTTTTATATTACTGTTATTATCATTGCTTCGATTGTATACAGTTCACGTAAGTCCCTTTTTTTCAAATGGTGCGCGCGCGCTCTTCACACACACACACACACACACACACACACACACACACACACACACACACACACACACCCTACTCCCCTCCCCTCCCCTCCCCCATTTTTTAAAATTTTTCCCTTTAGTTTTTCTATTTTTTTTCCCCCATGTTTTGACTCCTTATTTGATGCATTGCTTGCACTCAGTATTTTTTCGTCTTTTTTTTGGGGGGTGGGGTGGGGGGTGTCATGTTTCTTTTCCCCTTGTTTCCCTTCTTTGTGCATAGCAGAATTGGCAAAAGGAACATGGTTCTTCCTTACTCATTCCTTCTTTCTTTTCTTTGTTTTCTGTCTTTTGTTTTGCTATTGCACCTTTTTGTTGTTGTTGTCGTTCATCACTTGTTCATTGACATTTTTTTTTTTTATTTTTAACTTCATTTTGTTTTCTCCCCCTTACTAGTGCATTGTATGCCTTCTACATTTTCAGGGTTTGTTGTTTTGGTTGTTGTTGGTTTTTTTTTTTGTTTGTTTGTTTGTTTGTTTTTTTTCTGTTTTCTTTTTTGTGTTCTTTCCCCGTCCTCCTTGTTTCGGTTACCATTGTTTCTTCTTCTTGGATATCGCATGTTCTGTTCATTGGTCTTTTTAACCTCTTTTTTAAATCTCATTTTCTTTTTCTTTTTTCCCTGTCTTTCCTCTTTGAACATTACGTACCTTCTTTACGGGCTAAACATTTCTTTTTATTTTTTTTTTCTCCACTTTCTTGTATATTTTCCTTTTGCATCCTGTGGCCTAAAAGTTATGCATTCTATATTGGCCAACACGGTTTTTTTTTCCCCTTTTTTTTTCCTTTTTTTTTTTTCTTCGAATTATCGTCTTTTTTTTTTTCCTTCGTTTTCTTTTTCACGTATACCGCATGCCCACTTTATCGACTCATTTTTTTTCCTTTTTTATTTCAAAACGTGTTTTGTTAACTTTTTTTATTTTTTTTTTTCTTTTCTTTTCTTTTTTTGTACTTCTATTTTTCGCTGTCTAACCCCCTCAACCCTCAAGCCCCCCCCCCCCCCCCCCCCCCCCCCCCCAATCTTCCTCGTCATCTCTTTGGAAAACAAAGAAAGACAAAACAAAAAAAACCTATTTAGTACACCTCGGTTTACAAGACTTTTACGAGGGGACATGATGAGCAACATGATGACTGTGTTTGTGGTTTCTATAGTGATGTGCCTGTAACTTTTACACAGGCGAATGTGTGTGTGTGTGTGTGTGTGTGTGTGTGTGTGTGTGTGTGTGTGTGTGTGTGTGTGTGTGTGTGTGTGTGTGTGTGTGTGTGTGAGTGCGTGCGTGGGCGTGTGTGTGTGTGTGTGTGTGTGTGTGTGTGTGTGTGTATGTGTGTGTGCGGAGTAGGGGGTGTGTGTGCGCGATTGTGCGCGTGTACGTGTGTGTGTGTGTGTGAGAGAGAGAGAGAGAGAGAGAGAGAGAGAGAGAGAGAGAGAGAGAGAGAGAGAGAGAGAGAGGGGTGGGGGGGGGGGGGAGGGAGGGGGAGAAAAGGAGATTGACAGAGAGGGCACGCGCGCGTGTATGCGAGTGGACTGTTCGCACGTGTTCATCGATCTAGCACCTACGTGTTACATGAATATGACTGTTAAATGTGTCTGGGTTTTGTTTGGTTGGTTGCTTGGTCCGTGTGACATTTGACATTCTACGATTGAAGTGTGTCGTTAGTGCTAGAATGCGCATTTTTTTTTTTTTTTTTTTTTTTTTTTTTTTTTTTTTTTTTTTTTTTTTTTTTTTTTTTTTTTTTTTTTTTTTTTTTTTTTTTTTTTTGTTTTTTTTTTGTTTTTTTTTTTTTGTTTTTTTGTTTTGTTTTTGTGTTTTTGTTTTCTCGCGTGGTTCCCTCTCCTCCGCTTTACCATGACGTAAAAGGGGATAACAAAAAAAAAAACGTTGATAATTTGTTATGAATAACAAATGAATGGGGGAGTGTGTGTATGGATTGATGCGCTTGTGTGTATGTGTGTATGTGTTTATATGTGTCCGTGCGCGCGTACGTGCGTCTGTAAGAGAGAAAGAGAGAGAGAGCGTGTGTGTGTGTGCGCGAGCGCGCGCGCGTGTGTGTGTGTGTGTGTGTGTGTATGTGTGTGTGTGTGTGTGTGTGTGTGTGTGTGTGTGTGTGTGTGTGTGTGTGTGTGTGCTTGTGCGCGGACGCTCATGTTTCCGAATTTGTATGTATCTGCGTGCTAGCGTATGTATGTACGTGTTTGTTTGAGTATTTGTGCCCGCGTGGGCATATGTGTGTGTGTGTGTGTGTGTGTGTGTGTGTGTGTGTGTGTGTGTGTGTGTGTGTGTGTGTGTGTGAGCGCGCGTGCGCGTGCTATGTGTGTGTGTTTGTGTGTTTGTGTTTTTGTGTGCTTGTGTGTGCGCGCGCGCATGTATGTGTGTGTTCGTGTGCATGCGTGCGTGCGTTTCGTGTGTGTGTGTGTGTGTGTGTGTGTGTGTGTGTGTGTGTGTGTGTGTGTGTGTAAATCTTTTAGTTACGTAAATAATTGTGTTCTTAGCTGGTACTTGGCACGGTGACAGCCTTGATATGGCCCTTTTGCGGACGGCTAAGCTATAAGCACCATTGCCTTTTCTTTCTTCTTGTCTGGGAGGAACGGAAGCGCACATCGTGTTTTATCCACATACAGATGGGCATCTGTTTAGTCTGTTGTTCAAAAGTTCAAAGCATTGCGAGTAAAAGTATTGTTCGTGGATTTCTTAACGTTATGATATGTTACCAAAGAGACACACTGGGAGAATCTTGCCATACAGGTATGAACGGGAGCGCCCTGTGTATGTGAGATCAAACCGGTCTCAACCTAGTACCAGTGAAAGTTACTCAGCAGCATTGCAGTTACTCAACAGGTGTTCAGAGGCCCCTTTGCCGCGATGCTCTCTGACGATCTGATATTGGTACCTCCTTTGGGGCTGGGAAAAAACGAAAATAAATAAAAGATAGTCAGATAATGTAAATAAAGATAGTTTTTTTTTTTCTTTTGTGGGAAAGCGGGCAAAAGCAATCCATATCGAAGTAATTTTTCTTGAACCCTACCACCCAGGACCGACTTACTGGGGCGTAAACACAAATGCCAGAACGTGGCACTAAGAGTGATATGAAAATAGTTGTGCGCGAAAACAAGAAAATCAAAAGGAAAAAGCGCCTATGTGTGCTGACCAGTGAAAGACATTGTCTTGTGTGAGCTCCCCCACTTTATTCCACTTCGCTGATGTGATGTCACGTGGTTTCGTTTCGCGCTAAGACATCGTAACTTTGATTTATTACCCTGAGTGACTTCAAAATGTGTTAAAAGGGAGGGCGTTTGTATGTTGACATAGCGCTAATGTAAGTCTATGAACCTTTTCCATCTCGCCCTGAGTATGTTTCTATAAAGTAAGGCCATAAGATACCAAAACAACAGAGGGATTAAAAGGAAACACAGACAAAAGGACAGACAGACTTTGAGACGCACGAACTTTAAAGGCATCATTAAACAGCGCACCTTAATGGACTATATGCGATGCTGGTCGTTAATAAAACAAGATGCAAAGCATATAAACGTACTCCCAGTTTATCCTGAATGCGCGTGAGATATTCCATAAAGAGGAAAAAACCGTCTTGGGCTGGTGTAACCGTTAGTAATGGCTCTTCTGGTAAACATCGGCCATCGACTGTGAACTATAATGAAAATACTTACAATTTTTCAGAAAGATCGGCCAAGTGCTTTCTGAGATGTTCCATAAAGAAGAAACCATTATGGGCCGTTAGTAACGGCTATAACGGTAAACTTAAACGTCAGGCATCATTCTTGTCCCATAATGAACATACCTACAAATTTTCAGAAATATCGGCCCCGTACTTTCTGAGATATTCCATAAAGAAGAAAAACTGTTACAGGCCGTTACAGGCGTTAGTAACAGCGACAACGGTAAGCTAAAACATCGTGCATCATCCGTAACCCATAATGAACATACCTGCTAATTTTCACAAAGATCGGCCAAGTACTGTCTTGAGATATTCCATAAAGAAGAAAAAGCGTTACAGGCCGTTACAGTCGTTAGTAATGTTATAACGGTAAACTAAAACATCGGCCATCATCCGTAACCCATAGTAAACATACCTGCTAATGTTCACAAAGATCAGCCAAGTACTTTCTGAGATATTCCATAAAGAAAAAAAAAAAACGTTACAGGCCGTTACAGCCGTTAGTAGAGGCTATAACGGGATAAACTAAAACATCAGGCATTATTCGTAACCCATAATGAACATACCTACAAATTTTCAGAAAAATCGGCCAAGTACTTTTTGAGATATTCTATAAATAAGAAAACCCGTTACAGGCTGTTACAGCCGTTAGTAACGGCTATAACGGGGTAAACTAAAACATCGGGCGTCATCCGAGACCCACAATGAACATACCTGCTAATTTTCACAAAAATCGGCCAAGTACTTTCTGAGATATTCCATGGAAAGGAGAAAGCTTTACAGGCCGTTAGAGCTGCTAGTAACGGCTATAACGGTGAACTATAACATCGGGCATCATCCATGACCCATAATGAACATACCTACAAATTTTCAGAGAAGATCGGCCCAGTAGTTTTGTCTGGAGCGAGTGGAAGACATTTTTACCTCGGACGGACGGACAGACACACAGACAGCATTTCTTCGTTCCCATTCTAAAGTACTCCCTGTTCTTTCAGAACTGGGAGTACAAAAACGGACGAAAAGAGACGGTAAAAAAAACAATCCAAGACGTAACATTTTTGTGAAGGGCGTTTTTCTGCCGCCGCTCCCCCTCCCCCCCCTCCCCCCCCCCCCCCACACCCCTTTCCAAAAATGTTATTCAAACAAAATATACGAACTGGTGAAATAGCTTATTATGTTTGACTTCCGAGCAATATTCTGTTCGAAATAAATCATATGAAGGTCTGCGTGCCAGCTTTAAACCTGTCCATTCGCAGAAGTAAAATCTAAGTCTAAGCGGACAAGTACATTCCGATCGACCAGTATTGCAAGGCGTTCGCGGACATGTCAGTTATTTCTCTAAACGATGGACACAAATCATTTAAAACTTAAAGAAAAAATGTCGATTCTTAGGAGGTTTATATCTTTTTTTTTTTTTCCTTTCCTGGTGTTTGGTATCTGAATGTACTTATTTGCCGAATGGTGTACATGATCACATAATTACACTTCACTACGTTACATACAGTCGTCTATTACGGTATATTACCACAGTCCTCTCTCTCTCTCTCTCTCTCTCTCTCTCTCTCTCTCTCTCTCTCTCTCTCTCTCTCTCTCTCTCTGTCTCTCTCTCTTCTCCTTTAGTGCCCACCCCTCCCCGTCCCGTATCATCAGTGCCAAAGGAGAAGTCAGCCCGCTCCTTTCTCTGTTCGACCCTCTTTCTACACTCCTAGCCCCTGGTTCAAGCAGCCACGAAAGAAACCATTCATTAGACAGGGCGAAAAGCTCCAGCAGCAGAGGATTTGCTGATTACTTCATTGAAGGCCAAACTCTCCGTCGGCTTTTAGGGATTCGTAAGAGTCATACATCTTCCAGCAAAGTAATGTGTCGTCCACAGATCGATCTTCTTGGGGTGGGGATGGAGGGTGAGGATAAAAGATGACCACTGGTTGTTGGTGCCATTGGGTGGTGTGTGTGTGTGTGTGTTGAGTGTGTTGTGAGAGAGAGAGAGAGAGAGAAAGAGATAGAGAGAGAGAGAGGAGAGAGTGAGAAGTAGGACAAGAGAGAGAGAGAGGAGATGAGAGTGAGAGGGAGAGGGAGGTGTGTGTGTGTGTGTGTGTGTGTGTGTGTGTGTGTTTGGGTGCGTGTGTGGAGGTGTTTGTGTGTACTGGGTGTACGTGTGTTTGGGAGGAGTGTGGTGTGAGTGACGTGTCAGTGACGTGAGTGTGGGTGTGTGTGGGTGTGCCTAGAGACGTGGGCCGGAGGAGTGGAGAGCTTGAGATTGAGAGAGAGATGGACCGAGAGTGGAAGCGGGGTGTTTGGGAGCGAGAGAGGGAGGAGAAGCCGGAGATCGAGAGAGAGAGGAGAGAGAGTGGTGGGAGGTAGGACCGAGATAAGAGAGCGAGGTGAGAGAGGAGAGGAGAGAGAGACGAGGAGAGAGAGAGATAAAGCGAA
>JADBJO010002346.1:75000-82500 GCA_016801955.1 Conus betulinus
GTATTCATTTCCTCTATCAATACCTTCATTTATATCTGTCAGCTTCTCTCTCTATTATTTTTATTTTTTGGTCTAGTTAGATTTCCGTCGCCTCTTTCAAAAAAAAAAAAAAAAAAAAAAAGAAAGAGAAAGGAAAGAAAAGGAAGGGGAGAATAGAATATCTCAAAATGGAGCCAACGTGCTATTGCCCATCTGTTATCTCCTAATACGATGACTCAGTGGACGAGTCAACGGCTTGCTGGGAAGACGTATGATTGTTTCGGATCCCTAACAGCAAAGGAGCGCTTTGTCTTTACCGGATTCATCAGAAAATCGATTCCTTTTTGGTTAACAATCTTTCTGATTTCATGTAATATATGTCTTGTTTGTTGTTGATGGGGTCAGACTAGAAACTGGCGGTGGTGATGAACAGATTGTTTTATCATTCCAAAGGACGTTGATTATCTGTTTTCAGGAGCGAAACAAGAAGAGCGAAGGAAGAAGAGGAGTAGAAGGAAGAGGGGGAGGAGAGAGAGAGAGAGAGAGAGAGAGAGAGAGAGAGAGAGAGAGAGAGAGGACAGAGACAGAGAGACAGAGAGAGAGAGACACACAGGGAGACAGACAGACAGACAGAAAGGCAGACAGACAGACGGAAAGATAGACAGACAGACAGAAAAAAACAAATACACACATTTGGGGTACAAGAAGAAGAAGAAGAAGAAGAAGAAGAAGAGAGAGAGAGACAAAGAGAGAGAGAGAGAGAGATGGAGAGAGAGAGAAACAGACAGAGAGAGACAGAGAGCGCACGCACGCGTGTGCGCGTGCGCGCGCGCGCACACACACACACGCACACACACACACACACACACACACACACACACACACACACACACACACACACACACACACACACACACACACACACACACACACACACACAGGAGTGCGCGCGCGTTTGAGTATGTGAAGGTACATTTTGCAATGTTGGTGCACTTCCCAGTCTTCTCTTCTCCACCACCATCTCTCTCTCTCTCTCTCTCTCTCTCTCTCTCTCTCTCTCTCTCTCTCTCTCTCTTTTTTTTTTTTTATAACGTTCCAGCGTTTTTTGTCTTAGGGTTGAGCTTCCTAACACAACACGGGTGCTCTAAACCAAACTGAAAAAGCCCACCACTACATATAATAAAATACCCCTCCTCCCTTCTCATCATCCATGTTCCCATCCCCAAACCTTCTGCCTCCCCCAAACCCCCCCCCACACCTCACCACACACACTGTCAAACACGCCCCCCCCCCCGCCCCCCCCCCAAACTTCTTCCCCCCCCCCCCCCCCCCCCCCCCCCCCCCCCCCTTCTTCACAAAGCGCGCGCGCGCACACACACACACACACACACACACACACACACACACACACACACACACACACACACACATACACACAGGCACTCATACGCACGCACTAAACACGCATTTCACACACATCATAAAATAGGCACATGCACGCACACACAAATAACACAAAACACACACAGACGGACGCGCGAGTGCGCAACAAAACATACCCCCTCCCCCCCTCTTCTAAAAAAGAAGAGAGAGAGAGAGAGAGGCAGACAGAGAGAGAGAGAGAGAAAGAGAGAGAGAGAGATGACGCCGGGGGGGAGGGGGAGGAAAGACAATATCATTTTCTCTATCCATCATCACTGCCTTTCCCACTGCAGCAAGGAGAGAAATTTATTAAACGATTGAAATACAAATCGGCCCCGAGAGTTGTTGATTACGTCATCGAATGCCGGTCTGTCCTCTGGAATTGGTGGGGGGTCAGAGAAACCCATGCGTCTTCCTGCAAAGCTGCAATGCCTCCATTTTCTGAAGAATTTCATGAAACACTGGAACAGAACCCACTCCAGTGGCCAATGTCACTATTTGCTTTCTCACTTTTTTTTCGTTTTTTTGGGGGGTGTGGTGGTGGTGGGTGGTGGTGGTGGTGGTAGTGGTGGTGTTGGTTTGTTTGTTTGTTTAGTGTTTTGGTTTCTAGCCGACTTCAGGTCCAAGACAGATACATGTTTTGAACATGTGAGGACGATTTAACTTATGGGGTACTGTTGCATTCTTTTTTGAACCCTTGGTGGTGACAACACCACGTAATTATGGACTGTGGTCAGTCTCTATTTTGACCAGGAGCACAGACACTATCAGCCGTGTCTCCCTGATGAGTCCGATCTAGCGGACGAAAGGCCTAGGAGCAGGCAATACAAATAGATCGGCCTTCGAGAGGGATTGCAATGGTTCCCTCATGCAGCTAGTGAAGGGTCTCTCATATTATAATAATATTCCCCCGTTTTCTATTACTATAATGACTGAAGAATTGTTAGCCTGCACTTGTTTTCCCCCACTACTTAATTGTTCAACATTATATTGTTTGGTCAATTAGTGGGAGATTGCATCTCTTAGGAGATCCAAGTAAAGGTTGTCCTGCACAATTCTTAGCCACTGACAATGCTTGAGTTATTGAACAGCAGAGCTGACCACTCAGACTGTTCCATATCTTTTGATCTCCCTTGCATCCTTGAATGGATCCTCAAGCATAGGCTCAAAGAATGTCCCCTACATTTTATACTGTTTGCATAATGCTTTTAGTTTTTCAGCAACTTTTTTCCTCCTCACACTTTCGTTTTTTATTCCATTTACTATCCTTCGCTGGTTGCTTTGGGGGTGCTGTTGCATTCTTTTTTGAACCCAGACACAAACAGCCATAACTCCCTGATGAGTCTGATCCAGCGGACGAAAGACCTAGGAGCAGGCAATACAAATATAGACCTGCTTACGAGAGGGATTGCAATGGATCCCTTAGGCAGTAGTGAGTGAAGGGTTTCTCATATTTATAATATATTCCCCCATTTTCTTCATCTTCATTTTTTTTTTCTAAAAGTTCAAATCTTTGCCAAGTCATTACTATAATGATTGAAGAATTATTAGCCAGCACTTGTTTTCCCCCACTACTTAATTGTTTATATATATATATATCTCCACTCTTCGGCTTGCCGAGACTGATTTCTGCATTTTTTGTTTTGTTTTTTGCTGCTGTCCCAACCTCAGAGAGGCAGTGCATTCACGCCGCTCATTCTGACACAGCCCGCTCGGTCCCGCCGTGGCACCGACAAGCCACAGGGAGCAGTCATTGTCAAGCCGTTAAGAGGCAACCCACCTGAGGAGACACTGCGTTGATGCCGAGTCACTTCGGTGGTGTTCAGTGGCGCCTGTTCTGATCTAACATGCTCAGGACACCACCTACTAAGCCCCCCCCCCCCCCCCCTGACTGACGACAATAATTGTGTAGCCGCGGAGCCGGCGTGGGTGAGCTTTTCCCCGGGGGGGCGCCACCACGTCCGTCCAACGACAGCCCCCATGGACTCGCCGATACGGTGATCCAGACGGAACCAAACCAAGACTACAGACGCGGAGAGGACATCGAAATTGAGATCACCATGACAGCAGGGCAAGAAGGGCCACAAAATTTGGGACATTTTGTTTTATGCTGATCGATGATGATGATGATTAAGATGATGCTACAGATTTTCATTTCGGTCTGAGACTACGTGACAGGACTGTACTCTACGCTTCCTTTCATAATATATCCCGGTGTCAACCAGGCCTGAGAGATACAAGCACCTGCAGTGTTGATCAGGAAATTTAAGCAACACTCTCAGAAACGCATCCATTAAGTGGATGAAACTCGACTGTGTGGTCCCAGTCTTCCCAACTGGGTCCGCAGAAAACTCAACTCTGGGTAGGAGCCGGTCGGGGCAGAAAAACCCCACATGACTCTGATGGGATTCGAACCCACGACCTCCCAGCCGGAAGTATTAAGTAGTTTCTTGTTAATGACATGCTACGAACAGTTTTCTTTAACTGACACTTCTGTTCATCTCATTGAAAGGTGACTTTGGTTATGTTTCTTACAAAACCCCTGTTCTTTTTAAGAATCTTTCCCTGGAACGCGTGCATGCGCGCGCGCGCATGCACTTACAACTAGCTAGAAAGACAGACAGATGAATAGACAGATAGGTAGATAGACTGATAAGCCGACAGACAGATAGATACATAGATAGGTGGATGAACATAGACAGACAGATAGATGAATTGATAGATGTAGCTAGGTAGATTGATCTCTATATCTGTACCCCTCTCGCTTTCTTTTTTCTTTGGAGCTCCTATTCTCTATACACACACCATCAATTACGGAACAGAAAAGAAAAAAACCTATCTCTGATCGTCACCTTTACAAGTTTTGCCTTTTGCCCCAGTCCGATCCCAACAGCAACAACAAAAAAAAAAAAAAAAAAAAAAAAATATATATATATATATATATATATATATATCTAATGAGTCATGCAGACAAACAGGATTCTCACCATTCATAAGCAGCGGATTAGATGATACTTCACCTGAGGCAAAAACCCTCCCTCGGCCTTCAGGGAATCAAAAAGACTCATTCGTCTTCTTGTGAGATTATGACAGACATCCAGAACAGAAACACACACACAGGCAGCTGAGAGCGCATATGTGCAAAGCATGCACACACACACACACACACACACACACACACACACACACACACACACACACACACACACACACACGCACGCACACACACACACACACACACACACACACACACACACACACACACACACACACACACACACACACACCACACACAGAGAGAGAGAGAGAGAGAGAGAGAGAGAGAGAGGGGGGGGGGGGGAGGGACAGATAGATATCTACACAGACAGACAGGCAGGCAGACAGACAGACAGAAACAGAAATATAGGGATAGGCAGAAAGATACAGAGAGGAAGTAGGGGGTTTCTAGGATATATAATTAGACCTAGGGGAAGTTTAGAGGGGAAGGAGAGAAAGAATGCAGAAAAAATGTAGAGGGGAATGGGGAGATGGGGGGGGGGGGGGGGGAGGAAGAGGAGGGGAGGGACAGTGCTGGGGTGGGATAGTGGATGGGTATGTTGGAGAGGGAGGGGAGAGGTTTAAAGGAGGATAGGAGAGGGTAGGGGAGTAGGGAAATAAATGGGGGAGGGAGAAAGGGATGGGGAAGGGGTGGGGTGGGGGAGCGGAGATCGGTTGCAACGATGGAGAAATAGAGGGCAAAACGTCGAGGAGGAGAAAGGATGGGGGCGAAAGCGTGCTGATAGACTATATATTGCCTACATGATTTCCAGCTTCATGTATATCATATACATACTCAAATCCCACCATCTGTCAAAAACATGCTATAATGCATATAAATACACACCAATTACATAAGTATAAACACACACTTATGTATGCGCTCACAAATATGACGCACGCGCACTCACACACACACACACACACACACACACACACACACACACACACACACACACACACACACACACACACACACACACACACACACACACACACACACACACACACACACACACACACACACACACACACACACACACACAATCGCGTGCGCCCACCTACACCCACAAACACGTACTTGTGCACACACACACACACACACACACACACACACACACACACACACACACACACACACACACACACACACACACACGCACGCACGCACGCACGCACGCACACAGATCTGCCTGACAGCATGAGATATAATGAGAGATAGGGAAATATGCACATAGACTGTTAACCAAAAAGAAGTAGAGTGACTATAGTGTGTTGAGACCAAAAGGATAAATAGTTTTGAGTTTGCTGATCCAGATTTTTTCTCTTCGAATCCTACATCATACTCATTTGAAAATACTTTTTCTATAGGTATACATTGCATGTCCTGAAGTGTGTGTCTGGCAGTGTTAAAATGGTGAGCGATGTGAGTGCCTGTGTTCTTTAATATGTGTGATCTATGTAAATAAAATCTAGTTTTTGAGGGCATTTTTGGTTTCTCCAACATATTGCGCATTCTTACAAGAGCGACAGAACAACAAATAATTACATTGGCAGTGTGACACGACATAAAATGTCTGATTTGAAAAAATCTAGAAGTACTAATTAAATGTTCTCTGCACAAAACACAAGATTTGTTACATTTCCAGCTTCCTGGGTCCAGGTTGCCAGAGGTGTGATGATGATGATGATGATGATGATGAAACTGTTGGTGATGATAATAATTGTGATTATTACTATTCCGCTCTGCTGCTGTTGCTGTTGCTGCTGATGATGATAATGTTGAGATTATGGTGTAGGTTGTGGTGGTAGTGGTGGTGATGATGATTGTTCGTGGTGGTGGTGGTGGTGGTGGTGGTTATAATGATGATGATGATGATGACGACGATGATGATGATGATGACCGTGATTATCATCATCATTAAGGAGAGACTCATGGAGCACATACCCATACATGACTATGCGATTTTCAATCACATGACAAGAACAGAAACATCACATGATATAAAAAAAAAACGGATTGTCTTGAACACATCGACACATTTTAATGAACATTTCTAATCACAGAGTCTTTACAACTGATATTTTTGTAGTAAAGAAAGAAAGGGAAAAGAGGAGGGAAACAGAAATCAAAATCAAACTGTTCTCCTCAAAGGAAAGTAAGTCTCTGCAACACCCTGCCATGTTTTTTAATTGAAAAAAATGCATGTGTACTTATTTCCCTTCGACATACTTTTTGCCAAGGGACAGCTCATTTGTGGTTTTTTTTTCACGACAGCTAAGCGGCTGTTGCACACGAGACCTTGCTTTAATGTCAGATTAAAAAAAGACCAACGAGCAGGTCCCCGCTCATGTTCAACGACAGACGGAGAAGAAAAGCTCGTTCCACGCAAGGTCGCGCGAGGCTCGAACGGCCTCTCATATCAAAACATTCAGTAAGTTTCTTGCTTCGTATGCTAGTGTGTTTACCCGCTAGGCCAGAACACACACGTCAAACCAGACAACTGACGGGCCACGGGGAAAGAGGAGAGAAATAAAAGGAAAGAAAAAAGAGACAATATTAGTTTCTCTATCAATCATCACTGCCTTTCCGATCATCACAAAGAAAGAGATGTATTCATCAGTTTAGAAAAGGAAAACACAACTGGCAAAAGATTTGCTGATTATTCATTGGATGCAAGACTGTCCCTAGGGATCAGCGTGTCAGAGAATATAGTAGGTCTTTCTCAATGCTATCACGCTTTCTCCGAAATGAAAAAAAGAAAGTTTTCCGTTTGTTTGTTTACTTGTTTTTTAAGAAATTACACTAGAAAAAAAAGGAACTGCAATAACCGATCCTCTGTTGTCTTTTTGCTCTTTTATTGTTTTCTTTCGTGTTTTGTTTTGTTTTGTTTTCTTATTCAGCAAACGGGAAATCACAGGCAAGCAGACGTCATGAGGCAGGACAGGAAAGGAACTGGCGAGAGAGAGAGAGAGAGAGAGAGAGAGAGAGAGAGAGAGAGAGAGAGAGAGAGAGAGAGGAGGCTGAGAGGGAGGGAGATAGGTGGGCAGAGAGGGGGGGGA
>JADBJO010002346.1:90000-107500 GCA_016801955.1 Conus betulinus
TCCAAGATCTGTTTGAACATAGCATAATTTTCCGCTTTCCCGGATGCACTCCCAATCGCACAGATTGAAACTGAATCCATGGCAATTTCAACTATTCAAAAGTTATATTGGATGTTCGAATGGAAAATGGCCATCAGCAACACAAATGGGACCACGGTGTCCATGTCTGCAGATTTATCTGCCAGATTCGTTTTCCTGAAGCACTCTGGAAACAGCATCTCTTCGGCATTAAAGATCGCTTGTTTTTCACGTGTTGATTACAAGATGTCTCATCGGAGGAGCGTTATTCCTTTAATGCTGTCTTGTCTAGTCAAGCTCTGCCGTATATGAGTTAAGCTTACAAAAAAATAATAGAATCTCTCTCTCTCTCTCTTCTCTCTCTCTCTCTCTCTCTCTCTCTCTCTCTAAAAAAAAAAAAAAAAAAAAAGTTTTTTTTTTTATCTTCGACGTGTCAAATGATAAAAAAGAAGAAATCACACACACACACACACACACACACACACACACACACACCACACACACACACACAACACACACAAGTATGCATATAAGCTGCACTGAAAAATGTTGAAAATGACAACAGCTCTTCCTATCAATCAAAGGACGTTCCTATGTTTGATGCTCTGGGACAGTAAAATAGTAGCTGATCATATCTGGAAAAAAAATCCCTATAGAAACTCAGCCCTTTCACATTGATATTCTTGTTCATGTGGAGAAACAAACTGGATTTGGAACAGAATGCAACTAAAGCAGAGGACGTGAAATGAGGACCACAAGCCTAAAGACAACGACAGAGGACTACAAGCCTAAAGACAACGACAGAGGACTACAAGCCTAAAGTCAACGACAGAGGACTACAAGCCTAAAGATAGCGACAGAGGACTACAAGCCTAAAGACAATGACAGAGGACTACAAGCCTAAAGACGATGACAGAGGACTAGAAGCTTAAGACAATGACAGAGGACTAGAACCCCAAAACACAATGACAAAGGAGTAGAACCCTAAAGACAATGACAGAGGACTAGAACTCTAAAGACAATGACAGAGGAGTAGAACCCTAAAGACAATGACAGAGGACTAAAGCCCTAAAGACAATGGCAGAAGACTAGATCCCTGAAGACAATGACAGAGGACTGGAACCCTAAAGACAATGACACCTAAAGACAATGACAGAGGACTAAAACCCTAAAGACAATGACAAAGGACTACAACCCCAAAGATGATGACAGAGGACTACAACCCCAAAGACAGTGGAGTAGGACTTAAACCCTAAAGACAATGACAAAGGACTACAACCCCAAAGATATTGACAGAGGACTACAACCCCAAAAACAGTGGTGTAGGACTAAACCCTAAAGACAATGACAAAGGACTACAACCCCAAAGATAATGACAGAGGACTACAACCCCCAAAGACAGTGGTGTAGGACTAAAACCCTAGAGACAATGGCAGAGGGTTTCAACCCTAAAGACAATGACAGAGGACTAGAACCCTGAAGACAATGACAAATGACAACAACCCTAAAAAATGGCAGAGGACCAGAACCCTAAAGACAATGACAGAGGACAAGAACCCCATATACAATGGTAGAGGACTAGATCCCTGAAGACAATGGCAGAGGACTAAAACCCTAAATATAATGACAGAGGACTAGAACCCTAAAGACAATGACAGAGGACTAGAACCCTGAAGACAATGACAGAGGACTTAGAACCCTAAACACAATGACATAGTAGTATAACCCCAAAGACAGTGACAGAGGACTAGAAGCCTACAGACAATGGCAGAGGACTAGAACCCTAAAAACAATGACAGAAAGACCAGAACCCTAGAGGCAAGGACAGAGGACTAAAAACCCTAAAGTCAGTGGCATAGGAATGGAACCCTAAAGATACTGAGGACTAGAACCCTTGAGCCAATGGCAGAGGACCAGAACCCTGCAGGCAATGATAGAGGACTAGAACCCTACAGACAATAGCAGAGGACTAGAAGCCTAAAGACAATGACAGAGGACTAGAACCCTAAAGACAATGACAGAGGATTAAAACCCTAAAGACAATGACAAAGGACTAGAACCCTAAAGACAATGACAGAGGAATAAACCTCTAAAGACTGCGACAGAGGACTAGAACCCTATAGACAATGACAGAGGACTAGAACCTACAGACAATGACAAAAGACTAGAACCCTAAAGACAATGACAGAGAAATAGAACCTTAAGATAGAGACAAAGGACTACAACCCTAAAGACAAAAACAGACGACTAGACCCCTAATGACAATGACAGAGGACTAGAACCCTAAAGACAATGATACGGGACTACACCCTTAAAGACAATGGCCTAGGCCTAGATTCCTGAAGACAATGGCAGAGGACTAGAACCCTAAAGACAATGACAAAGGACTAGAACCTTACAGACAATGGCAGACGACTAGAAGCCTAAAGACAATAATAGAAGAATAAAACCCTGTAGACAATGACAATGGACTAGAACCCTGTAAACAATGGCAGAAGACTACGACTCTAAAGACAATGACAGAGTACTAGAACCTACAGACAATGGCAAAAGACTAGAACCCTAAAGACAATGACAGAGTACTAGAACCTACAGACAATGGTAAAAGACTAGAACCCTAAAGACAATTACAAAGGACTAGAACCCTAGAGACAATGCAAAGGACTACACTCCTAAAGGCAATGGCCTAGGACTAGAGTCCTGAAGACAATGGCAGAGGACTAGAACCCTTAAGACAATGACAAAGGACTAGGATCCTAAAGACAGTGGCAAAGGACTAGAACCCTAAAGACAGCGACAAAGGACTAGAACCCCAAAGACAACGACAAAGGACTAGAACCACACAGACAATGGCAGAGGTCTAGAACCAAAGAGGCTGTGGTAGAGGACTAGAACCCCTTAAGACAATGGCAGAGAACTAGAGCCTAAAAACAATGACAAAGGACTAGCATTGGTAGAGGACTATAACCCAAGAGACAATGGCAGAGCTCTGGAACACTAAAGACAATGGCAGAGGATCAAAGCTCTGTAAGCAGTGTCAGATGTCTTTCTGAGACGTACTCTAGCAGCCTGTAACCTCATGAAACAGCTCGCGATCCCTGACGAGGAGAGGACCAGAACCCTAAAGGCCATAGCAGAGACAGCTTATAGAACAGTTACAGCTGGATCCGGTCGAGGTGGAACAAAAGGGTACTTCATAAGGGTTAGATTTTCCAACTTGAATATGTACACCGTCGTGAGGTAGGAAAGACCCGTCTAAAAATACCGTCTTGAGAAGCCCACCCATTCAGAAGTTACTGGTTCGAATCCTGGCAGCGCCAGAGAAATTTTATGATAGCAGATAGCATCCAGAAGTCATGACGTGGATGCTGCAAAACCTCCATAGACAGGAAGGAGTTCAGGCCGAAACACTTGCCTGAGGAGAGGGGAAAAGGATTGTTCCCTGAAAACTTATTGTCAAGTTCTCCTTAGAGATACTTCCTGCTGTAAACTTTGACTTAGTTTTCTATGACTGTCTCAATTACATATGATTGTCCGTATATGTCAGGTCATGTGATTCGTTGAATTCTGTAAACCTCGTTGCCATTCGTCCGAGGAGACATCGGCCTTCACTTGTTATTTAGATGACGCGTTGATCCGTGCCATGCTAATTCTCACTTCGTGATCTTGAAATCTCTCGCGAGTTCAATCGTTGCGTGTCAGACACTCCTCTCTCTCTCTCTCTCTCTCTCTCTCTCTCTCTCTCTCTGACTGACTGACTGTCTCTCTGTCTCTGTCTCTATCTCTCTCTGTCACGTAATTGTTTCCTTATCACTCTTTCTACCCCTTCAACTCCCCTTTACCCATTCCTTTTCATGTGTTGTGTTTCGGTTTTCTGGTGTGCAATGTTCTGTGAGCATGATTGAGACGCTGAACATTCTCAAACATCCGACGAGTAATCCCTGTTTCTTTGATAATTGCCATGGGAGAGAACTCGTGAACTCGTGAGAGACAGAGACGGAGAGACAGGTGAGGTGGTCTGAGGGTATGGGAATTAGCTTTTTTTTCGCATTTAAACTCACTTTCTGTCTCTGTCTCAGTCTGTCTCTCTTTTACACACAAACACACACGCGCGCGCGAATGCATGCATTACTAAAACTACAGGCTTCAGACAGAATGATAGCAGAAACCAACCATGTCATGGTTTTCAAGCATAGTCATCAAATCCTCAACTTTATCTGGTGTCAAAGAACATGTGTGGATACGATCCATAGTTGGTTGATGTTTCAGTTGAAAAGTGTTGTTTCCTATTCTACATATCACTGAGGACTGGGACGAGAGATTCAAGAACAATTGGGAAGATGTGATGGGCTGGAAGGTCGGAGAGGGATGTGAAGGAGGAAGGCAGATGCGAAAATCAAGTAAACGCATTTCTGTCGAACATTCTCTCTCTCTCTCTCTCTCTCTCTCTCTCTCTCTCTCTCTATATATATATATATATATTATATATATATATATATATATATATATATATATATTATAAACAAAACTTGCTCTTATGTCTTAGAGTGAAGAAATAGGGGAAGATAAGCATTCATATCTGCAGTGGCAGTTAATTCTGCCTAACTAACAGTATGTGCTTGAGAGGGTGAGTGGGGAATAATAAATGCTTTTCAAATGAGTCTTCAGCAAGCTTATAGTCTCCAAAGAGGAGACACTCTCCAGTAGGGAGGAAACTCACTAACATATAACTCCTGGTCATATACAGGTATTCAGTAGGGAGGAAACTCACTAACATATAACTCCTGGTCATATACCGGTATTTCGAAACCTGGTTTGTTTCTCCTCAGTGACCGCGGAAAGTGGTAACTTGACTCCTCTGCCTTTTTCATTTTAAGAAGAATGCTATCCCAGAAAAAGGCTGGTGTGCATTACCATAGTATGTTTGTTGAGGTTTTCAAAAAACTAACCAAAGGTGCCACCTAAGAAGCAAAAGAAAATCATAAAAGAGCAAAACAAGCTACATTTTTCTAGTGAAAAGTAGAAAATATAAAAAAGATAACCTCTTAAGACACAAGTGCTGAGGGCCAGTTCTTGGAATGAATCCGCAAGGGACTAAATTACACAATGAACTAATAAATTCCAAGATAAGTACCAGCACCGTTCCAGCAACTTACAGAGCAGCTAGGTGTTGCAATGACTGCAGAAATATTCAATTATAAACAAAACTTGCTCTTATGTCTTAGAGTGAAGAAATAGGGGGAAGATAAGCATTCATATCTGCAGTGGCAGTTAATTCTGCCTAACTAACAGTATGTGCTTGAGAGGGTGAGTGGGGAATAATAAATGCTCTCAAATGAGTCTTCAGCAAGCTTATAGTCTCCAAAGAGGAGACACTCTCCAATAGGGAGGAAACTCACTAACACTTTTTCTGGGATAGCATTCTTCTTAAAATGAAAAAGGCAGAGGAGTCAAGTTACCACTTTCCGCGGTCACTGAGGAGAAACAACCAGGTTTTGAAGTTTTAAAATCAACAGATCTGTTTCGAGCGCTGGCTCTCTCAGGATGGTTTTGGGTCGCCTACTGCCTGTGTTATATGGCCTAATGTCACTGTTTGCACGTGCGGATTGGCTGCACGTGTTGTTCGGTTTTCAGGTTGTTTACAGTTCAGGGTGCGTTTGCTGACAACGATTTCCATTTGTGCCTGCAGTTGTTTACTATTTCTACTTTAGTATTTAGGGTTGCTAAGTATGGTTTGCATAGTATTAACCATTTTTTCTGTTGAACATAGGTTGCATCTTTTTGAAATGTTATTGTATGGTGATGCCCTTTTTATGATTTTCCAGGATATGTTATAGTTTTTTTTTTGTCTTTAAGTCTCCAAATATATTTGCTCAGTTCTGTTTGGTTTTTTGTATTTTACTTTGTTGAATGACTGTTTTTATGATTTGCATATCTGGTTTTGAAGTGATTTTCAGTGATCCCTATGTATGTTTCTTTTTCATTTTCTGATGTCACAGTGGCTTGGTATACAATGTTGTTAAAGAGGCGTTTTGTTGCTTAAGGGACACTGTTCTTTTTTAGTACAATTGCAGGATTTCCTTTCTTCACCTCTTCTTTGCTGTGTTGTTTTTCATTTTGTTGGATGAATCAATTATATTTTAAGGTTAGCATGCATGAATATGATAGTTTGATGGTGTTCTTGTTGAATAGTTTGGACATTTTGTGTTCTTTTGGAAGGATGCTGTCAAAATTTTGAAAAAATTCTTTCCCTACGTTTGTTTTTACTCGTCCATCATATGGGGGGGGTTGTACCATGTGATTTTTCCTTTTCTGTTTTTTTTTTTTTGTTTTTGTTCATGTTGTTATCTGGGTTGTATTGTAGTCCGTTAGCTGTAACCACTTTTTTTGCAATGCCTCTTGGTATTCTGCTGCTGCGTTGTTGAATACTCTTTCATTATGTGACAGATTAGATAATCTCTTGTTTATGCCATGGGGTAAGGTTTTTAGTATAGATGGTGGGTGGTTGCTACTGATGTTTACATAAATGGGTGTGTCATTAGGTTTCTTGTATGGTTTATATATGTGGTTGTTGAGGTCAAGTGAATTTTGAAAAATTCTTTCCCTACGTTTTTTTTACTCGTCGATCATATGGGGGTCTAAGTAGTTCACTACCTTTTTGTTTGCTTCGATGATGATTTTTTAAGTTTTGGTTTTGGAAAATTTTGCATAGTTTTTTTTTTTCTTGTTTTCAATGGTTCTTGGATTGTTGTTTAGCGCGGCGAGGCCATCGTCTCTGTACAGTCCGACTTGCTTTTCCGAGTTGTTTTTGGATGTTGGATAGCATGTTTCGCATGTTTCGGCACCATCGTACGATCCCATGGTCACATCAAATGTTGAGTTTTTATTCGTTTTCTTGATCCATGTTTCATTTCTGCTGTAAAAGTTTTCTTGGTGTGAAGAATGATTTCCATTTCTGACCCTGTTATGTCTGTGTGTTTATTAGCAAATTCCAGAGCTTTGGTGAGTAGCTCTTCATCTATGGATGGGTAGAAGTCTACTATGTCGAATGTGATGAAAACTGTGTTCTTCTGTTTTGTTAAGATTTTTGAACCATTGGATAACTTCATATGTGTTCTTCCAGAGGTTGTATTCAGTGTTTGATTTTTATGTTTTTTATGGCTTTTTCTAAGATTTTCTTACTTATTTTGCCCAAAAAAAGCTGATAAAACCATACACAACAACGTCCGAAAAAAAGAAAAAGAACTCGTACACCACATGGATCTAGGTGACAGGGTGGAAACAACAGCAATAAAAGAAGCCTTCATAACTCTTAAAGACCATAAACCCAATTTCTACAACAACCCAACATGTAGACTAATAAACCCATCTAAATCTGAACTGGGCAAAATAAGTAAGAAATCTTAGAAAAAGCCATAAAAAACATAAAATCAAACACTGAATACAACCTCTGGAAGAACACATATGAAGTTATCCAATGGTTCAAAAATCTTAACAAACAGAAGAACACAGTTTTCATCACATTCGACATAGTAGACTTCTACCCATCCATAGAGATGAAGAGCTACTCACCAAAGCTCTGAAATTTGCTAATAAACGCACAGACATAACAGGGTCAGAAATGGAAATCATTCTTCACACCAAGAAAACTTTACTCTACAGCAGAAATGAAACATGGATCAAGAAAACGAATAAAAACTCAACATTTGATGTGACCATGGGATCGTACGATGGTGCCGAAACATGCGAACTGGTCGGACTGTTTATGCTATCCAACATCCAAAAACAACTCGGAAAGCAAGTCAGACTGTACAGAGACAACGGCCTCGCCGCGCTAAACAACAATCCAAGAACCATTGAAAACAAGAAAAAAGAACTATGCAAAATTTTCAAAACCATAACTTAAAAATCACAATCGAAGCAAACAAAAAAGGTAGTGTGAACTACTTAGACATAACACTTGACCTCAACAAACCACATATATAAACCATACAAGAAACCTAATGACACACCCATTTATGTAAACATCAGTAGCAACCACCCACCATCTATACTAAAAAAACCATACCCCATGGCATAAACAAGAGATTATCTAATCTGTCACATAATGAAAGAGTATTCAACATCGCGCAGCAGCAGAATACCAAGAGGCATTGCAAAAAAGTGGTTACAGCTAACGGACTACAATACAACCCAGATAACAACATGAACAAAACCAAAAAAGCAGGAAAAGGAAAATCACATGGTACAACCCCCCCCCCATATGATGGACGAGTAAAAACAAACGTAGGGAAAGTCTTTTTTTCAAAATTTTGACAGCATCCTTCCCAAAAGAACACAAATTGTCCAAAATATTCAACAAGAAACACCATCAAACTATCATATTCATGCATGCCTAACCTTAAAAACATAATTGATTCATCCAACAAAATGAAAAGCAACACAGCAAAGAAGGGTGAAGAAAGGAAATACCTGCAATTGTACTAAAAAAGAACAGTGTCCCTTAAGCAACAAATGCCTCTTTAACAACATTGTATACCAAGCCACTGTGACATCAGAAAATGAAAAAGAAGAAACATACACAGGGATCACTGAAAATCACTTCAAAACCAGATATGCAAATCATAAACAGTCATTCAACAAAGAAAAATACAAAAACCAAACAGAACTGAGCAAATATATTGGAGACTTAAAGACAAAAAAAATAAACTATAACATATCCTGGAAAATCATAAAAAGGGCATCACCATACAATAACATTTCAAAAAAGATGCAACCTATGTTCAACAGAAAAATGGTTAATACTATGCAAACCATACTTAGCAACCCTAAATACTAAAGTAGAAATAGTAAACAACTGCAGGCACAAATGGAAATCGTTGTCATCAAACGCACCCTGAACTGTAAACAACCTGAAAACCGAACAACACGTGCAGCCAATCCGCACGTGCAAACAGTGACATTAGGCCATATAACACAGGCAGTAGGCGACCCAAAACCATCATGAGGAGAGCCAGCGCTCGAAACACATCTGTTGATTTTAAAACTTCCTTTTACCATCCTATTTTTAACAGATGTTGCTCCCCAAGGGGTTGAGCACTTTATGAATCTTATTAGGCATTTTAGTGGCATTCTTGATATATATATATATATATATATATATATATATATATATATAGATATATAGATAGATAGATAGATAGATATTGATCTAAAAAAAAAAAACAACAGAATTAGGTGCACCCTTTTGGACACACTGATCCGCCTCTGCAGGGAGGCATCTAAGATAAACAACTGAACTGTAATCCTATCAGGGTCATTGACGAAAGGAAAACCTTGTCACCGACTTACAAAGAATGCTGCATCATAGGTGTTTCCTTTCAGCCAAGGTTCGCGCTTTAAGGGTGGTGTCACCTGTCTTTTGCTGTTTGAAGCTAGGTGCTGCGCTATCGTGCGCAGGGGCCGTTAGCCTGTCTCCCAAATGAACTTTAGGGTGGCTTTCAACCCATCTTTCTTTGAAGATGAGCAGACCGAAAACGAAGGTTCTGTGCTTTAGAAAGCATTATTATCTGCACTTTTGTTTCAGGAAAGTGAGATTGAACGACCGGAGAGGGCTATGAAAGAAGTGGACAGGAGGGGAGGATAAGAACTATCCTATACTTTGTCTGTCTGTCTGTATCTGTCTGTCTGTCCACCGCCCCCAACTCCTGTCTCTCTCTCTCTCTCTCTCTCTCTCTCTCTCTCTCTCTCTCTCTCTCTCTCTCTCTCTCAAATGAAAACACAGGTACATCAGTCACACTGACATTCAACTGTAAAGAACTGATCTTCAGTTCACCAGTTACAGATTAACGGGTCAAATACTGAACAGACCGGCAAAACTGATTTCAAAACTGATCTTGTGATGACAAATTTTCACAAAATACTTGAAGTCAACTGGTTGAGAATAGCACTGCCTTCTGAATGGAAGTTACAGTGTGAGCATTCCTGAAACTGTGGAAGCGAAGAAGATGCATGACCTAGCGACTACAATTCGTAAACGTAGGAAATGAAATCACGGCTAGAGTCCCCCCCACCCCCACCCCCACCCCACCCCACTCCTTTCCCCCCGGCAATGAGGACTAAGTTTTGACGATTTTTCAATTCTTTTCAACAGTATCATAACCATCAATACCCACACCTACACCCACCCCACTACTCTCTACATCCTAAGTAACATTCTTACCACACTTTCTTGTCATCGCCAGAACATCATTACTTTTCCTGGGTTGCGGGCTATGTGTGACAAACCGCTGCTGAGACATTCAGCGAACAGGAGATGGGGCATGGAGGACGTCATACAGAATGGTGGGGCGTAAAAAGGCTGATGTGTTTGGCTGAGTGTTGTTTTGGATTTCCGTCCATAAATGTCGGTTTATTGCTGACAGTTCGAGGGACAAGTTGCGCAGTTGTTACAAAGGATGCTGATGTCTCCTGTCTGTTGTTTGTGTGTGTGTGTTTTGATTTAGCTTTTTTCGCTTTTTTTTCTCTTTCTGCCTGTCTGACTTATTGTTTTTCTTTCGTTGATTTGGCTGTTCGGTTTTTTTCTTTCTGCCTGTCTGACTCATCGTTTCTTTCATTCTATGACTTTCTTGGTTTCTTCCTGTGTCGTATATTAAAAATACACCATGATTGTTTTTCTGTCTGTCTGTCTGTCTGTCTGTCTCTCTCTCTCTCTCTCTCTCTCTCTCTCTCTCTCTCTCTCTCTCTCTCTCTCTCTCTCTCTCTCTCTCTCTCTCTCTCTCTCTCTCTCTCTCTCTCTCTCTCTCTCTCTCTCTGTGGCGTCTGGTGTCTGCAGTTCAGGCTAATGCAAAGCTCATCTGGCCTCAACTGATACGTGATGGAGTATTTGCACTGTGGAATCAACACAGGCGAAAGTCAGCTAGTATTGTTTCTTCTCCAACAAAGTCTCATTGACATTGCACACTGCTTCTAATAACGAAGTATAAGAACTTGAAAAACAAGGCCTTAAGATTAATGCAATCTAAGCTAGAGGTTGACAGACAATGCCAAGTTCTGACAGAGTGAACATTGAACCATCACGGCTCGATGTAAACTAGAATAAACTATGTATACGTTACCACAGAAAGACAATCAAATGCTATTTGACCTAAATGCAGAAAGAGTTTAGAAACTGAGTTTGACATCTCCTTTGTAAGTTCATTCAGTTGCATTTTAGTTATGCGTGTACAAAGCGAATCATTTCAGGTAATCAATTGTTGTATGCAAATAACAACGCTCTTGACGAACGCATGCAGAAATGGAAATTTCAGTTAAGAAATAGCGATAGATGTAAAAATTCTCATACTCATCATGATGATAAAATTTATTTCAAACCTGAAAAACATATTAAGCTTGTCATATACATACATACATACATACATACATACATGCATACATACATACATACATACATGCGTACATATAACACACACACACACACGCACACACACACACACACACACACACACACACACACACACACACACACATATATATATATATATATATATATATATATATATATATATATATATATATATATATATATATATATATTGAATTATAAACAAAGCTTGCTCAAGGTAATTCAGCATTTCTTGCAGTCATTGCAACACGAAGTTGCTCTGTATATATATGATAATGGTTGCAATAACCGACACCAGTTTATATATATATACATACATACATATATATATATATATATATATATATATATATATATATATATATATATGTATGTGTGTGTGTGTGTGTGTGTGTGTGTGTGTGTGTGTGTGTGTGTAGGCACGCGCATGTGTGTTTTACGCACCAGTATGCACACACTTTCTCCCCCCCTCTGTGTGTGTGTGTGTGTGTGTGTGTGTGTGTGTGTGTGTGTGTGTGTGTGTGTGAGAGAGAGAGAGAGAGAGAGAGAGAGAGAGAGAGAGAGAGAGAGAGAGAGAGAGAGAGAGAGAGAGAGAGCAAAGCCCCTCTCCTCTGCGTGTTTGTGAGGAAGAAAAAAAAAAGACCTATATGGTAACGCTGATTTCAGCAATGAATCCAGAAGTCTGCTGCACATCCCATTTCAAGCCCATCACTGGCTTGATGAGCCAGGAGATCATGGCCTGCAGTTTGTCATGTATCACTTCTCTCTATGATGGCTTGGGGACCCCGAAATCCAAAGACGATACAAACACTGAAAAGACCACTATTTCATGACACAAAGGTAAATGCCAGGATGCTGACCCTGCATGGATGATTTCCTTGGTAATGTCTGGCAATATGAGGCATGCATGTTACAGAGGGTACGAACTGACAACAGGAGAAATACCAGTCTGTAGATACTACTTACAGTGTATAAAAAAGGGAAATAACAGCAGGACAGAACATTTTTTAAAAAACTGTTTAAGCCCTGACTCACAAAGACAATATTCATTTTGCTTGTATCGAAGATGAGCTGGATCACAAACAGGAAGAAGCTAGATGACACTAGACTGTTTTTTTCATCCACATCTTCTTTTTTTTCCTTTCTGGACATGTGTTGTATTGTGCCATTCACAAAATCTGTAATCTTGGTCACTTCATGTATAGATCGTCATTATTGGCGTGTTCAGGTGAACTGACGTGGATTGTACGTGGCAGTTTCCTCTGGTGGGGAATGCTTACTTATGCTGACGTCAGGACTAGGAAAGTACTGTCGTCAGTGCAGTAGGGGGCTGCACAGGTAGTATCCTGTGTATGCTAGATCGGAAGAAGTACTACTAAACAGTACCGAAGTGACTTTGCAGTACTGAAGCGTATCACCTGATATTGTTTCATGCTACTTTAACATTGACACCTGTCAGTGGATTGCAGTAATTGGGTCGCGACTTGACCCTCTTGGGTGTGGCTGTGTAATGGGAGTTTTAATAATGCTCACATGATGGGAGAGGAAAAGGCGGAGGAGATGAAAAAAAGGGGTGGAGGAAGTGGGCACAGAAGAAGAGACGAGCATAAAAAATAGTTGTCGAGAACTACTGAGTAGATCTGTGATCAAACTGTACAGAGTCGTCCGCTGGGTCCGTGTCCAGAAGAATTGACATTTTGAGGAGTGTCGGATTAAGTCTACCAAAGGTGGAATAGCAAACCAATACCATTTGACTCTACGGCGTGTAAAGGATGGCTTTCCAGTGCCAGGGCTAGGGTCCAGTCCTTAGACGTTGTATTTATTCAGCTTAAAACAATCTTTCAGTAACGTTTATATTGATGGTTACCATCTTAAGTTGGCTGATTCACAACCCTTTGAATGATATTCATATGTGTTCACGATTACTAATGGTCACTTTTGATCTGTATGATGTTGTTTTCATGCACTGCGATATAATCAAAGAAATCATGAAGCCCAATTTCCATCTGTAAACATGTACCCAGAAATCTATATTTTAGAGCAAAACCAGTTTGACATCACGATTCACTTGGCATGAAAAGAAAATTGAAAGACATGACCATAGTGTAGTGAATTCCATAGAAAATTCCGCTATGTATATCATCCCATTGTGTCATGCTTATTGTAAAGGACACATAGTGAGGGCAACTAATTCTAATAGAGTTCTATAGTCCTATCTATTGCTGCTTTCCTTTAATTAATTGCTTTGTGGTTTATTTGGACAGTTTTTATTGCTTCATTGAGTGGTTCATTACTTCATTGGTTAATTGATTCATTTGTCGATAACATAGTTGGTGTTTCTTCTTTATTTTATTTGTTTCCAACGACTGTCGTTTTGGCGTATGTCTGATGTAACAATTATGATTGCCATAAGTTGGTACCTGACTCAGGTAAGGGAAGGCTATAGCAGTAGAAAGGACGGGATCTGACTTCATGATGTGATGCTTCAGACAATGAACCTCTAATAGCTACAGTTCAGTGCCCTTAGAGCAGCTAGAATATGAGACTTTAACCTTTTAAAACTTCATATCTACTGCAGCTGTTTTTTTCTCTCTCTCTCTCTCTCTCTCTCTCTCTCTCTCTCTCTCTCTCTCTCTCTCTCTCTCTCTCTCTCTCTGTGTGTGTGTGTGTGTGTGTGTGTGTGTGTGTGTGTGTGTGTGTGTGTGTGTGTGTGTGTGTGTGTGTGTGTGTGTGTGTGTGTGTGTGTGTGTGTGAGCATGGAGGGTAAAGGCTCCTAGAATCATAATCTGATTTTTCAAGTGTGCAAACGATGTAAAAAAAAAAAAAAAAAAGAAAGAAAAAAAGAAAAGGGAAAGAATTGAAAAACGAAAAAAGAAATGATAGTAACTATGAAGACAGACAGGACATCTCAATGTCGCAGCCTGCCCAGATAAGAACATGATCTGCACAATCATCTCACCACTGTGTAACCCCATCACGGGTCTCCCAGCCAGAATACGGCCGCCTGCAGCATGTATCAGATAGCCAGTTGCGAGGACAATGTCTGTATCGCCTGGGGCACTGGCTGAAAAAAGGGCAGACAGCAGTGGTCAGGGCGACGTGAAATCTGATCACGTCAGCGTTGAGGTTCGCTTGAGCTGATGCAAACACGTGCCCCGATTTCCGTCCTTGTCAATCACCATTGAAAGTTGTAGGTGTTTCTATGAGGGCTGTCAAGTTAGGAAGAGAGAGAGAGAGAGAGAGAGAGAGAGAGAGAGAGAGAGAGAGAGAGAGAGAGAGAAGAAACGAAAGCCAGTCTGGCCTCGATTGAGACAAAATGAAATATTTCTACTTCTGGCAGAACCTTTTTTTTTTCTTCTCTGATGAAGCAACAGCTTAAAATGGTCTCTCTTGAAACCTTGAAAACTAGTCATGTTTTCATCTAAACCATGGAAATGTTGATGAATGTGATTTATACTCTTAGAGTTAGCCAGAAAACATACACCATGGATATTTCTCACCTTCAAGATTCTGCATACGAATGGAAAAGGAATGAGTAGTTTGTCTGCAGTCTTTACTGATGATGTATATGACGACTTGTTTTTTTTCTTTCTTTGTTTTTCATACTGGGAATCACTCACTAAAGAGTTATCCTTAAACGAGTTTTTTTTTTTTCAATTTGTGATTAGGAACATGCTCATTATTGTGCTTTCAAACTGTTATTTCTAGTTAGTATTCTCATTCTTCATGGGCCAAAGCGATGAGGGTGGAGGTGAAGGAAAGGAGAGTTTCCACTCTTCCCTTCTCTTGTCTAATTTCTTGTGATCTGTGTTGTGTAAAAAAAAAAAAGAAGAAAAATAAATGTGCCTCTGTTTTAAAAAAAAAAAGACAAAAGTGTAAAGCAAAAATACTTCCTGTATATGGGTTGAATGCTAATGAAGTGGAACAAACGTAACATGCTATAAAGATTTAAATAAGAAAAAAACGAGTGCATTAGTGAAAGAGAAAAAAAACGTGTGTAAAAACTCCTGGAAAGGAAACCAAATGTCTGTGGGGGGGAAAAAAAAAGAAGATGCTTGTGTCAAAAACAACTCCTTGGGGATGGAAAATTGTTTTTGTGAAGGGAAGAATTAATACCTGTGTAAGATAAAAAAAATAAAATAAAAAAAAAAAGAGAGAAGCTACCCCAGAGTAAATGAGAAATTAATCTGTGTAAAGGGAAATTAGCACCTCATTTAAGGGAAAAAAATCTGGTGCCTGTGTAAAAGAAAGACAAAACCT
Organism: Conus betulinus; assembly: GCA_016801955.1. NCBI lineage: Eukaryota > Metazoa > Mollusca > Gastropoda > Neogastropoda > Conidae > Conus > Conus betulinus. Next base: position 105,683 of record JADBJO010002346.1, read on the forward strand.
TCTAAAATGTGAGGGAAAATCTAACGCCTGTGAAAAAAGACACCAATGTGAAGAAAAAAAATATTTACATACATATATGTTATGTCTTTGTAAAAGAAAATGTAGCTCCTGTAAGGTCATATATACACAGTCAAAGGAGAACTAACACCTGTTCCCACATTAACAAAAAGTAGCTAACGCATGTATAAATGAACACTAGCATTTGTGTGAACTAAAATTTGAACCCTGTCAAAGGAAAGAAAACGTACAGGTGTACAAGTTACACTGCAATCAGGAACTGACCATTATGTTTAGTGAATGCACAGGTCAACAATCTTGCAAGCCTTGTTCATTATTCCTCCATCCAGATTTTTACTAATTTTTTATTTATCCATTTAGTTAGTTACTTAATTATTTGTGTTCGTGTGGTTGTTTGTTTATTCATTGATGTATTTGGTTGTTTATTTCATTTATGCATTTATTTATTTATCTGTTCATTTCAGTCTAGTTCGTCTTGCCCTTAATTCCTCCATCCAGACTCTTATTTATCTACGTATTTTTGTTTAATTATTATGTATTTATGTATTCATTTATTTGGTTGTTTGTTTATCTACTTATCAATCTATTCGTTTTCACTGACATGTGTTATCAAATTGAATGTATGTGAACATCCCTCTTCCGGTTGGTCGTGCGTGTGTGTGCGTGGTCAAGTCTCTGTCCGTGGTAACGTCTAACATTGGCATTTTCTCAGCAGTTACAAGCGCTACCATGATAAAACTTTACGAACGCCAGTCTCAGTATGTGTATATGTGCGTGTGCATGTGCGTGTGTGTGTACGCGTGCGCGCACGCACGCACGCACGCACACACACACACACACACACACACACACACACACACACACACACACACACACACAAAAGCACACACTTGCGCATGCGCTTGACAGTTATTTCTCCTAAATCGTTATCGTGGATATCTTCTAATCTGTTTTCATCATTATCTTCACAGAGAGAGAGAGAGAGAGAGAGAGAGAGAGAGAGAGAGAGAGAGAGAGAGAGAGAGAGAGAGAGAGTACGGCGCTATGGACGACAGTTGACCATTGTTCCATCATTTACAGGGGAAGACTGGACCGGGTCAATTGAATCTGCTCTGGTCTCCAACTTTTCTTTCGTTCGTCTAGTTTTTGACACAGCAGCATAATGTCAGAAGTCTTCGACATTTTCCGAGCTGAAACTGAAACTACTACATCAACACTTCACGAGTTCTCTCCCCCACCCTCACGCCTACTTCCAGTGCCCCTTCCTTCCCTCTTTCCCCCGTAAGTATCCAACGCATAGCGTCGTTTCGCCCTTGTTTTTAGTCTCACTGCAGGCATTTTGAGAAGACAAAAACACGGGGCTGAAATGTCAGCAGTCAATGAAAAAAGAACACAAAGAAGAAAAAACATCCTCAAAGGCACAAAGCGATACTGAACAATACAGAGCGATACAAAATACTGTCTGGAAGGAAGTAATTCACGAACAAACGCCAGAACATTGGGGGAAAAAGATGATCAGAACACTCAACAGGAACAATACTACACGACAAGAAAAGCAGAGCACAACCTAAAGAAACAAAACTTTCAGGCAAGATGAACATTGCGACGAATCACGGAAAGTGAATTTAGAATTGAAACAATAGAGACAAAAGAAATGCATTACAAGAAACAAAGGACTGCATGCAAAGTACAAACACACAGCTATCAGCTTACCAAACAATCAAACAAAAACTGCACAGAGAGAGAGAGAGAGAGAGAGAGAGAGAGAGAGAGAGAGAGAGAGAGAGAGAGAGAGAGAGA
>JADBJO010002346.1:112500-132500 GCA_016801955.1 Conus betulinus
TCTCTCTCTCTCTCTCTCTCTCTCTCTCTGAAATGAAGATACAGACACCTCACCAATACAATTAATCAAGATAATCAACAATAAAAAAAAGAACTTAAGTTTACCAGCTACAGGATAATAAGCCAAACTAGCACTGCTGTTGAAAAGAAAGAAAGAAAGAAAAAGAACTACTGTTGACAGATCCTCACAAATTACTGGAAATCATAGAACACGACTACCTTTCGCAAGGAAGTTACAGCATTCCTGAAGTCAGGAAACTGAAAGAGTCATGAACACAAGGGTCTACGATTCAAAAACATTGTAAATGACATGGCGACTAGAATCTTCCCACAGCAAACGGACTGTGTGCCGACGATTTCTGTGCAAGAACATAACCCTCAACGTGCACGCCCACATCCACTCCTTGGCTTCTCTACCACTTAATTAGCATTTTTTGCACTCTCCGTTGTCATGGCCAGAGCATCCTTCCTTTCCTTGGATACGGATGACGTATATGACAAACCGCCTCTGATATATTCAGCGAACACAAGATGGGGCACGGGGGATATTATACAGAATGATGGGGTATGAAAAAAAAAAAAAAAACCCGCTGGTGTGTTTGGCCAAGTCTTTTCCTGAATCTCTATCCGTAAATGTTGGTTTACTACTAAAAGTTCGGGGAGAAGCAGTGCGATTGTTACAAACGATGTCGATGTCTCCTTTCTGATCTTTTTCCTCCCATTGATTTGGCTTTTTTGTGTATGTGTATGTTCTTTTTATCTTTCTTCCAGCCTGACTTTCACTTTCTATCACTTTCTTGCTTGCTTTCTTCCTGTGTGGTGTATGAAAATATACAGTTAAACTGTTTGTTGTCTGTCTGTCTCTCTGTCTGTCTCACTCTCTCTCTCTCTCTCTCCTCTCTCTCTCTCTCTCTCTCTCAGTGAGTTTAAGTGTGTATGTGTGTTTGTGTGTGTGTGTGTGTACGCGCGCGTACGTTTTGTGTGTGTGTGTGTGTGTGTGTGTGTGTGTGTGTGTGTGTGTGTGTGTGTTATAGCCGCAAAAAGAATCAAGATCTGAATTTCAGTAAGAATCTCTCTGCACTTGTGTGCATGAAGGTGAAAAAAAAACCAGCAAAAGAAAAGAAAAAGTCAAAATGGAAAAGAATGAATGTAAACCGTAATGGCAGACAGGAAATCTCAATGCCGCAAGCTGATGAGACCAGAGCATGATAGCCACCAGCAGCTTGTATCGGTTCGCCGATCGCGGTGTCAAGTGTTTGTACCCCCCGTGGCAGTGGCTGAAAAAAAAAAAAAAGAGAGAGAGCCGAGAACAACAGTCTGCACGACGTGAAATCTGATCACGTCAGTGTCGAGGTTCGCTTGAACTGGTGCAAACACGTGCCCCGATTTCCGTCCTTGTCAGTCACCATTGACAGTTGTGAAAGCGTTTCTGTAATGGCTGACAAGTTGGGAAGGGAGAGAACAGAGGTTGGAAAAAAAAGACCACTAATAAGAAATGGAGACCAGAAAACGAAATATCTTTATTTTTCCGCCAGAAACCCTTTTTTTTCTGGTGGAACAACTTGAAATGGTCTCCCTTGCATCTACTGAAAACAGTTCTACTTGCTGTCATGTGAATGTTGTAAGAGTTGAGGAACGTGATTTATAGTCTTAGATAGTTAGTCTGAAGATGTACACTGTAAAGATTCCTCAACTTTAACAAGAAATGAGTGACCCAATTGTCTGCAGCCTTGCTGACTGACATCTATGACGATTCTTTTCCCTTTTATTTTTTCTTTCTGTGAAATCATTCTTTTAAGGAGTCTTTCATGATGATTTTTTTCTTCAACTTTCTATCAGGAACATCTTCTTTACTGCACTTTCAAATCGTTATTTCTAGTTATTGTTTTACTTTCTGATAGCCAGGACGGGGTGGGGGGGGGGGGGGGGGGGGGGGGGTGAAGAGAATAAGGGCCTCGATCTCCCTTTCCCTTTCCTGATTTCCCGTGATCTGTGCCTGTGTAAAAAGGCAACAAAAATACCTATCAAAAATACCAAAAGTTGACAAAGGTGTGAAAGAAAAATCACTTCCCGTGTAAAGAAAGAATGCTAATGACTGAGAAAAGGAACAACATAACTTTAGGTCAAAAATGGAAAAACAACAACAACAACAACAACAACAACAACAAAGAAACAAAAAGTAGAATGCAATTGAGAAACAGAGTAATGTTGCACAAGAAAATCTCTAGGTGAAATAAAAAAGTGTTGTCTGGAGAAAAAAAAAAAAGCCGCTCGTCTCAAAAACAATAACTCCTTGTGAATGGAAGACTAATGCTTGTGTGAACGAAAAATCGAATATCTGTGTTGTTATAAAATATGTAAAAAAAATATAATGCTGGGTATAGATACTAGCACCTGTGTAAACGAGAAACAAGAGCCGGTGTATGGAAACTCTAAGGACTCAGTAAGGGAAAATCTAACTTACGTGTAGAGGACAAAAAACTAACACCTGCATAAGAAAGAAAACTAACGCCTCTGTGCAGCGAAAAAGAAAGACGAACACCTATGTAAGCAAACAGCTCTAATAGTTCTGTAAAGAAAAAAGCTGCTGCTTGTGTCTCAGACTGCTGGGCCATAGAAACTCATGCTTCACGTCTCATGCCTTATGCTTCACGCTTCGCATTTCATGCTCTGGGCCTCACGCCGTGCTGCTCACTCATGGAATAGACAAGGTGTATTGAATTTTGTGTTGTTGACATTACAACATTTGACATTAATCTGTACAAGATATGCGTTGAATGAAAACGCGGCTGTCAGGAAGGAGACAATGTGCGAGTTAATATAGTAATGTTGATAATAATACTGATAGGAATAATGATAATGGTAATGATGATGATCAAAATATTGCCTCCTGACAGCCTCGATTTATTCAACGCCTATCTTGCGCCGAATTGGATGAAGATAAGTGATTGCCCGTTCACTTTCCTTGTCCTGAGTGTTGTGTACCTTGCCAGAAAGAAGAAGACCTAAAGGGTCAAAACACGTCGTGTTTTGTCTTGTGATTCGTTTGTCTACGTTATTCATCAATAATCTCTCAAAATTTAAGGTCATCCATCCGGTACGAGCAAATGGTAACAAGGAACTTGAACCTCACGCATCGAAAAAAAAAGAGCAGTCCCACTTCTCTCCCCTCACGCGTGAACCGTGAACCATGAAGCGTGAAGCGTGGGTGGAGTTGTAGGGCCCAATGCACGAGAGGCCATGTTTGTTCATTTTTCATGAGGCGTGAAGCACGAGGCGGGAGACGCGAGGGGTGAGTTTCTATGGCCCAGCAGCCTCAGACGCCCATGACAGGGAAAACCCAAACGCCTGTGTAAAACAAAAACTTCTGCCATGGAGAAGAAACTCTCTTCAGGATGTGAGAATGGGGGTAGTTTTGCCCAAGGAGTGTGACAAGATCACGTCACGTAATCATACACACTCACGCACAGACACACACGCACTCACACACACGCAAACGTACACACACACACACATCACTCACATTGAGAGAGAGAGAGAGAGAGAGAGAGAGAGAGAGAGAGAGACCGAGAGAGAAAGACCGAGAGAGAGAGACAGTTAGACAGACAGACCGACCGACAGACAGAGAGACAGACAGGCAGACACACGGAGACAGAGACAGATACATCCTTGTTGGGGGAACGGGGGCAATGATAATCTATTATCCTGATAGCGTGACGACCTGTAGAAAGAAAAGAGTAAAAAAAAAAAAAAATGATTTTGAGCATGTTACATTTTGGCTGATATTGCACACTTACATAAACACATGCACACAGGCCAGCGATTTCACAGACACACACACTCACACACATACGCGCGCGCGCGCGCTCGCACACGTATATGCACTATTGTAATTCATTTTCTCTTTATCTTGAGAGAGAGAGAGAGAGAGAAAATAAGGCGAATGACAAAAGTTGATAAAATGCTCCGTATTTAAATTAAAGTTTGCACAAGTGAATATAGAATATATATACGGTCTACGTCACCGAATTCCCTCTGTTCGTTTGTCTTTGAAACAACAGCAAAAGTTCTCGACATTTTCCCGACTGAGACCCAAAACTACATTATCAATTCATGAGTCTTCAGCTCCATTCCCAGTGCCCCTTTTCCTTTTCCCAACGAAAAGCGTGTCTTTTTAGTGTGAAGGCGTTTAAAACGGTATTGAAATGTCAGACGGTTAATAAATAAAAGCAAACAAACACATACAGAAACAAACAAATGACATAAAGCGATCATGGATAATACACAAGAACATGAAAAAATGCCCAGGAAGAAGGAATGCATGAACCAATACACGAAATTATTTTTATATATACACATACACTTAACAAATAAATTCCAAGGATCAGTACCGAGCACCATTCCAGCAACTTACAGAGCAGCTTACTGCAAGAAATATTGATTTATAAACAAAGCTCCCTTTTATGTCTTAGATTGTAGAAATAGGGGGGATAAGCATTCTCATCTGCAATTGTAGATAATTCTGTCTAACTGTGGGTGGGTGAATGGGGTATAGTAAATGTTTCTCAAAATGAATCTTCAGCAAGTTGATAGTCTCCAAAGGGGCAGACAATTTCCAGTGAGGAGGAGACTCACTACCATACAACTCCTGGTCAAATACCCGGTATTTCGAAACACATAACTCTTGGTCAAATACCGGTATTTCGAAACTGATTGTTTCTCCTCAGTGATCACGTAAAGTGGTAATTTGATTCCTCTGCCTTTTGGGTTTTAAGAAGAATGCTATCCCAGAGAAAGACTGGTGTGCAATACCGTAGTATGTTTGCTGAGTTTTCAAAAAACCAATCAAAGGTGCTACCTAAGAAGCAAAAGAAAATCATGAAAGAGCAAAACAAGCTACATTTTCTTGTGAAAAGTAGAAAATATAAAAAGATAACCTCTTAAGACACAAGAGCTGAGGGCCAGTTCTTGGAATGAATCCGCAAGGGACTAAATTACACTAAACTAATAAATTCCAAGGATAAGTACCGAGCCCTATTCCAGCAACTTACAGAGCAGCTTGGTGTTGCAATGACTGCAAGCAATATTGAATAATAAACAAAGCTTGCTCTTACGTATTAGATCTAAGACATAAGACATAAGAGCAAGCTTTGTTTATAATTATATATATATATATATATATATATATATATATATATATATATATATATATATTGTGTGTGTGTGTGTGTGTGTGTGTGTGTGTGTGTGTGTGTGAGAAAACGTATATATAGAAGCACTCAACGCAAACAAGAAAAAATAGACAAGAAACCAGAGCGCAACAATGAAACACAACTCCCAAGGCAGACATGAACATTGTAACGAATCGATCAAAATGAATCTAAGATTTAATAACGGAGACAAAAACGCATAGTGGATATGCAAAAGAGTGTATGAAAAGAACAAACAACAGCAACAACCAACAAACCGAACAATCAAACCAAATCTACACCGAGACAATGACAATGACAATGAATACAGTTTAATGTCATCAGCAAAACCTGCTATTTGACATGGGGAACACTGCTTGAACAAAATTAAGAAAAATCAAAATTAAAAAAAAAAAAAAAAAATCAGAAAGCAAATAGAAATGAGTAAACATCATAATTAGCAGGCGACCAGCAGGCCTAGTCAATCAGTTGAGAGGACAATAGGACTTAATAGGAAAGAACTTTAAATCTACTTAAGTATTGAAAAGCTTTCCTTTTTCGAAGAATATTTGCTTCTGCGATAATTTTGTCTATTGCTAATCTACACAGCGAGAGAGAGAGAGGAGAGAGAGAGAGAGAGAGAGAGAGAGAGAGAGAGAGAGAGAGAGAGAGAGAGAGAGAGAGAGAGAGAGAGAGAGGAGAGAGGAGAGGAGAGAGAGAGAGAGAGACAGACAGACAGACAGATGGAGGCTGAGAGAGAGAGAGAGAGAGAGAGAGAGGAGAGAGAGAGAGAGAGAGAGATCGAGAGAGAGAGAGAGAGAGAGAGAGAGCAGAGGAGAGAGAGAGAGAGAGAGAGGCAAAATAGTGTATTATGCCATGACAGTTTGGCGGTGAAGACAGAAGCAGAGAAAGACGGCTGGACAGAGGAGGAGGAAGAGTAGATGGTGTCGAGGAGAATGAAAGGGGAAGCGGAAGACAAAAGGCGAAGAGACAAAGGGAAAGAAGCGAAAGACAGGGGGAGAACAAGGTGTGAAGCAGGAAATGGATGACAAAGAAATGAACAAGTCCGAGGGGACAAAGAGGGAGGGGTAGGGGGGAAGGGGGGGGGGGGGGAAGGGGGGGAGGAGGGGAGGGGGGAATAAGGGAACGCGAATGGTATCGATTAATTGGAGGCATCCTCTCTGCTGGGAACTAATTTTCTGCCGCAATCGTGCTGTCTTTTCCAGAATGCTTCAAATTTTTTTCTTCCCACTGCTGTCACAGCTTTGTTCGTTCGTTATTTATTTATTTATTTATCTATCTATATACTTTTTTAAAATTTTGTTTCATTCTTTATATATATGTCTAGTTATTCATATATATATATATATATATATATATATATATATATATATATTCAGTTATTTATATGTTTATCTGTATATACATCCTCCTATCTGTATACATATTTAGTTATTTCTTTTTAATTTACCCATCATATTTGAGGCTGATCAGCAAAATCAAATGATTATTTTTTACTCTCTCTCTCTCTCTCTCTCTCTCTCTCTCACACACACACACACACACACACACACACACACCACACACACACACACACATATAAAAGGCAATTCTGTCTGTCTGTCTGTATGTTTGTTCCTCCGCCGTGCCTAAACCGCTGGGTGGATCTTCACCATATTTGGCATGCATCTTCACTTAACCGATAAAAAGGTCTTGACGGGGCCCGATTTTCAAAAAAGGGGGTAGTTTAAAATAAAGAAATAAATAAACATTTCTACCCTTGCGCCAACAGGGATTCACGCTGAATGAAGTTCTCACACACATATTTCTACCCTTGCGCCAACAGGGATTCACGCTGAATGAAGTTGTCACACACACACACGCGGAGCATGAAGGGACAGTAGGGCGGGGAAGGGGGTAGAGAATGGGAGTGGGATGATGACTGACGGGAACGGGACGACGGGGCAGAAAGACAAAGGCGGGCTGCAAGCTTACACAGTGAGACTGAAGAGGAAATACAAGAGCGCCTTGCAGCCATGGATTCACGCTGAATGACGTTGTCACACACAAATGACGTCTTGGAAAAAAAAAAATCAATGACGTAAATACTAACAATGACGTATCAATGGAGCAGAAAGATATCTATTATATAAAGTTCAGTTTGTCTGTCTGCCAATCGCCACCAAATTTGGTATCAAGTATCCTTGGTGTCATACAAACAGCAACGTCCCGTAGGCGATCACGTGACGCATTGCGTCGTGACGAAATTTGCGTCCACAGACGCAAAACTGGACGTCAGAACACTACACGACAGACAAACTCGCTGGGGCGAGACAGGGTGCAGCGCGTAAGCGCTAGTATATATATATATATATATATATATATATATATATATATATATATATATACACGCTCGGGCACGCTCGGGTAAACTCAGAAAGGCGAAAACAGGCATTGAAGAAAAAGAATGGCATGTATGAAAATGTCTTGTTTCGATCGTCTCAGAAGGTAGTGAGTTGCCTGCGTGAAATCCGTTGCACAGACTACACGTGTGGGTTGAAATTAAGCCGTTTAGGGGGAAAAAATGAGAATGAGAGAGGGAAAGAAAGAACGTAAAAGAGCGAAGAGAGAGAGAGAGAGAGAGAGAGAGAGAGAGAGAGAGAGAGAGAGAGAGAGAGAGTAATTAAAACTTCTGAAACTTTGTTTACATGTACTCTTCCTCGTTGTAATTCATAACGTGTGTATTTTTGTTTAGCCAAGGAAGTGCTATATGAAGGATGGTTTTGTTTTTGAGCCTAGCTGTCCTGAATATTATAGAAATACATGGTTTAATCCTTTTTTCCCCAGCTTTATAATCCATAAATCTATTTATCTATAATTGGACAGGGTTTTTTTTGTGTTCTCAAAAGTACATTATAGTTTTAATTATAAAGCGGACATTATTGAAGTGTTTAATAACCGGGTTAGGGTAGGGTGGGGGGGGGGGGGGGGGGGGGGGGGGTAGGGGGGGGGGGGTGTGGTGTGTGTGTGTGGGGGGGGGGGGGGTGGGGGGGGGGGGGTGGTGGGGGGGGGGAGGGGGGGGGGGAGGGGGGGAGGTAGGGGGTCTGTCCACGCGGATCATGTCGTAGGTATGGGGGTGGGGGTCCGTGCCTCCCACCTTGACCCCCCACCCCCCCACCCCCCCACCCCCCCCCCCCCCCTCACCTCACCTCAACCCCTCAACCCAACCCCTTCTTTTGGCACAACTGAAAGAAAAAAAGGAAAACTTACAGAGCTTTGATAAAGCCCGTTCCAGAGGAAAGAAAATAAATAAAGCAATAATGATGACAGAAGTTTCATTTCCAATAACAACAATTTTCTGCTCAAAAGCAGCGACTTACGTTTACAAGTTTCATATCCAGTAATACACACGTTTCTACCTGAAAGCAGTGACTTTCTTCAAGAAAATAGTATGGTGTATGCTTTTGTGTGAAAAAGTCGTGATTGCTGGTGTCACTGCTTCATAATTACTGCGTTATTTTTTTTTTTCCGCCTGGTGTGCCGGTCAAAAAAAAAAAAAACGGTTATCATCATGAAAACTGGTACCTGTGACTCATGGGCATGCGCATTGGTATCATTACCAGCAACGAGCAGACGGGTGGAAGTTTGAAACCCTGCATTGTGAGATGCAGGACTCCAGAAACGGAAAAAAAATGGCACGCTTTATTGATCCATTGGTCACGGCTTACTGGCGTCAAAAAGCTTTTTTTTTTTTCGTTTTTTTTTTTTTTTTTTTTTTTTTTTTTTTTTTTTTTTTAAATTGTACTTTATCTCACCATCAGACAGCATCGAAAAGGTGATAATGACGAAAATAATTCCTCGTGAAAAAAAAAAAGGGGGGTGGTCATAACTGCTATTTTCTAATAACTTTTTTATTGTGGAAACTGTAACTTCTTGATAAAATTCACGGTGTATATTGAACATTAATCACGAACTTTAGACCGTGATATACTCCGCTGTTAACTTTGGGGCTTTTTTTTTTTTTTTTTTTTTTTTTTTTTTTTTTTTTTTTGGGGGGGGGGAGAGAGGGGGGGTGGGGTAGGGGGGGGGGATTGGGGGGAGGGGGGTGGGGGGGGGGGGGGGGGGGGGGGGTGGGTGGGGGTGGAGGGAGGGATGGGGGGAGTTTAGGGTGAAGTAGGGAGGGGCATATCTTTTGACTGTTTTTTTTTTGTCGTTGATTTTGTTGTTGTGATTTTGTTTGTTTTTGTTGTTGTTGTTGTTGTTGTTGTTTGTTGTTGTTGTGTGTCAATTGATTCACATTTCTCCACCGACATTCCTCCCCCCCAGCACCTCCAGTTTTCATTACAGTTATCGAAATGATTGATACATATAATACATTACATTTTTTCATGCTCTGAAGGCCACACGTTTGGAAATGGAAAACCCTTAGAATGCACACAATGTGATCCCTCTGCCTTGTTTGTTTGCGAGCATGTTTTTTTTTTCCCTTAAAATCAATATGTTATGTGTTGACTTAAAAAAAACTGATTAAAGGTAAATACGTTTTTACTGGATAGCTGGTCGATCCAGCGACCTCATCCTCTTCTACATTACCCCCTCTCACTCACCTCTGTTTTTTTTACTTTTTATATTTTTTTTGTTTGTTTGTTTGTTTTTTGCTTTGTTTCTTTTTTTTTTTTTTTCCCACACAGACACATAGACTGCTGTTCTGTGACGGGCCACACGTGAGCCTGTAAAACCGTCAGATGTGTGGAATCTGCCCCTTCTGTTCACCGCTCGCTAGCATAAGTTGTTAAACAACAACAACAAAATCAATATGCCGTGAATCTCTTTTTCGTTGGGTTTTTTTTTTTTTGTCTTGTTTTTTTGTTTTTTTCTTTTTTAAACTGATATTATAACTAATAATTTAAACGAAATGGCTGATAGATCCAGAAAGCCCCACCCTCCTTTTCTACCCCCCTCCCCCCCCCTCCCCCCCCCCCCCCCCCCCCCCCCCCCCCCCCCCTCCCCTTTACCACCCCTTTTTCCCTTCGTCTTTCCTCTATCCCCGCCTTCCGCCTTCCCCCTAAACCCCCTCTCCCGTCTCGCTTTCCTCTCCCTCGCCTCCCTCCCCGCGCTCCACTTTTTTTTTATGTCGTTCCATGGCTTTCGTGGAAACGTATTGATAAAACGAGCTTGAAACTTAACATGCCAGTTGGTAATGAAGTTGTTGCCAGAAACGGACGCATTCAGTCACATTAGGAAACAACTGTCAGGACTTATTCCTACGGAAAACTGGTCTCTTGGAACAGTTTTTAGACGGTACTCAGTTGCTCATTAACTTTTTACTTAAGATGTTTTGGGTTAAGGGTGGAATATGTAGAAAAGTTTAAGAAAAAAAAGTTTGGATATTCGCTGGTCCTGCCATATATTTTCGGCTTCAAAGCGCTCATATCGAACCAGATCGTTAGACATCTAATTACAATAGCGTTCATGTGGTGCTGTGTGTGTGTGTGTGTGTGTGTGTGTGTGTGGTGTGTGTGTGTGTGTGTGTGTGTGTGTGTGTGTGTGCATGCGTGCGTGCGTGTATGTGTGCATGCGTGCGTGTGTGCATGTGTGCATGCGCGCGCGTGCGTGTGCTTTTAAAACTAGATCGACATCAGTGCGTGTGTTTGCATGTGGTAGAAGTGAAAGACATATATGCTAGATCTTTAAGGAGAAGACGCCTGGCTCAGCCTTGTTTCGGCCCTGTATTCCTGATCGGTATCTTGTCTGTCTGTTTTGTCTGTCTGCCTATCTCCCTGAATTCCTGATCGGTATCTTGTTTGTCTGTTTGTCTGTCTGCCTATCTCTCTGAATTCCTGATCGGTATCTTGTCTGTCTGTTTGTCTGTCTGCCTATCTCTTTATCAATCTCTCTCACTCTATCTATCTGCCTATCTACCTATATATCTCTCTGTCTGTCTATTTTGTCTGTCTATCTATCTATCTCAATTCATCGATAAGTCTATCCGTCTATGTATCCATCTATCTAACTGTGTAGCTATCGGTCTGTCTATCTATCTGTTTATGTATGTATCCATTTATTTCATCTATCTGTCTATCTACCCATCGATCTATCTTTTTTGTCTGTCTGTTTGTCTGTCTATCTATCTATTTATCCATTTGTCTATCTGTCTGTCTGTCTGTCTGTCTGTCTGTCCTCTCTCTCTCTCTCTCTCTCTCTCTCTCTCCTCTCTCTCTCTCTCCTCTCCTCTCTCTCTCTCTCTCCTCTCTCTCTCTCTCTCTCTCTCTCCTCCTCTCTCTCTCTCTCCCTCTCTCTCTCTCTCCCTCTTTGTCACTTGTATACTTGTATATTCATCTCTATGCAGTCTAGTGCAAACAAAATGCCTCCAATAAGTTAGAATCTTCCTAAATTCAAATGCTGATGTTTTATCTTGCTAATGTTGTATTTCTTGGTACCAAGTTTGTTTGTTTCAGTCAGTTATCTCGTTTGGATGCAAACCATGATGTGAAGGTACACCACGTAAGCTTAATCCGACCTTGGATTTTCAAGCAATGAATGAAAGAATCATTTTCAGTGACCATGTCAGTTCTCAAGTCTAAGCTGAATTATATCATATCAGGGGGCGCGTAAAATATTTTGATAGAAAAAAGTACTATTCTGAACAGTTAGCAGTATAGGTTATAGCAAACCTGAAGGCATTGCTGTTTCTTGTTTGTTTGACTGTTTTTTCTAGAAAATCTTTGCATGACCTTTCATCCGATCCATACACACAATGCCATGCCAAATGTGAAACCAGAAGACTATGCAGGGCTGCACACTACAAATTCCGAACATTGGTTCCATCCGACTGTTCTCACTATTTACGCAACAAACAACCAAACAAAAGAAGAAAGAAAGAAGAAAGAAAGACAGAAAAAATATAAATATTTCTTAATGTTTCTCGGCTTGTGCAGACTTGACTCTTGTGACTCACTTCTAGCCAGCGGTCCTAAACACTTGATACAAAGCCTAAAACTTTATAAAATGGCAGCTGCTAGGGTAATGCTCAGGACCCCTTAAATGCTGACGACATCCGCCAACTACAGCGTTCTGCTAGTAACTAGTTGTCAATCTCTGCACGCACACAGTGCAAGATGGATACTCTTCACCATCAACTCATTGGCAGGTCCTGTCAATCACTCTCTGACAGACGTTATTCTCACCACCACCTCGCACGCCATCTCCCATCATGTTTTGATTCACGATGGCTCCTTGTTCCTCGTGTGAGAAACTTAATCCTCTGATAAGTCTTAGTTTCAAAGCGTTTTTTTTTCCCTCCATATTTTGGCTCCGTCTGTGTGGAAAGGTTCCCATCAAGAATCCCGATCGCCGCACTTATTCGCATTATTATTTTCAAGGAATGTCTGAATGTGCATATTTTTTGAAAAGGTCTATTCAGTTACACAGCGTACGAGCATAGATGTGTGTGTGTGTGTGTGTGTGTGTGTGTGTGTGTGTGTGTGTGTGTGTGTGTGTGTGTGTGTGTGTGTGTGTGCGTGGTGTGTCTGCGTTCCTTTGGGTAAAATTGTGATATGGGTCTATGTATATTATGTTGCTGCTGTTGTTGTTGTTGTTGTTGTTGTTGTTATTGTTGTTTTGAGGAGGGAAGAAGCACTCAATTAATGTCTGTTATTGTCATTTCTTATATGACTGGTATCAAAATTGCGCGCGCGCGCGCGCGCGCACACACACACACACACACACACACACACACACACACACACACACACACACACACACACACACACACACATACTCGCACACACACACGCAAGCACACACATACATACACACACAGACACACCTCTCTCTCTCCTCTCTCTCTCTCTCTCTCTCTCTCTCTCTCTCTCTCTCTCTCTCTCTCTCTCTCTCTCTCTCTCTCTCTCTCTCACACACACACACACACACACACACACACACACACACACACACACACACACACACACGGTCTCATGACATCGATGGGCAGGTCGTGGAAGGTGAAACTAGTAATCAGACCGTGGTCCTGCACGGACAGACAGAAAAAGCCGCCAAGCACCAGCAGAAGTGATGGATGTGTGCCTCGCTTTTCACAGAGAGGAAAATAAGAGAAACACACACACACACACACACACACACACACACACACACACACACACACACACTCTCTCTCTCTCTCTCTCTCTCTCTCTCTCTCTCTCTCTCTCTCTCTCTCTCTCTCTCTCTTTCTCTCACATACACACACATACACACGCATACACTTAAGCGCGCGCGCGCGCGCGCGCACACACACACACACACACACACACACACACACACACACACACACACACACACACACACACACACGCGCGCGCGCGCGCACGCACGCACACACACACACACACATAACACATGTGAACGCGCATAAGAGACACAGACAGACAGACAGACAGACAGACAGATAGAGAAGTGAGACCTGGAAAAAAAAACTATTCATCACAGGGATTGAGATTTTAGGCATAGCCTATATTTCGGCCTGTCATTGCTAAACCAAATCGTGTGTATAAAGTGGTATGATCGGGAAAACCGTTGTTTTGTTTTGTTTTGTTTTCCTAACCAAGTACAGAGCGCACACATTTATGAAATTACATGCCACTCGCATATGTAGGAACTCGGTCCATTTGCCTGGCAACGAGTGTGTCTGTGTACAATCTCGTACACGCCACATAGACACACATAGAAGGAAGAAGGAGGCGTAGGATATTAGGTAACTAACTGCATTGAAAAAAAAAATGAAGAAATTGAAACCTTTGCAAAAAACACACAATGTATCTACATACGCCTGCATACGCCTGCACACGCCTATACACAACCAACACGCGCGCGCGCACACACACATACACACACACACGCGCGCGCGCGCGCGCGCGCACACACACACACACACACACACACACACACACACACACACACACACACACACACACACACACACACACACACACTCACACACAGAGGTAGTACACACAGGTAGTGGACACGCAGTCGTAGGTACGTTATGGAACTGTACAAGAGACAGACAGACAGACAGACAGACAGACACACGGATAAAGTGATAGAGAGAGAGAGAGAGGAGAGAGAGGGAGGGTGGGGGAACAGGGAGAGAGACTGACAGACAGATAAGGACAAAGAGACAGACAGAAGCAGGAAGAGGGGTGAGTGGGGGGAAGAGCTGGAGAGGGATGGAGGGGGCAGCAGGAAGGGTTCAGTCTTTTCGCTGTTTCTGATAGACATGACAACCCAAACTGGGCAAGTGACAGAATCAAGGGAAAACCGGAAAAAACATACAGAGCAAAGCGTCCAACTAGCAATGTACAGCTTTCGTGCCCAGGATCTTTCATAACAGATGTTGGATGGGAAGCATTCCTTACAGCCCACTACCGACAAAGCCGAAAGCGCCATTTGAAAATAACAGGAGTGGAAAAAAAAGGAAGATCACAGATAAGCACCGAGTAGCACTGAAAGTCTAGACCCTTCCCTCCCATCATTAGGTTCACCCAATATTTTCTTTTTCTGGCACTCTGCATGATTGACTTGATGGTCCATCCCTCGAACCAATCTCAGAGATTAAAGCCCTCGCAGCACACAAACTCACACACACGCATCGGCCCGAGCCTGCATGCACGCGAGGGGGAGGGCTTCCCTGTCCCCTGGCAGAGGGAGATGACCTTGGGCTTGGGCGGTCAGCGCTGTGGCCTGCCTGACGGGCCCAGTCTAATTACTGGGCGGGGCTGTGGTGCCGCCGGTGGGCTGTCGACCATCTGGAGGGAGCAGAAGGGAGCTGTGACGGGTCGGGAAGGCCGCAGACATCTGTGTCAAAGGTGGTTATTACCGTGACCCCAGAACTGTACACTGGAAATAGTGTGTGTTATGTGATTGAGGTAGTGAGAATCGATCCTTCCACCTCACACTCCGCCATCATCTCCCCCCCCCCCCCCCCCCCCCCCCCCCCCCGCACCCCTGCCTTTCTCCCATCCTTTTCCCTTTGGGCGATGATGGGGTCGATAGAACAGTAGTAGGAGATTGGGGAGACGGGAAGCCACCCAACACTTCAGCTCACACCACCTGACTCAACATCGCATTAAAGTGGACGAAGAAAACGTCAGGATACTTGCTTGTTCAGATAATAATTCATCGTGGGAGCAACAGTTACTCTGTTTGTTTCTTATTTATTGTTATTGTTTACCATTGCCTGCCGTTTTTTAAGGTTTCCGTTCATACCAATCAAAACTTGGTGACCTGTGATTGTTACTATTTGTCCTTATGTTTGTCTGTTGTTACTATTTGTCCTTATGTTTGTCTGACTATATAAAAGATAGAATAGGCTGTGCCAGTCTTGAATAAATGTTAGTGTTTGTTCATTTCTCCTGTTGTTGTTGCTGTGTAGATGTGTCAAGTATAGGGAAATAGGCGAGCCTGGAACATCCTTGTTTGTCGGGATGTTTCCATGTTTGTTCTGTGTGCTCTGTGTCGTCATTTCCGCTGGGCGATTTGGTGTTGTCAACAACATTCGTTTGGTGTTATGGGCGTGTATTCATTTCATCATCAGAGCTAAAGGTACCCTGCTTGTTTGTTGTTTACTGTTTAGTGTTCCCTGCCTCATTAAACATTTCCCTTCATTCAGATAGTTCATAGGAGCCTGACGAATGGGCCATCTCTTCCCAAAAATGTATTCTTTTCGTCGAAGATTTTTTAGTATATGTTTTATTCTATATCTTCTTACGTTAGTTTACAGATAAACAGTTCCCTCATCTCCCCTTCCCTGACCAAATTATGTTTATTATTCTACACAGTTCTTAGCTGCTGACAATGCTTGAGTTATTAAACAGTAGAGCTGTTGGGACATCTTTTGACCTCCATTACATCATTGAATGGATCCTCAAGCATAGGTTCAAAGATTTTCCCTTGCATTTTATACCGTTTACATAATGATTTTTGCTTTTTAGCAACTTTCTTTTTCCTCTCCACATGTTCGTTTTTGTTTCATTTTGCTACCTTTCGCAGGCTGCTTTGTGGGGTTTTTTTTTTTTGTTTGTTTGTTTTTTTTTTTTTTTTTTTTTTTTGAACGCTTTGGTGCGCGAGGACGCCACAGAATTATGGACTGTGGTGTTTTTCCATTTGATGCCAAGGGAGCACAGACATTACCAGCCGTGTCTCTCTGAGTCTGAACTAGTGGATGAAAGACCTAGGAGCAGCAATGTGAATAGATCTGTCTTCAAAGGGGATCGCAATGGTTCCCATGTACTGCTAGAAAAGGGTTGATATAATGTCCTGATTTAAAGTTTCTCTCTCTCTCTCTCTCTCTCTCTCTCTCTCTCTCTCCTCCCCCCCTCTCTCTCTCTCTCCCCCCCCCCCCCCCCCCCTGTTTCCGCCCCCCCCCCCCCCCCCCCCCCCATCCACTCCCGCCCTCTTTTCTTTTTATTATAAATCTTGGCCAAGTCATTATTATAATGACGGAAGAAATTGTTAGCCTGCACTTGTTTACCCCCACTACTAAATTGTTCAGCATATATATATATATATATATATATATATATATATATATAGAGAGAGAGAGAGAGAGAGAGAGAGAGAGAGAGAGAGAGAGACTTTGACACTTTGATCTTTTATTGTCATTACCAAAGAGGTCTTTTGACAAGGGGGGAGAGGTAACAGAACAATAACATTTCCCTCTTCCTTTCCTGCAACTTTCATTCCTAGTGTGTATCAAATCCAAAGTTAACAAAAACAAATAAATTCGTAGCATTTCGTTATGTCCTCACGCACAGGAGTAGGTAGTAGTAAGGTTAAAAGAGAGAGAGAGAGAGAGAGAGAGAGAGAGAGAGAGAGAGAGAGAGAGAGGTCTCTGTGTGTGTGTGTGTGTGTGTGTGTGTGTGTGTGTGTGTGTGTGAAAACATTGTTTTTTTTTACAAGTAGGCCCTACAAAACATTTTCAGAGAAAGAGGATAATGACGAGCATGATGACGTTGCTGTTGAAGATGATGAAGATCTTAATGATCACGGGGAAAGATTTCCCGCAAACACAAATATCTCATACCTACCTGACTAGCATCGATAAATACTGCATTCATAACCACTGAAAAAATCACGTATTTAACAAGTGCCATGTCCCCAGATGACTACTGTTCATATTCGAAACAGCAATAGTGTAGACATTATTCATATCATCTTGAACTTGTAAAAGAAATGAAACAGAAATTGAGTGTGCGTACTCCAAGTACATGCGGGCGTGTGTGTCCGCGTGTGCGCATACGCGCATGTTAGTGTGTGTGTGTGTGTGTGTGTGTGTGTGTGTGTGTGTGTTTGTGAGTGACTGAAATAGTCAAGAGCTTTTTTTTCTTGGAGTAATCTTAAAAGTCCACTCTGGAAACTGACAGTAATAGGTTGTTCAGATCTTCACGTCATAAAATATGGAATGGGGTTCGTTTCTTGAAAAAGTTTGCTGTATATAATAAGCATCATGATTTTTTTTTTACCAAAAAAAAAAGTAGAGGGAAAACACTTCGGTTTACCGGTTAAAAACCGGCTGCAATTAAAGAAAACGGTGACGTCATTTGTTGGGCCATTTTTTTTTTTTTTCAAATGTCAACAAAAGACAGGAAGATGAACGCCCGTCAACTTGTCACTAAGGGCATTCCTGTCACGGTGTCGCCATAAAGTCAGATCTAAAACGCTTGCCTTTAGTCTGGGATTGTCGAGAGGCTTCTTGCTGAAGGGAATAGAGACTAGACAAAACAGTGACGCAGTTTGTGCACGACGTAAATTAAGCCTTCCGAATTCCAGACAGTGGAGATCATTCGACAGCCTTTATTTTTGAAGATTTTGTTCCATTGTTGTAAAATAGAGGAAAAATAAGGCAACAGCAAGAATCAGAAACTAGGTATATACAGCATAAACAGATATGTGAATACAAATGCATGCAATATTCACCGCAAGATTGAGCGGAGATCTACATTATGTGGTTTGATCGGCTACGCATCGACCAGCCAACTCGTTTGATTACACTTCTGACATTGAATCGAAGAGAAATTAAAATCAATGCCAAAATCTGTCGAGTAAAGTGCCCGATTAGAAGGACCGTTGCAACTTCAACGGAAACAACGAAAGTGTTCATTTTCACTTTTCAAACGCTAGGTATGTCCCATCGAGTGATGAATAATTGCTGATCTTGTGAGCAAATCTTTAAGTGAATAGATGTCAACAGGCTTATGTGAGGGTGCAGTCTTCACAGTATTTGTACTGCGTACTTTGGTGCTCAGTAGGTCTACGTGTGTATTTGCGTTTTGTGATAGAGAGGGGCCAGGTGGGGTTATGGGGGATTGCAAGAGAAGGGGGCAGGGCGGACATTGTAACAATATTAGTCAAGAATACATTTGAAAAGAGAGAAAAAAAGTGGGAAAAAAACATACCAACCAAACAAACACACACAATCGGCATGCACATGCCTCTTGTTAACACTAACTTTAAAAAAAAAAAAAAAAAAAAAAAAAAAAAACATTCGAAAAGTAACACACGGCTTAGAAAATCAACAAGAATGTATGCAGAAAATAAAAACAGAAGTACGATATCATCCATACTTGTATAACATTGAATCTTTGTCGCGGAGTAAGTGTGTGTGTGTGTGTGTGTGTGTGTAAGAGAGAGAAAATATGTGTGTTTGTGAGTGTGTAAGCGCATACACAAGTATGTGTGTGTGTGTGCGTGTGTGTGTGTGTAAGAAGAAGGGTATGTGTGTGTATGTGTGTGCGTGCGTGCGTGTGTGTGAGTAGTATTTGCGCCGTTTGCGCGTGTGTGTGTGTGCGCGCATGTACAAGCGCGCGCGCGTGATTCATCTCCTTTGTTTGCTGTTCTTTTTGCCGTACCCTCGTCGTGTTCCAGGCAGTATAAGAAATCCCTGGGTTTTTTTGGTTAAACGTCACTTTTCAGAGTTTTCGCGTGCCTTTTTTTGCGTAGAGTAGTGGTGACAGATTAAGTCTATGTAACGCCCGGTTTTTTTGTTGTACGCATCTCTCTCTCTCTCTCTCTCTCTCTCTCTCTCTCTCTCTCTCTCTCTCTCTCTCTCTCTGGCCAGTCTCAGACAACCTGAAGGTATCAAGAAGCATCAGCCGCCAGAATGACACCATTGTTAGTTCAGTGAGGTAATGTTCACTCAGTCTATGCCAGTCACAGCACGTTCGTCCTAATTAGACAGTGGATGCAATGCGATAATAACATAAAGCACCTGCAGTGAAAGAAGAAGCCGTGGGGAAGGACCTGGAGGTGGGCTGCGGGCTAGGTTGACAGAAAGTGGAGGGTAGTCTGAACGCACAGGGATGCAGGCAGTACGCCTTACTTCACAGCAAAGCTGCCTTCCACCCGAGTTTTCGTTTCCTCAGTTACACACGTTCCAGTACGGACTTGCCCCAAATGTCCCTCATCTCTTATCTTCTTTTTTTGACAGCTTAATCTTATTTGACAACTACATGTCGAGTTTTTCTCCCATTTATTAGCTCGCTTAGGTTATGTTTGATCTAGTCACCAAGGACAATAAAAGAATGATGTATTGGTGTTACGTGGTAACTGTTAAAACGAAAAAAAAAAAAAAAAAAAGCTTTTTTTAACTTGCTGCTTCTGTGTGGCTTTACTGGATTGATTTAACATGAATGATGAATGTCTTAATTTCTTGTATTTGGCTTAACATATTCATATGTAGCAGTATTTGTCCTGTATTAAGTAAAATGTTGTTTAAGCCAGCTCGCTCCTAAGTTTGCAGAAATGCGTGAAATGG
>JADBJO010002346.1:135000-137500 GCA_016801955.1 Conus betulinus
CTTCTACTACTGCTACTCTTAATACTACTTCTACTACATCTACTACTACTCCTGCTCCCTCTCCTCTCCAATTACTACTACTACTGCTACTGCTACTACTACTACTACTTTCCACTTTTTGTCATGCTCGTTGCAATGAAGGGTTCCTATCCTGCTCTTTATTTGGTGTCGTAGTCATTTTCTTTTCTTCCTTTTCCACTTTTTGTTTCCTTTTTGATGGTCTTGGTGGTTTTGCTGTTGTTGTTTCCGTCTTCTTCTTCTTCTTCTTTTTGTTGTTGTTGTGGTGGCCTTTTTTTTGTTTCTTTTAATTTTTTTTTTTTTTTTTTGCATTCTTCTTCCTTCCTTTTCTTCCTCCATTCTCCTTCATTTTTCTCATCTTATTTTGCTCCTGCCCGTCCCTTACCTCCTCAGTTTCTTCTGTCAGTTCTTCTGATCCTTCAAGTCCTCAACTTTGTTCTTTCTTCCACTCCTCTTTTTCCTCACTGTCCACCCCCTGCCTTCCTTTTGCGCCACTGGCTTCCTCCCTCCCATGTCTTCTTCAGATGTTTCTTGGTTGGAGAGTTTGTTTTGTACGTTTGTTTGTGGCCTTTGGTTAACTTTCTTCCTTTGCAGTTCTTCTCGTGTTTATTGTCTGTTGATGAATATTGCGATTTTCTCACAAAGTTCTCCCTGTTTTAGAGGCGGCAGTCTCTCTCTATCCCTCTTTTTTCTCCCCCCCCTCCTCTCCTCCTCTCTCTCTCTCTCTCTCTCTCTCTCTCTCTCTCTCTCTCTCTCTCTCTCTCTCTGTGTGTGTGTGTGTGTGCCACCGTACTGTGTGTGTGTGTGTGGTGTGTGTGTGTGTGTGTGTGTGTGTGTTGCTTGTCGATATGTCTGTCTGCATATGTATGTTTTTGTAGTGGGTATGTGTGTCCTAAGCGCACGCACGCGCACCTACGTGTGTGTGTGTGTGTTGCTTGTCGATATTTCTGTCTGCATAGGTATGTTTGTGTGTGCGTACATGAGTGGGTATGTGTGTGATGTATATATATATTATATGTGTGCATATGTATGTGTGCATAAAATTCTTTGCATAAGCATATGTGTACATGCGTGTATGCGTGCGCACGTGTGTGTGTGTGCCTGTGTGAAACAGAGAGAGAGACAAAAGAGAGACAGAGAGAGAGAGAGAGAGAGAGTATGTTTATCTGAGATGTTTTTGTTCTCATTACGTGGCGTAATAAAGTTCTACATTCTGGCTTTGAACAAAGAACGTGAATCAAAATGTGTTCGCAACAAGACAAGATCGAAAGCTTGCGATAAAAAGAAACTGATTAATACGTGCACATTACCGGAGTGAAAGGAACCCAGGGTTTTGTTGTCTTCAAGATGGCATCTGACTCCCGTCCACAGGGGCACACCTCCAGCCCTCATTTTGAATATCATAAAGGTCACTGGAATTTCATAAATTGCCCACCTTCTTCGATGTCCGGAGGAAAGGATGCAAGAAACGTTTTTCGCCAACGCCATACGGTCTCCCTGTCCATCTCTATCCTTACCTCTCTCTGCCTCTTCGTCTGTCTGGTCGATCTCTCATCTGCTCTCTCTCTCTCTCTCTCTCTCTCTCTCTCTCTCTCTCTCTCTCCTCTCTCCCTCTCTCTCTCTCTCTCTCTCCCCCCTCTCTCTCTCTCTCTCTCTCTCTCTCTCTCTCTCTCTCTCTCTCTCTCTCTCTCTCTCTCTCTCTCAAAGATGCAGACGCACTTTAGCCCCACTTTTGAACATCCGGCTTTTGAATAGGTTGGTGTCAATTTAACCATTTGCACCTTAACAGGTCGAGTACTGAACAGAAAGGGCAATACTTTAAAAAAAAAAAAAAAAAAAAAAAAAAGAAGAATCTGGTGACAACATACTCTCACAAGATACTGGAAGTGAAGAGAAGCAGAACCGTGGTTCCTTCTGGGTGGAACTTGGAAAGTGGATATTCCTGAAGCTGGGAAACAGAAGAAGAGGCGTGAACTAAGATCTACGATGTGAACACGTTGGCAATGAAACCACTACCATAGTCTTCTCTCCGCTATGAACAATGCGCGTTGACGATTGCTTGACAATAGCATAAGCCCTAACTCGCCCCCCCCCCCCCCCCCCCCTCCCACCCACCCAACCCCTTACCCCTAGCCCTACCCCTTTTCACCTTTCGACCCACATTCTTATCGCTCTTTGTTTTCATCGCCAGGATATCCTTTCCTGGAAAGCTGATTCTGTATGATAAGACAACCGTTTGTCCTCCGAGACATTCACACATATTGTAAACGTCAGTCAGACAGGATCATACATTCTCTAGTTTTACTTGAAAACGGTGCTTGATGAATGTTCTTGTTGCGCTGTGTATTACATTGATCACTGAACTACAGTCAGTCAGGGTGAAAGCACTCATTTGTGTGTGACCATGACAAAACAGCTGTGTATGAAAAGCGCAGTTGATGACCACCAGGTGTGCAAGTATTAATTGCCAGTGAACAGCTGT
>JADBJO010002346.1:152500-165000 GCA_016801955.1 Conus betulinus
GTTTTTATTCAGTCATTCATTCATTTATTCATCTATTATCTAGTTATTCATTTACTTATTTTACTGACTTATGTGTTTATTCATCCATTTATTCATTTTCTTTCTATATTTAGTAACTTATTTCGCTGTCTAGTTATCTATCTATTTATCATTTGTTGCATCTGATCACCTATTTGTTTGCTATTGTGTTTATCTATATGGCATGCTTGAAGCTTTGCACCAAAGTTACAGAAAAATGTAATTCGTGCGCGCGTGCGCGCACGCGCATGTATGTGTGTGTGTGTGTGTGTGTGTGTGTGTGTGTGTGTGTGTGTGTGTGTGTGTGTGCGTGCGTGCGTGCGTGCGGCGTGCGTGTGTGTGTGTGTGTGTGAGTGTGTGTGTGTGTGTGTGTGTGTGTGTGTGAGTGTGTGTGTGTGTGTGTGTGTGTGTGTGTGTGTGTGTGTGTGTGTGTGTGTGTGAGAGAGAGAGAGAGAGAGAGAGAGAGAGAGAGAGAGAGAGAGAAGAGAGGAGAGAGAGAGAGAGAGAGCGCAAATTTTTGTATGTTTCTGTATATACATATTTTACGTGTGCGTGAATATGTGTGTGTATGCAAGGTGGGGGTGGAGGGGAAAATATGCGTTCTTGTCCCCGCGAACACACGCACAGTACAGACGCACACGTACACACACACACATTCACAGGCACACACACGCACGCACACACACACACACACACACACACACGCACGCACGCACACACACACACACACAGACGCGCGCGCACGCGCGCGCACGCACGCGCGCTCGCGCGCGCACGCACATTGTTACAAACAGGTCAATTTTACTTTTCATCATTTGTTTATTCAGACCTACGTGTTTGGGCTTCGCTGAAAATATGTCGAGATTCATGTCACGTTAGTTTTCCTGGGGACGTTTGCAGAGCCACGTAATAATTGATGGTTTCTTTTCAGAATAGCGCCCGAAATAGAAGAACTTTCCAGAATCTGCATGTTTCTTGAATATTCCAAGCCTCCGGAGAAGCAATGAAACGTTATGGTTTCCGATTCATGTAGAAAATCCCATGCATTTTGTTTTGGTTTGCTACCTCATGATTCCTGGACTTTCTAGATTATTCCATGTTTGTTGACTGGCTGCGATACGTCATGTCTTTAGAACTTCAGCTTTTGTTACTGTAAATAAATTGGGTCGGTGGGGGTGGGGGGGGGGGGGGGGGATTGTATGCGATCTGACGACTAAGTTGTGTATGCGATCTGAATGCAATTAGTGAGAGTGATGTACAAGAGAGAGAGAGAGAGAGAGAGAGAGAGAGAGAGAGAGAGAGAGAGAGAGAGAGAGACAGACAGACAGACAGACAGACAGACAGACAGACGGACAGAAGGACCTGTCTGCGTTTCGGGATCCTGTGACGGAACATAATTATGCAGATCGACTTTAACAATCGTCTTTGGCGAGTGAGGACTGTGAACTTGTTACTAGAGTCGACTTTAAACTTGTTACTAGAGTCGACTTTTCCTGTCTGGATCAATTCAACGAGAGATTAGAACCAGCTGTTGTCGACTCATTCTAGTCAGCGCTTCACGCTTACCAAAGGGTCGCAGGTGTTTGAGACTTGTCGTACAAACATACTCTCTCTCTCTCTCTCTCTCTCTCTCTCTCTCTCTCTCTCTCTCTCTCTCTCTCTGTCTCTCTCTTTGTCGTACAGTAAGGTGTATGTGTGTGTGTGTGTGTGTGTGGTGTGTGTGTGTGTGTGTGTGTGTGTGTGCGCGCGCGCGCGCGCGCAAGACAGAGAGAGAGAGAGAGAGAGAGAGAGAGAGAGAGAGAGAGAGAGAGAGAGAGAACAGAAATGTGGCATAAACATTATCTTTATGTAAGTTTGAAAGGTTTTTTATTTGTTTTTTTGTATAGAAAGAAAGTCTTTGACGCGCGAAATTGCGAAAATTTTCTTTGTGACGTTGGTGCCATTATCAAGGGACAATAGCAAGGTACTTGAAAAGAATAAAAAAAGCAACTACATTAACAAAAATAAATAAATAAATGAGAATAAAACATGAAAAGAGATTAAACAAAGATGGAAAATGACATCAATGAACACTTTGAAATGTTGTCCGCATACACTCTTCAGCGTTGAAATTGTTAGCTGGGGGGATGTAAAACGGTTATGGAAGAACTACAAACTTCTAAAGAATTTTCGGAGCTTGTAGATACACACATGTGAGTCCATCTTTCCCGTTGCTTTATTCACTTATTTGTTAATCGAGGCCAGTAAAGGAAAAGGGGAAGGAAGGGACAAAGACTGTGGTTAGAACAGGTCTGATTTGAAGGAACTTGAGTTACCGTAGAATGTTGAGCAAGCAGATCATTTTAACAACTAAGCAACCGACCCGACAAGCTGACACGCTCCTTACCGATCCAGAGCCAACTAAGAATCCAGTCAGTCAGCTTGCAGGGCAGCTAAAAGAACCAAGTATCCGGTGGCTGTGACCAGACTGTCCAGTCAAACAACCAACCGGCTAGGTAAACAGCAAGGCATAGTTCTGTCTGCCCTGTCCGTACCTCTGTCTGCCTGTCCGTATCTCTGTGCCTGTCCGTACCTCTGTCTGCCTGTCCGTACCTAACTTGCCTTCCTGCGCTCCAGTTCAGTCAGTTGTATAGCATCAGCTTTTCTTTTCTTTTTTTTTTTTCTTAAGGAAATCTTTAATCCATGACCAGAAAGTGAAAAAAAATTACATAACAATATAAGAAATAAAGAAGACGAAGAAGAAGAAGAAGAAGGGGGGGGGGGGGGGGGGGACAAGAAATAACGTTTCTTTTATCTTCTTGCCAGTCCTTACTCTCTGAGAAAAACCGTTACGTGCGTGTAATAATAAATAATAATGACTACTTATATAGCGCCTATTCTCAGCTGGAGACCAAGCTCTAAGCGCTTTACAATCCTGGGTATGCCGACTGAAGAGCTGCCAGCTGGCGCTTCATTCAGTCGTTTCCCGTGTCATCCAGTCAGTATCGTTCAATATCGATCACTCATTTTCCTTACTTCCTTCATTTTTCCATTTCTCACTCAGGGTGCATGCTATGTGTAACGTGTCATCCATACCAACGGCCAAACTGGCCTCTCTTCCCGAATGTTGGTGATGGGATTTTACGTGTGTGTGCAAGATGTTATGCGTGCGTTCACACACGGAACCTCGTTTTATAGTCTCATTCGAAGGACTGTATGGGAAATGGAGTCAGAACCAATGTTAACTCCGAGGAAAAATCCCCCTGTACCGAAAACGCCCCGGCGGAGGTTCGGATGCCAGAATAGGAGCCAGAGTCCCGGGGGTTCTGTTGGTGTGGCTGCTGTTGCTGCGACTGCAGCTGTGGCTGCCTTGCTTCGCTGAAGGACGTGGATGAGGTTTGTCTGCCACTTCTTGTCCGAATTCAGCACGCGCTCGCTGAAAGTCTCCTGGTGTAATTCTTCTGCGTCCATTTTGGGGTCATGGATGACGTAACTCATCAAAAGTAACAAAATATCAAGAATAGCACAGAAAAGCGGTAAAGGAAATGCTCCTTTTTTGGGGGGAAACAAATATAGAACCCGCTATTTTCAAAATGGCGAAAGTAACAAAGTTAAATGTACTAAATAATAGTACATGCACGTAGGCTCAACAAAAACCTTTCGTCACCGGACTACAGTCCACAAACAAGTTTACAATACAATACAATACAAATACAATACAATACAATACAATATTTATTCCTTTTGCCCCTTTTGGGGTATGGAGGAAGGGCGTGTTAAAGCAATAACAGGAAAAGGAAAACAAACCAGCCAAATAAAACATAAATTACTAGTCAATGCTGACCTTGACCAACAATTTACAACACTTGAAATAATCTAATATACTTTGACAACAGAAGCATTTGTTTTCGATTAGTAGAAGACATCATCTGACAAAAATTGACAAAAATTAGACAGACAAGTATAGTGTTGATGCAAAATAAGACAGAAAAAAAAGTGAAAAAGAAAAGAAAGAAAGAAAGAACTAGATTAAGAAAAATAAAGATCTAGATTAACAGAGGCATACTTTTCTGGAGTAGGCCTAAAGTCTGACAGAAGGTTGTGTCTTTGATGCATTCTGTTATAAAATGGAATTCATCGCCCACATTTTTTGGCCATAATGTCTGCAAAAACATTTCACACGGTCAGACCCAAGCCTTCCGACCAATCAGAAGATTATGGGTGCTACTTTCAAAACTAATGGACGGACAACGATTGCTATATTCACATTCATTTATGAATTCAAAATCAAACGGCAAAAAGATAAAACAGCGCTGCTGTTATTTTTTTTTTTAAACCCCTATGGATATAAAGAATGCATTCATCACTTAATCTCAAATTCTCTAAACGTGAAATATGCATTGGTTACATGAATTTCAAATGCCGTTAGCACACACACACACACACACACACGCGCGCGCGCGCACGCACGCACGCAGATCATGAGTCTTCTGAATAGGATTCAGTTTCTTTTCAGGTTTGGATCTGAAGCCGAGTTTACGATAAATCGAAGAAATTAATTCGGTGGATCAGTTTTTAAAAGTTTATCTCTATGCAATAAAATCACCCGTGAACTTTTGGATTTACGAAGGAACAGGCTTTTTTTTTAAAGTAGATATAGATATTTTCAATTTGGAGGTTAATCTTGTAACACTGACATTAAAAGATAAATGTTCTGCTTAGATGTATAGATATCCGGATCATTTATGCGTGTTTTTTTTGCATTCCCGTTGTAGGAATTTGTAAATCAGAATCTATCTGAAGTTTGGCATATGCTTGAACTCGACTTTCCTATTCATATGCAAGCACCTTGTAAGATCTTCAAACGATCTTTAAAGATAACCATGCTTGATTACGATGAGCTGTGCCAAATCATTACAGATATTATTACACATTTTTATAAAATGTAATCTCGATCAGACTTTAAGTAAACATCCTTTACATCAGCCTAGCTAGCTGGCTATCTGTCTGTCCGTCTACCTGTCTATCCATCATCTCTCTCTCTCTCTCTCTCTCTCTCTCTCTCTCTCTCTCTCTTCTCTCTCTCTCTCTCTCTCTCTCATCTCTCTCTCTCTCTCTCTATGAATCTCTCTGTTCATCTATCTAGCTGTCTATGTATGTTGTCTACACACAATCACACATGTTTGCACACACACACACACACACACACACACACACACACACACCTCCCTCCCCTCCTCTCCCTCCTCTCTCTCTCTCTCTCTCTCTCTAAGTCATTCACATACCGATGGAGAAGTTGTTCTTCTTGCACTTGTTTAACACTCTGCATCAATCAACGAAATGTTGCATATCTTTAGAGATCCATGCAAAACCTAATTTACACAGTTCCTAGTCGTGATATCGATAGAGCTAATCACTTCAACTGTTGGCACAAGCTGACCTCCTTTTTTTTTTTAAAGCTAATTAAGACAAGATGAGTTTACGGTGTGTAGTGACTCAATAAAGCGAGGCCACGCTTTAATCGTTAGAGCAGCCTTACTAGTTTCGACGATGAAAATGTTTAAAGCACTGAACTCTCATGCTCAATTTTCCGTTGTGGCTGATATAATAGAAAGTCAACAAGGCAGCTGCACATTCTTGTACATAACGTAGTATCTTTGGTGATCAGCAGTATTCTGTTATAATTGCGAGATATGTCTAGCTTTCGTATTGGGGCATGACAATAAGCCGTTTGTTTCATATATATTTCCCTTCTTTTCATGATCTACACAAGTAAGGAAGAAAGAAAAGACCTCAAGCGAACTATGACATATCACTGGTCATAACAGAGAGTTATTTTCAATGTGAGGAGAATGGTCATTCCTTCGCGGAATTTTCACGCGATATTAGTAATTGATGTGGTTGGTATGTTACTTGTTTTCAGCATGGAGTGCGCTGACATGTTTTGAACAATATTAATCACATTGACCACTTTTGACACCCATTAGTCCACTTGTGTCAAAAGAAAACAAAACAAAAAAAACGGTTGCCTCTTTTAACAACACACATGCAGCTGCGGTGAAATGAGTAAGGTAGTCACAGGAATTATCCCTGTCTTGTGTGATTCTGACCTTCCACTGCTCTACATACCCATGATAATTGCAACTCACATGCCTTGTTACATGCACAGTGTGATGGCAAAAAACCAAACAACTACTTACATTACACAACGATTAGATTCACGTTGTGAAACTGCTCTTTTCAGTGTGAGATGTACTCTTTGTTCGCTGACATCACTCTGTTCGTTATCAAAGAAACTCTTCAGGAAAAGGACGTTTGTATTATGAACATAATTTTCAAGAATGGAAAATACACTTTTGGTTTTAAAAAAAAAAGTAGTGTTTACCTAAGGACAGTTACTCGCACTTTGATGAAAAAAAAAAAACTTTTCATTTCAAAATGACTGTTTTTATGGTCAGAATGATGCAAGATCGACTCTTGCCGCTATAAAGAAAAATGAGTTTCTTCATTTAACCAAAAGATAAAAGCTTTTGTTTCGTATAAATATGGTTATTTTGATTGGACTTAGATACTTGCGATGCATGCATTGTTTAACATATCTCGTTCTTTCCCCATGAATTCCTATCATGATTTAACGCTGTGATGCTTATGCCAAACCATTTTTGTTAAAAAAACATTGCTATTCATTTATAACCTAGCGGAAGCTGCTAGCATTTCTTCAGATTGTTGTTAATCTTCTTACCGTCATTATAGGCAATCGCAATGAAAATATTGAATTTTCAATAGAAAAATCTTCCCGTGACATTTGATTCAAACCTAGAAATGTATAGAAACAATATCTGCAAACTTGCAGACTTGAATGTCGAAAGGTCTTTTCTATTCAGTATCTCCTCGCTACTAACACACACACACACACACACACACACACACACACAACTTGATGTGCTCTCCGACTTGAAAAAGACTTGATTTTCTGTGGCTCAGTTTGAACTGTGTGTTTGCAATAATTAATGCAAAATCTGAAAAAAAGGGCTAAAAACACTGACACAAAAAAGACAAAAGTTAATGTTCTGAGCCAAAAAGACAGAACCAAATAGACCATACGACTGATCCTGCGTTCTCTTCACTAGTTACCAGTTTGTACACGGATGGAGGACAAAATCGCTACTCTCATCTTGGTGAACAGGCGTTCTGATTCGGCTTTAAATCCTCCCCTCCCACCCTCCCTTTGCCATATCTCATTACGTTTGGATCTACGGTGGCTCGATTCCCCTCGTATTAAAACTGAATCCTTTGGTGAAACTTACCTTTAACATTTGGGTCTGTCTGTTTTGGAACTAATTAGCTTAAGATCTCTGCCACTCTTCTTAGTTTTATGTCTCAGAAAATCATTTGAAACTGCATTCGTTTACATACCTTATTGATGCCCTACACTTTCTAATATTATTAAGTTTCAGAGCTTTAAACCTAGACGTGTGTGTGTGTGTGTTTGTGTGTGTGTGTGTGTGTGTGTGTGTGTGTGTGTGCCTGCGCACGTGCATGCACTTGCTTGCTTGCGTATGTGAGTGCGTGCGCGCGCGTGTGTGTGTGTGTGTGTGGTGTGTGTGTGTGTGTGTGTGTGTACGCGTGTGCATGCGTACATGCATGAGCGCGTGCGCGCGTGCGTGTGTGTTGTAACACATGTGAATGTGCATTTGCATTTTATGCCTCTACCTTGCTTACTTTTTGTAACCCACTGATGGGTATTTTCGTGTGCTTGAGGTTCATTGTTAGTTCATTTTAGCTCGCTGTCAGGAGGGAATGCACTCCACAAAACACCTGTTGTCATAATCATCGTCAAACATCATCATCATCATCATCATCATCATTATTAGTAGTGGTAGTAGGGGAAGCGCAGGTTACTTGAGTATGCTGGTAAAATGAGCACCTCGATTTTTAGACAAACAATGAGGAGCTGCGCACTTTTTTTGCGTCTCGCCTGAAGCAACTTCCTTTCTTCACGTCATGGCTGAACAGCAGGCTGGAAACTTAGCGGTATTTTAATCTAATTTTCGTCATTTTTCACCACTGCTGGGTAAAAAAAAAAACTACGTCACTTATTTGTTGTGACAGGAACTGTCTTGCTCTAATTCCCGACAAATTGATGCTATGTTCAGACTAAACAACATTTCCTCTGTCTACCGTAGCATGGATTTCCCGGTAACGACAATGGGTGCTTTCCCTTGAACTGAAACTGGAAGTAGTGTAGTTCTAGTTATATGGTCATACCGGTTTTTTTTTTTGTATATTGAGTATGGTGCTCAAATTACATGCAAGGGTGCTCACATTACCATCTAGCTGGTCAGTGATGTGGCTTGAAATGTATGAATCATTAACATTCTTATTTGTTAAATCCCCGCCCCAACAAAATTGGGAGGGGGTTTATACTGGATTCACTTTGTCACAACAGCCAGCCGCCTCATCGACAGGCCAGCCAGCCGCCCACAGCCAGGCCAGCCCAGCCAGCCAGCCGCCCATCGACACGCCAACCTTTGGAGCCAGCCAGCTCGAGAGCCGGCTACAATAGTTCAAACGAGTGGGGATGGTAGATGCTTCTTTAGATCAATAGCAGTTGTAAACAAATGCCCAGTTGCAAAGTGCCGTGCGAGACGCCCAACATGGGGTGCCCTGTGTCTCCAGTTGTAGAGGTCATCGCCAACAGTTGCTGCAGACAAACTGAGATCATCCTTGATCATTTTCATGACTAGCCAGCCAGATTGAAGCCAGCCGCCTACTCAAACGCCAAGTTCTGCTATCATAAATGAAGATTTACCACCCCATTTTCCATTGCAGAGACATGTCGGACAGACTCAAACTTGTTGCAAAAAATGACGCCTGCGTACGGGAAATTAGAGGTGGTAGCAACTGCAACTGCTGAAATGTTAGGCAAAGCGATCGATCGTTGTGATCAATGAGGAAGGGGACATCATCCAGATCTATAATGACATGTACAACAGGCAGATGGAGAAGACGATCTTGCTGAGGTTTGTCCCTGGTGTAGGGGATGCTGGGCGTTTATGATAACAAGTCATGGTGAGCTGTATTTATTCGTACAAGTCATGGTGAGACCAGGGAGGTTGAAGGAAGTCATGATGATTTCAGGGAGGTTGAAGGAAGTCAGGTTGATGATGCCAGGGAGGTTGAAGGAAGTCATGATGATTTCAGGGAGGTTAAAGGAAGTCATGATATGCCAGGGAGAGGTTGAAAGGAAGTCTGATGATGCCAGGGAGGTTGAAGGAAGTCATGATGATGCCAGGGAGGTTGAAGGAAGTCATGATGATGTCATGATGATGCCAGATGATGCCAGGTTGAAGGAAGTCATGATGATGCCAGGGAGGTTGAAGGAAGTCATGATGATGCCAGGGAGGTTGAAGGAAGTCCTGATGATGCCAGGGAGGTTGAAGGAAGTCATGATGATGCCAGGGAGGTTAAAGGAAGTCATGATGATGCCAGGGAGGTTGAAGGAAGTCATGATGATGCCAGGGAGGTTGAGGGAAGTCATGATGATGCCAGGGAGGTTGAAGGAAGTCATGATGATGCCAGGGAGGTTGAAGGAAGTCATGATGATGCCAGGGAGGTTAAAGGAAGTCATGATGATGCCAGGGAGGGTTGAAGGAAGTCATGATGATGCCAGGGAGGTTGAAGGAAGTCATGATGATGCCAGGGAGGTGCCAGGATGCCAGGGAGGTTGAAGGAAGTCATGATGATGCCAGGGAGGTTGATGCACCATTGAGACAACAATCTCAGCAGCCAGCAGCTCCAGCCCCAACAGTGCGGGCCAAAGAGA
This sequence comes from Conus betulinus, assembly GCA_016801955.1. Taxonomy (NCBI): domain Eukaryota; kingdom Metazoa; phylum Mollusca; class Gastropoda; order Neogastropoda; family Conidae; genus Conus; species Conus betulinus. The sequence goes on from JADBJO010002346.1 coordinate 162,324, forward strand.
ATATTCCACTCCCCAGAAAATCTCCAAAGGCACGGATTAGGAAAAGGAGATGTCAGGCTGCTACTGTGCTCACCTCCAGCCCCCACAAAAAAATGCTAGAAAGTAGAGTTTCAGGTAAAAAAACAAACAAAAATCAGGTGAAAAAGGCTCGGACATCTAGGCCTAAACAATCAAAACCCGTAGATGAGGAGGACTCGACTTGTATGATCTGTAACGAAAACGTCAAGGAGTCAATGACCCGATGCGTTGCCTGTGGAAACTTGGCACATGACATGTGCACAAATCAACACAACCTTCCACAATATATCTGTGACCTGTGCGCCTAGAGTGGGCTTTGCACAGACTCTTCTTTGTCCATCAGTTTCCTACACCACCTTTACCCCCTGCCTTTTTTAAAACTCAATACAATAACTAAATGTTAATGATATGTTTGTGAACCCATTCAATCTTTTCAAGCAATGAAAAGTAACATAATTGACTGTGTAGTGGTTAAAATCAGCACCCCTGCTCATATTTCCAACAAACATGCTCAATTTTCATGCAAGTGAAGGTAATTTGAGCAGTTTTTGCTAATTTGAAATTTTGCATTATTTTGACATTTTCCCTGTTTTCTGAAAAAAAAAAAAAGTGTCAAAAATTAAAGTGTTTTGTGTTTCTCAGTGGCTGAAATCAATTCTGTGTTCTTCTGATTTTTGGTTGTTTATGAAAATTAATCCAAAGTTAAGGTGCTCAATATACCTGCACTTCCCCTAGTATTAATCTTGTTATTGATGTTGTTTTCGTTATCATTATGGTTGTTATTGTCGTTGTAATTATTATCATTATCATCGTCATCATCATCGTCGTCGCCGTCGTCGTCGTCATTCTTCTTCTTTTTTTTTTATCTTCTTCTTCTTCTTCTTCTTCTTCTTCTTCTTCTCATTATCATCATCATCGTCATCGTTATCATCATTGTTATCATCATCATCATCATCATCATCATCATCATCATCATTATTCAACAGAAGAAAGAACATGATAACTCAGAAAAACAGGATAAGGCTCTCAGTATCAGCAGTTCGCAAGTTCATGATTATACATAGAGATTTGCAAGACTATTGCGCGGTTCAGCGACACGTTCTACACAACAGCTACAGACACTGATTAAGACTGAGCGGTAAAAGAAGTTGACAGGGCGTAAACGCTCATAGTGTTTAGTCGCCACATGATAGTGGCCAAAGCTCTAAAGGAGTCAGTGACGTACAAATGAAAACATGAAGTACACCAGCAATCTCAAAGCATCAATCGACAGGTCAGCAAAGGTGAAACCAGTAATCGGACTGCGGTCATGGGTCAAGCACGAGCAGAATTGAAAACCCGCAAAACGCCAGCAGAAGTAATGAACTTGTGTTTTGCGTGTACAGAGAGAACAATAAGGACAAACACACGCGAGCGCGCGCGCGCGCTCACACACACAAACACACATGCACACACACACATACATACATACATATGTATGTTAGCACACACGCACATATTTTGTGTTGTAGTGTGTGTGTGTGTGTGTGTGTGTGTGTGTGTGTGTGTGTGTGTGTGAGAGAGAGAGAGAGAGAGAGAGAGAGAGAGAGAGAGAGAGAGAGACAAGTAAAGAAAGACAGACTGAGGTAGGGACGGGGGTGAAGAAGTGGTTCGGCAGTGCATGGGAGCAGTGGCGGGAAGGGTTCTCTCCTTTAATGTGTGGGTTTTTTTTTGTTTGTTTGTTTGTTTAATGTTTTTTTTTTTTTAAAGAGACACCAAACCAGTGACGGAATCGACAGAAGCCAAAAAGCACCAGATACTAACGTCCTGGTAACAATGTATACCTTAGTTTATCAACGTTTTCGCAACACGCCGAGAGAACGGTTGCGGCGCCCCGACTAAGCCACTTGGCGACGTGGGGCGAAAATCGTCGCGGCAAGTGAGCTGTCACTCAGGACACGTCGCGAGAATGATAGCGACGGTCTTCTAAAATTGAATATGACCAACTTTTCTGGAGAATTTTTAACCAGTGGTGTCAAGCGTACAGATACAGTCCCTCCTACGTCATATCACACCAGTTAACAGGCTACCAACAGTCGATTTCACTGGTTAATTTGTAGAGATAGCGGCCAACCTGTGGGGGTCTTCAAGCACTGAATCGGCGCTCCTTGTTCGAAGTATGTCATTTTCAACTCCATCAAACAACAACAAAATAATCATTTTGATTTTCAAAACATTTATCATCAATAAGTTGAAAGATATCTCTGTTTCACTGTACAAAAAAGAAGTCACTGTCGGATTTAGGCTTTTAAGGGAAAATTACTTTAAAATGGTCAAAATCAGGTGTCCTGAGGGAATTTCAGTGCTGTGACAGCAGTGCTAACTGGGCACATAGAGCAGAACGAGGGTATGTGTTGATAAAGTGCTAACTCAGGATACTACACAATAAACGCTGGATAGGAACTATCTCCAGCAACTACCATCCAACGAAGCCCCAAACGCATTGAAGAACAGGAAAGGCCACAGACATGCACGAAGTGACACTATAAGTCTGGACCTTACCCACCTATCATTAGATCCACCCCCCACATCTTTCTTTTTTTTTTTTTCTTTGCTGGCGCTCCGGACTTAATGGTCCATCCGGTCAACTAATCTCACAAATTAAAACCTGTCAGCACTA